>CM038795.1:239043773-239451320 GCA_021764765.1 Vicia sativa
TCACTAATGTTGTTTGCATAAAGTCCAAAGTTTGATTTGAATGATTATATGCATCTGACAATAAAAATCTATTTACAAACATGCGAGAAACGAACGAACAAGGATAATTACTACAGGCTCTAGCAATTGAGATGACGATGAAAGTCACCAAAACGTTCCCCTACAAAGCGCAATCCCCACCGAGGTATCGCTCACTGCAAACCTTCCCCCAGCGGAGTACAAAGTTCCTTCCACTAGTTCCATCATTCCAAGCTTCATCACATTAGCACCTGAGCAGCGATTTCAACCAACTTGACCTTGCTACGTCGTTAACAGTAGAGGTATTTATCCCCAGCAGAATATCTCTCAACAATTACCATTCCCAAGCAGAAGAATATCAAGACTCGAAACTTGGTCGAGCAGGCATCGTAAGAAATCGCTTTGATTCCCCCATGTAGGTTTCAACGCCCATCCTTTTAGCCTGCCTCTCAACGACAATCAAATACCTCCAATAAATCTATACATAAGGTTCCCAACAGAACCTCTTAATCTCCATTTTCCCAACAGGTGGTTTACGACAAGATCCTCAAGCTGCATCTTCCTGCTTCACTACCATCCTCTAGAGTATAGATATTCAGGCTTGAAACTTGGTCGATAGTGCATCTGAGGAATCAAGGATATCTTTCTTCTTCGTAAGGATTTTCATCCGCTTCGCCCCCGCAGTGTCGAATCTCCAAAGAAACATTCACATCTTCTTCAAGATGGATATGTTTTGAAATACCATAACATCTATCATTCATACATTATTCATAAAAGTCATAACTAGTGCATATATCATTCATACCCATTGTCATTCATACCCACCTCCGTGCTCCTCTTCTACGGAATATCCGCAGAGCCTAGTAATGCCTGCTCCCGTATAGTCTCTCCTGATGGCATCTTAAGACCATATCCGACGATTCTCCTATTCAAAGCATATTCTGAGTCTAACGATTTACTCATTCCCAAAGGAAGTCTCCGCCTTTCCAAATGGCATCTCAGAAGCCCATTCCTCGCATCATCAATCAACCAGTGCAAATTTTAGGTGTACTAGAGTGTTCAATCATCTTCCACCTCCAAAATCACGAAGGCAAGCATGCCAATCTAACCTTCCAAGACAAGAAGATTGAACAGGGCAGCTGTCATACCCCAAAATTTTCCTCCTACTTCTCAAAACATTTCTCATAGCCATACCAAGGATTTCACAAGGTGACTGCACAAACCTCTCCTAGTAATCAACCCAAACTAGGTTTTGGCAATTCTAAGATCAAGGTGGTTTCAACATCTCCAATGGTCATCATGCCTTCTCATATGCTTCAAAGAATCTCCATATCAAGTTTCAAGCCTTACAAGTCAAGTTTCTCGCATAATTGCTCGATGATCGAAAATCACTTATTGGGCAAAACGCCAACTCAGGTCAAAGCAGTACCAAACTTCATGATTTTTGGTCAACATCCATATTTTGAAGTAACATTCATCATTTGATCAAGGGTTGATCATGATTCATCAAGAAAACTCAAGATTTGCTCAAAAGTCAAACTTTCCAAATTAGGGTTTTCTATTGAAAAGTCAACTAAACTTTGATCGAGCATAACTTTCATACTTTATCGTAAATTTTCCACCACCTCTAATTTTGAAGAGAATTCAATTCTCTACAACTTCATGTCCCACAAGCATGGTCAAAAAATGCTTCATTTTGAAGATATGGATCAAAATATTACAGGTCATTTTCCAAGTCAACAAAAAGTCAACTTTTTGCAAAGAAGTGTTATTGAGCATGGAAACTCCAATTGAGATGAAACCAAATAGGTTGTTTAGAGGACATCTAGGGCTTTCTAAAAAGTCCAAGAAAACTCAAAAATGTTAAAAATTGAGCAAAAAACACCTTGCACAAGTTGGGCATTTTTGAAGAATTGCACAAAGGAAAATATCTGACAAAATCCAATTTTTTCCAAATGGGCCTATAAATTTATGATCCAAACTTGATCATAGTATTATTTAATGCCTTGCCACGACCACTTTCTATGTTTTTGATTTATTTTTGAATTTAAAAGCATTTAATTCAAATTTAAATAAAATAAAATATGAAAACAAGGTATAATTTAAGTTGGTTGGATTTTATCAAACTCGAGGACCAAGGAATCACACACATGCCAAATTGCAGTAGCTCATGCAAGGAAGAGGAAATCAAATTTTGGAAAGATTTGATCAAAATTGAAAGAGAAAATATTTTCATTCAAGAGCATATCTTTTTCATTCTTTTGCTCCGACCTCGCTTCTATAAATACCTATTGCATTCACAAAGACCGAGGATGAACCCTAGCCTCTTGAAGCAACCCTAAAAGCTCAAATTTTTCACAAAGTTGGCAAATTTGAATTTGCTTTTCCAGCCACTCTCCAGCCACCTCAATCATTCCATTGTGTTCCCGAGGTAAGATTCGAAGTATACATCAATAACCATGGTTAAACAAGCCGAATTGTGCCATACATGAACATACATATTCATATTTTCTTGAATTTTGTTTTATTATTCTCTGTTTTAATTGAAACTAACCATTCTAACATGATCATGAGGTATCATAGATGTGATCGGGCCATCGCTCATGAGGTTGAATGTCCAAATCGCTATGCCATAGTTAGGTTTCAAACCTGAGGAGCGAATCTTGATACTCGAAAGCTTTAGCCCAAACGACACCACCATCGTGTTCGCATGGTCGATTTAGGGGTGGTATCCCTTTGCTTTTATTTTGGCTGTTTCGCAGGTTCGAGGAATGAACTGCCGGAGAAGACGACCGAGCGAGGGCCCGGCCGTTGGTCGAACTTGAGACCGACGAAGGCTCGGCGTGGCTATGGCTCTTTCTCGATTCTTCATCCATTCCAATTGATCCCACGCTTGACCGGTTTGAAAATCACAACTATGACACGCTTACCCTTTGATCAATTGTTTGCGATTCAAACACCAAGGCGCCTGGTTCGTATGGAAACGCTGGAGGTGATTTCCCTGTGAGGTCGTGGGTTCGATCCCGGCTTCCCACTTTATTTTGCAGTTAAAAACTAACTTTTATATTTTCTTATTTTCTTAATATTTTCATTCAATTTAATTTATCTTTAAATACTTTTCTCATGCATTTAAAAATCACCAAAAATATTTTCCTTTTGCATTTTAATTTAAAAATGTTTATTTAATTTTTGACATTAAATTAATATTTTTGCATGTATATTTTAATTAATTGTTAATTAACCATTAAATTGACTTTAATTGCTTTTAATTATCAAAATCGATCCGTAAAATTCCCAAAATTATCTCATCATCTAATCAGCATTAGTAATATATAGTCTTTTTCCTCATCCAAAAACATTATTTTTACAAACCTTTTTCTCTTGTTCGAATTTCTCATATTTTCCGATTATGTATCTGCTCACAGGTTGTAACGTTTGATACTATTTTTTGCTTTTCTTTTCAATATTATGTAATCGCTTATGGGATCTAATAGATTAATTAGGACTTTTACTTTTCGCACTCCTATTATGTAACTCGCCTAAAGCCATGTAATAGAGGGACTTTTACTTTCCGTGACTTTACTTTCCCGAATTATTTTCCGCACCTATAAACCTGCTAGTAACTAGGCGTATGGCAAGATAAAACGGACATAGATCACCTATATCGCAAGATAATATATTTGAATCTGACACACTTCATTACGCACCCTTAGGTAATTCTCTCTGCTGCCTTCGAATAAATGGTCAAGTCCCTCGAACGTAGAGGTATCCTAGCACCGCTGCTCACAAACATATCATCATAGTCCTTCGAATTAAAGATCATGAGTCCCACGATGTGGCCTACGAAAACATGATCTCGCCCCTCGATTGTTGCTCACGAAAAGTGATGATCGCCCTTCGAATGTGCTAGGATACTCCCACAAGTTGCCTTCTATGACCATCCGATGTCCCTTCAATGTCCTTCTACATCCAACTAATAGGTTACCTACCAACCAATGGTATGGATAACACTATTATAAAGGAACGAAACAACACGAAAATGACCATTCGAGTAGGTATTAAGACTTTTAGTTGCTTGCTCTATCAAAATACTTTCCACACTCACACTTTTGTCAAAGTTCAAACTCTTTTCAAAAACGAAACATTTTAACACTTTGTATACATGTATACATGAATCATTACAAAGTCAAAGCTAAATGCCTTTTCAAAACATTTTTGTCAAACACACAGAAAGCACTTTTAAAATAGAGTTAGAAGCAACTAAGAGCCCGAGATAACTACGGATGGAAAGGGTGCTAATACCTTCCCTTTCATAACCTTCTCCCTTACTCGAATCTAACGGGTCTTTTCCTGCTCTTTTCACCTTCCTTAATCGATAAAAGAAAGTCCAGGCCACCACACCATGAGCAAAACAAATTCTCAAAGTCACCCATCTTCGTAAAGTTCTTCTTCTAGATGAATCTAGTTTAAACATCTACTTTTCAACCAGAGCTCGGCTAATTGAATCAAATGTCGACATATTAATCTTGTAGATACTTCTTGAATAATTTCTTGACAAATCAAACAATGATCATGAACCCTTCAAATAAATCAACCCTCTTCAACTCTTCAAATACCCTCTTTAATGATATTTTCAATTGATCTACATCCATAACCAGACTTCTTCCTTCTTCAACCAAAGCATTTACTGACGATGACCCATGTCTCGGCAATAGATTATTAGTAATGTTGGGGACATCAGTGAAAGTTAATAGTTTTCAGTCAATGAGTTCCTAAACCTTGCATTTAAAAGTTAAACAGCCCTCTCAGTATGCTCAGAGAATTGGAAGGCGATCTAGCATTCTCATTAAACCATGGTTTGGGAGGCCCAGAATGTGCTTCAATTCCCTCGCACTACTCTTCCATCTTGAATCAAATACGAAAAAAGTTAGTAGTAAGTCATGAATAGGTCAATCTATTCCTTGATGTACTTATGATAATGTGGGCTCTTCTGCTGACTTAGACCTTTAGCTTGTTGTTGGAAGCTTGATTATGAGGAACCGAGTTAAATAAGGCATCCGTGATATGCATGGGTTGTTGATATGGCATGCCGAAATTGCATACAAAGCAACATAAGGATATGATATACGGACCCGAACAGAGTGTGTGTCTAGCTAGTTCTCTTCCTCTTCCTCTCTCGCCTTGATTCATACACGCATTGGCTTCACTTTTTACTATAGACGCCCCTCGATTCCTCCTGATATCTTACGGCCTTCAAACCTTCCTCAATCTTCTCGCCCACCATCACTAGATTGGAGAAATCAGAAAAAGTACTTCCAATTAGTCTTTCGTAATACTGCACCGACAATGTTCCCATGAACAGATCATTTAATTCTCTTTCTGCTAAAGCTTGTTGAACCCTCGAGGCTACCTCCCTCCACCTCTGAGCATATTCTTTAAAAGATTCTCTTTCCTTCTGAGACATATTTTGGAGTTGTACACGATTGGGAGCCATAGTGGTGTTGAAGTGGTACTGTTTAAAGAAAGCGACAAATAAATCATCCCAAGAGCGGATATTTGACTTTTCTAACTACATATACCAGTCAAGGGATGCCCCTGAGAGACTATCTTGAAAACAATGAACCATCAATTTGTTATTTTTAACATGTGCCGCCATTCATGGACAATACATCCTCAAATGGGTATCCGAAAACTCACTCCTTATACTTTTCAAAGTCGAACTTTGAATTTTGGTGGAATGACAACATCGGGACAAGACGATGTCCACAAAGACTATGCCAACAATGTTTTTCCTCTCGCCTTTACTTGCTCAGCTAGCTCTTTGCACATTTTCTGGGCGGCCATATCTTGAAAAGGATTCGGATTGCCCATTGGTACAACGTTCGATAAAACTGCCTCATATAATCGCCTTGTTGGTCCTCCTTATTTGAGGAGTCTTAGACCGAGATTTTCTTGCTCATTCTCCCTGCTCGTGCTCATCATTTCCATAGTTGGTAGCAACATGCACCGCGCATCATTACCTTGGTTGTCACCCATTGAAGAAGTCAGCAGGCATCCCATAGAGTAACAGATTAGGTGCTTGCATTCCTGGGGCATTTCCACCACCTCGAAGGGTTCTCACATTTCCCGTAACAACGGAGGAATGATAGTAGTTGCATTATTTGTCAGAAAAGAATGCAGAGGGCAATGGTAAAGAAGGAAGCAGAAAGAAGAATGCAATAGCAGAAAGAATCGCTTCTTCCCTTATATGTTGAGCAACAACATCTCCATCAATCGGGTCCATCTTAGACTTCACTTGTGATCGATGTCATCTTGCATGGCGCCCTCTCCTTTCATACTAATCAATGCTTTCTTCTTGTTAGCCCCGTTCCAGACGTGGGTGTAGTCAGTCACAATCTTGAGAGGAAACGTAATGAGCTTGGTGCCCCCCTTTTAAATAAATAAAAAAGCATGTTTATGTATGTTTAATGCAAAATGCTTGTGATCGTGTTCCCATTCCCAAGGATCTTTATCGGACTTATTCACTTGTAAGCAATCAGCACAACAAATGGATAATCAGCTTCTTTATTCCAAACATAAAAGTTGAATACAGACATCAGTTTTTGTAGAGAAAGTAAAGAGCAAGACTCGCAGGCCTGCTTAGTTTAACAGATATAACGATGTTGAAAAGTACATAAAAGGTCAGAAGTGTTGTCCTCTTCGGGGCTTGAACTCCCTTATCTCCTTTTTTAATCGTTCCACCATGTCTTTGCAAAGATAAATGAAGTACTCCATTGTTGGAGGCACTCGGTCTTCCTCTAAATCTTCGATAGCTGATTGAAGCCTCCATGGGACCTCCACCATTAACTATCTACAGAATTCCACCAAGCTTGAGTAATTGTCATACAAACTCATGTTTTGCTCTTCTAAGTCGAAAATGGTTTCTCCCCTATTCACCCAAAGTTCATTCTGACGTCGGGCTTCTTCCGCCATCCTTGATCGATTTCCAATTCCCCATATGATGCCTCCCATCGGGCTACAAGGTCTCTTGCAGTATCTAACTCTTGAATCTTCTGGGCTAGTTCTTCAGAGTCTACATTACATGCCATGCGAGTTTCTTCCTTGAGGCGAGTTTCACGCGCTAAACTGGATTCAATGTTCCTTAGTGCAACCTTTAACTCTTGGATCTGAGTGGTAAGAGTTATCTTCAGATCGAACTTTGCCTTGATAGCTCGCTCTTTATCTCGCAAGCTGCTCCTCTTGTTGTTCACCGCCAACCTACATTAAATTCACTTAACTCAAAATTGGCGCATCCGATTATCTTCACACGTAACTTTCTCTCCTATCTTCTCACCGCTTGACTCTTTAGAAGCTCATCATCTCTTTCCTTGAGGCTTTGCATCAAATCATCCCTTTCTCGAGCAACACGAGTAAGGATTGCTTGTTGTCGCCTCTTCACCCTTCATTTCGTAATGGTGAGCTCGAGGTTGTTGAACTCCTCAATAGGGACATGAGTGACTTCGGCTCACGGAACCACCGGAGCGTATGGAAGTTTGACCCTCTTGACCCTACCAATTACCCACCGCTTATAGGTTCTTTTGCTACACAACTTTTCCTAACTCTTCCTTCCTATGGATTCGAGTCCAAGTACCGATTTGTCTTAACAATTGAGGATTTTTTTCCAAAGTCTTCTAAGAGAGCCTCCACCGCATCATTGGGCCCGTCCCAAAGGATAACCCAACTGCCTTAACGCCAACCTAGGTCGCAATTAATACAACCTTGAGATCCTATTAGCGGACATTAGGAAAATCTCCACACAGGTAATAATTTCTCCCACATTCCAATTTGGTAAGTACCACACGACAAAGATCTCAAGTGAGGTAAGCTAATGTCCGAGACCATGACAAATCTTTCAATACATGCACCACGGGCCCTTAGTTGGTAAGTGAGACAAAACCAGAGTACAACAAAGGAGTGCAACATAACCACACCTCTCTTCTTCTCATGCTTTATGTTCTGCAGAAAAACCTTATTAAAGATATTTTAGGATTTGAAGCTCAAGTGTCGTGAACTCAAGTTCCAAGCTTATGATTGTCTTGTTATTCCCGCAAGGGAGCCCTATTTATATCATTCCTTCCATGAAGTCGCTTCTTCCTCCTCAGAATCGCAACAAGACAACCATGGCTTGAAGGCAAGGAGCTAGCCGTTACTTGTAATCATTCGCTGGTAACGCCTCATAAAGACTCTAGAACTCTTCATCTTCATAACGCCTCACTCAACCTTCATCCCGGCACTACCGAACTACTCCTTGGATCCAGGCCGACCTCATGACCTTCCCCGAGATCCATGTCGGATAAGGACCTCATCCTTACGTCCGAGACCTATCCCGGATCCCTGCAATCTTCCCTCCGCATATCCATCTCGATCGAGGATTTTATGCATGATCATAAGCCTTTGGTCGCATTTAAGCTCCAACTGCGGTTTCACCAAACAGTTTCAACCCTTAATCCCTTAGCGAGATGTACACATTTTTGAACCTTTGAAAGGTGTGGCACGTGACCCACGTGACACCAGCCCAACGGTCACCTGAATTTAGCATGATTGCCCTATAAATAGGGAAAACCTGATTTCACGCCTTCTTTCCCTCCTACTCATTATATTTCATTTATTTGCTCTCCACGAATTCCTCCTCTACATATTTTCAAACCCCATCGCAATCTTGCCGCCGCTTGTTTCAAACCTTCCTTTCACACCGATCATCAACTCAGGTATCCTCTTTCTTTACATTAATTTTGTTTTAATCCAAACATGGTCATCATTAGGGAATGCGATGACTTTGGTCGCAAAATCCACTTAGGAAACGAGGAACATAAAACCCTGTTTGAGGAATGCATGCACGAGATAAGTGATGCTCAGAGAATAACTGACCTAAAGAGAGTCACAGACAGGGTTTGCGCTGAAGTTTTTACTTCTGATAGTGATTCTGACCCTGACTCTTCAGGTTCGGTGGAGCTGATAATGGAAACCAACCGACTGATCAAGGGAGAAGCCGAGGCTTTGCTAAGTCTAATACAGATGAAGAAATCAGCACCACGCCTCTATGGAATATCTCGCCTGGCTGTGAGACTTAAGATGACGTGATTTTGGAGTCTCAGAGTCCGGGACCGTGTCTCGTATGATCCTTCCTCGTGGAGTCGAGACCGAGTGGTTTTACTTTTTATACCGGAGTGATCGAGGAGTTTGGCATTCAATTCCCACTCCGACTTCAAACTGAGTAGCCTGCACTCATTAACTCGGCTCCTCCCAACTCCGTCTCCAACACCGGGTTTCATCCGGCCTTCAAGTAATTTGCCGAGCCCTATCCATAACCCCCACCATTGGTTTGTTCTTTTTTTTCAAATAAAAGCACGGAGTTCGAAACTGGTTGCCACACGCATCCCAAAAGAAGTTTCCTCCAAGCCTACACCTCCAACTTTAAAGGCTACAAAGAGCGTTTCATTCGAGTAAGATGTGGGTCTCGGTGCCCTCATGTTATTTATGGTACTGATGGGCATCATAAGTTCCCTTTGTAATCGGACTTACACCACTTCCCTATCTCCCGCTTTGATTACGACAGCCTGAGTGATACCGAGATCCTTTCTTTAGAAATACTGGACTCCTTCAGGCCGATTCGGGTCAAGGATTTACTTGCCTTTTCTCCCGAGGAAGTCCCCGACTTCCTAGGTAAGATCTTCTCAATTAGCTTTATTCTGCTACGCTTTATTTGTATACTTAACTTCCTTCTTTTGTTTTATTTCCCACAGATAAAATGACTGATATGTCTGTGAAAGAGCAGAGGAAGCTAATGGCCGAAGCTCGTGCTGCCCGAATGGGTGACGGCGGTCCCTCCGAGACCAAGTCCAACTTGGTCGGGCTGGAAGCGCGTCCCCAAGAAAAGAAGAACGCCACGATCCGTGACCGCTTCCAGACAAACATCATCACCGCTTCCCCACCTGCGCCCGCCGAGCTCCGAACCATCGAGTCTATTCCAAAGAAGCTGAAGACCGTCATGGGAAACGAGACCAACTCGGCAGATTGGGCTATCTCCAATTTGCTAAAGGAGACTGGCGATAGCTCTGGTCGAGCCTCTACAGAGAATCGGTTCTGGGATGCCGACTTTGATGGCCTTAAATTTTTGTATGATCATCTCAACGCCACCACCGATGTGAACAAGCTGACCAATCTGGGTTCGCAACAGATCACCAAGCAGCTGAGTTCGTACCTGATGAGGTGTGCCGTGCTCACCCGTAGTTTGTTTGAGTCTGGTGATCACGTGGAGAAGAAGAAAACCGAGCTGGAGGCCGAGGTCAAAAGGTTAGCTGACAACGAGCAGTTCCTTCTCAATGCCAACAACGTATTCAAGGGTAACCTTTCGGAAGCTGCCGATGACATCTCAAGTCTTGAAAAGAAGAATTCAGAAGCTAGCAGCCGGATAAATACTTTGGAAGACGAGCTTGCCCAGTTGTCAACCAAGTTCCAAGATTCTGAGAAGTCATGTTCCGAGTTAAAGGACGCACTGAAGAAATCCCAGATGGGTATGCTGGATGCCGGGGACTTAGCTTTTGACCGAGCCAAAGCTCAAGTCAGTTTCTTATACCCCGGCATAGACATCTCGGAGGTTGACTTCTTCAAGGCCATCGTAGATGGGAAGCTGGTGGAGGTTGATGAAGATGATAGCGAGACCACCATTAGCGAAGAAAACGCTAAGGTGGATGTTAACTCTGCCAACCCCAACCCTTGATTTCTTTGTTTCTCCGTTTTTAGAATTTCCATAGTTAGTCATCCCTTTTGGCGGATGCATTTTGTACTTTGAATATTCGCCCTGCCGGGCTATTTTAATTGCTTTCCAAGTTTTTGCTATTAATTTCCATGATGTTTCCCTGAATGTTCATTTCGTGCATAGTTGCGAACTTTTATGTAGTATTTACGAGCCCCCCGAGCCATAGGATGCGGCGAGCAATCCTTATGGTTTAGAGAGGACCACATAACAATTGTTCACAACTCCAACATACACCTCCAGGTAACGCTGGCTTACCGAGACTGGAGAGAGTGTTGAGGGAACGCCTGATGAAACTCGATTAAGATGTTTCTTTTTATACGTTTTGAAGGTTGCTCCGAGGAGGAACAGAGCCTTTTGAGGTTCAGAGCCTCTATAGGGTTGATCCAAGACAGATGCAGAGCCCAACCGAGGTTGACCAAAGGGTTCAGAGCCTCTTCCGAGGTTGACCAGAGGGTTCAGAGCCTCTTCCGAGGTTGACCAAAGGGTTCAGAGCCTCTTCCGAGGTTGACCAGAGGGTTCAGAGCCTCTTCTGAGGTTGACCAGAGGGTTCAGAGCCTCTTCCGAGGTTGACCAGGTTCAGAGCCCTTCCGAGGCTGACCAGGGGTCAGAGCCCTTCCGAGGCTGACCGTAGGGTTCGAGCCCTTCCGAGGCCGACCAGGTTCAGAGCCCTTCCGAGGTGACAAGGGTTTAGAGCCTCTTCCGAGGTTGACCAAAGGGTTCAGAGCCTCTTCCGAGGTTGACCAAAGAGTTCAGAGCCTCTTCCGAGGTTGACCAGAGGATTGTTCCCAATGGAAATGTAGCCTTCCGTGATCGAGAGACGATCCTAGACCGAGCTCAAGAAAGCCGCCATATGCTTCCACATGCATCGACATCGAATACAATTCCATTATATAGATGCCTCATTAAAACCCCGGGCCTTGCCTAGGGAAAAGAGTGCACCAATTATTTTTACATAAATATGCTTAACTAAAATAAAACTTAAGATTTGCAATGTTCCACGTCCCCGGCAATTCTGATCCGTCTAATGTCTCCAGCTTGTAGGCTCCATTTTGTAACTCCTCCGAGACCCTGAACGGTCCCTCCCAATTGGGATCTAACTTACCCTTCTTGGTAGGATCAGTCACTTTTTTAAGCACCAAGTCTCCGGCCTTGAACCCACATTGTCTCACCCGTAAGTTGAAACGTCTGGTCATTCTCTGTTTCGCCGCCATTTCCCTGATATGGGCCGTGTCCCTTATCTCATCCAACAAAGCTGCCTCCTCCTCCAAAGCCTGCCTATTGGATTCTTTTTCAAAATTCTCCCGACGCCAGGAGGGCAAAACTACCTCCACCGGTATCATGGCATCAGCTCCAAAAACCATCCTGAAGGGAGTCTCTTGGGTTGTGGAATGGATTGTGGTATGGTATGCCCACAAAACTTCATGCAAATACTATGCCCACAACCCCTTGGCCGAATCCAGCTTCTTCTTTATAGCGTTCAAGATGACCTTGTTAGCCGACTCGGCCTGTCCATTTGCCTGTGGGTGTTCTACAGATATAAACTTGTTTTGAATTCCGAGATCCTTGCAGAATTCCACCACCGAGGCACTCGCAAATTGGGCTCTGTTGTCTGAGACTATGACCCGAGGCAAACCAAATCGGCATATGATACTCCTCCAATAAAAGCGCCGAACTCGGTCCGCCGAGATCCACGACACTGCCTCTGCTTCTACCCACTTAGTAAAATAGTCCACATCTACAATCAGGAACTTCAACTGTCCCGGAGCCACTGGAAACGGTCCCAAGATGTCAGCCCCCAACTGATAAAAAGGCCACGGAGCCAGGACGGTGTGCAGGAATTCGGACGGAGTATGAATAGCCGGAGCGAAAGTTTGACACTTTGAGCATTGTGCCACGTATTCTAGATAGTCCTTTGTTAGAGTAGGCCAGTAATACCCGGCCCTTAAGATCCGACCTGCTAGAGCTCTTCCCCCTCCATGATTTCCACAGACCCCCTCATGAACTTCTTTCACCACCATTAACATATCCCCTTCACACACAACGCAAAGATAGAGCCGCACGTCCCACCAAGATAGCTTCCCGATTCCACCACAAACCTTGATGAGATCTTCTTGATTGCTTAGCTTTCTCTCCATCCCCTGTAACGTATCCTATTGTAGATAACTGGATGATCGGACCATCCACCCATCATCCTCTTCATGAATAGCGAATGACCTCTTTTCAATGTGGGCACGGAAGCACTTCTCATATAATCGATTTGTTTATCCCGAATCCTTAGAACCACCAACCGACAAGAGATCACCGTATTTTCTTCCTGCACATGACATATTTCAAAGACATCAAACCGCCGAATTAGCAGAACAGCTTGTTGTAAATACTTTGCTAAAGTAGGGTCCTTTGTCTGAAACGATCCGTCCACCTGCCCAGCCACCAACTGAGAGTCGGTACGAACCAGCAGGTGAGTTACCCCGACTTCCAAAGCTAACCTCAGACCTGCCAACAGAGCTTCGTATTCTGCCTGATTGTTACTTGCCGAAAACCCAAAACGCAAGGAATATTCTAGCACCATTCCCCCTGGGCCTTCCAAAACCACCCCTGCGCCACTGCCTTTAAGGTTAGAGGAGCCATCCACTGACAGAATCCACTTTTGATTAGGGACCTCTCCCGGTGAGGAAGTAAGTTCCACCATGAAGTCGGCCAGGGATTGAGACTTGATACTGGTACGCGGACTGAAACTGATCTCATATTCTAATAATTCCACTGCCCAGGACACCATCCTTCCGGCCAAATCGGGTTTCTTGAACACTTTTTTCAATGGAGAATTGGTCTTCACCTGGACGGGATGCCCAAGGAAGTAATGTCTGAGTTTCCGCACAGTCGTCATAAGCGCCAGTGCCAATTTCTCAATCTTCTAGTATCTGATTTCTGCCCCTTTTAACACTTTGCTTACAAAGTAAACCGGACGCTCCCCCTCTTCCGTGTCTTGGACCAGTACGGAGCTGATTGCCCCATCTGTTACTGCCAAGTATAGTGTCAACTGAGAATTCTCTTTGGGTCGGATCAGCACCGGAGGTGCTGACAATAGTTGCTTTAAGCTGTTGAATGCTTCTTCACACGCTTCCGTCCATTCGAACTGAGCTCTCTTCTTGATTGTCGAGAAGAAATGGATGGACTTGTCACCTGCACAAGATAAGAACGACAACGCGCCAAACGGCCGCTTAGTCAGACTTCTGATCGAGGTCGGACTGCATGTCAATGATCGCTGGCACTTATCCGGTTGGCCTCAATACCACGATTTGTAAGCATGAAACCCAGGAACTTGCCGGCTTGTACCCCGAACGTACACTTGTCCGGGTTTAGGCGCATATTGAACTTCCGCACCGCCGCGAAGGTCTCTCTAATATCCGTCACATGATCTGCTCCTGATGTGGTTTTGATCACCATGTCGCCTACATACACCTCAATATTCGACCAACTGAGGTGCAAACACCATGTCCATCTCTCGGTAGGCGCCGCGTTTCAACCCAAACGGCATGACCCTATAATAAAATTCTTCCGCCCGTCAAGGCGGCTTGATGCATCACCGTTCATACGGATTCGATTGTCTTGATACGCCATTCAAAAATTTAGGAGGCGAAACCCGGAGGAACTATCGATCAACCGATCAATGTGAGGAAGGGGGTAGGGATCCTTTGGGCACGCTTTGTTCAGGTCAGTGAAGTCTACACACATTCTCCAGCTACCATTCTTCTTCTTTACCATAACCACGTTGATAGCCAAGTGGGTACTCGCACCTCATTGACGAAACCGACCTTTAACAACTTCCCTACTTCTTTTGAGACAGCCTATCCCCTTTCTTCTCCCATCTTCCGCTTCCTCTGCGACACCGGCTTGACCCCAGGATTAATTGATAAATGATGACACATGATCTCCGGGTCGATGTGGGCATATCCGACGGTCTCCAAGCGAAAAGGTCTAAATTATGCCTTAACACCTGGATTATCTCGAACTCCTCCTCCTTCACAATCGAGTGCCCAGATGGGTGACGTGCGAGGGTAACGGCCCGATCTGGATGTCCTTGATCTTCTCCTGAGGGGTGAGTCCATCTTCGCCTGTCCCTTCTCTCGGGTCGATATCGACCATACCGACTTCATGTTTCGTAGAGGCCTCGATGGACCCGACTCTTCTTGGCCTTTGACTATCTTTATAACACCTCTGCCAAGCCTCGATCTCCGCGAACTACCCCGACGCGCCTCTCGAGGATACTTCATGGTGAACAATGTTGATGATCGCTTCAAGCGCATTGAACGATGGACGTCCGATGATAATATTGTAAGGTGATGACGCATTAACCACCAAATATCTGACCTGGACAGTTTTAGCGTTTTCACCCTCTCCGAAAGTAGTTAGCTCGGGGAGATACCCCAGAACCTACACCTGTTCACCAGAGAACCCAACAAGGGTCCCACTGAAAGGTAATAACTCATTCGGCTCAAAGCCCATTCCTTTGAAAGCTTCCCAGTAGAGGACGTCCACGGAGCTTCCCGGGTCGATCAATACGCGCTTAACGCCCCAATCCCGGATTTGTACCTCAATCACCATGGGATCATTTTCATGTGGCAGGACTTCTTTGGCGTCTTCACCCGAGAAGGTTATCACCCCGGGATCAAACCTCGAGGTTCCGATGCGGAGTACCTGCCCGGATCCACGAGCATACCTTTTCCTGGCCGAACTAGAGGAGCCGCCTCCCGCAAAGCCCCCTGAGATAGTGTTGAGAGTGTGCCGGGTCGATCTCGCCTCTTTCACCTCTTCCACAGCCTTTCCCTTTTTCTTGGACCGGGAATCAGAGGCCGAATCCCTCTTCGGAGATGAATCACGCCATCGGTCCGCCCGGGATCTTCCTTTACGTATGTTGACAGCTTACCTCTTTGTATTAACTTTTCAATCTCTCTCCGCAACTGTATGCAGGACTCTGTGGTGTGCCCCTTCAGGCGATGAAATTCGCACCATGCTCCCGGGTCACTTCCCAGAACCGTATTAACAGTCCACTTACTGCTGTAAGGAGGAGTAAGTAGTTTCAAATGATTAATGTCACGGAGAATGTCCTCCTTCCGTGTTAAGGGTGAACGTCTCCTCGGGCTTACACCGACCTGACGTGACGGCGTCCGTCCTGCCTGCTCGCGAGTGATTGCAACATCTCGTGACCGGGTGCATTCGTCACGCCCCGACCCCCTGTCCTTAGAATCTCTAGCACGCTTCTCCATGTTGCTTTCTTCTCCCTTCACATAGCACTCGGCCCGGGTAATGATCTCGTCCATGCTTTTGGCCGGCTTTTGGGCTAAAGACTCGTTGAACTGACCGGCCTTGAGGGCCTGCTGGAATGTGGCCACGAATATCTCCTGATTGGGGTGCGAGACTTTGATGGTTTCTTCGTTGAACCTAGCCATGAAATCCCATAGTGACTCAGAAGGACGCTGCTTCACGTTGAAGAGGGAGGTGGCCACCTATGGCGTCGATTAGCCGAGAACTGCTGAATAATCTTTCGGTTGAAATCTTGATAGCTCACCACAGACAACCGGGGAAGTCCCATATACCAGCGTAAAGCCGATTCTCTAAAGGTGTCGGCCATTAATTTGCACTTAAGGGAGTCGGTTGCTCCTATAAGTGCCATTGTGTTGTTAACCGCAATGATGTGTTCCTGGGGATCCGTCTTGCCGTCGTACGATGCCAGAACAGGGGGTTTAAAATTATCTGGAACGGCATCCTCCCAAATTGCCTGAGACAAAGGCTCCGGCTCCAGAGGCTCTGCTGCTTGTTCCTCTGCTTCGTCCAAACTCTTCAGCTGAAGAGCTTGAACGTTGTCCTGAAGTGTTTCGTTGTGCTTGCGCAGGTCATCGATCATGGCCAGCAACTGAGTTAGATCCGGCGGGTCTGTTGGTGGAGTTTGAGACATTGTCGTCTGTATGTGTTTATGTGTATGTGCGGCCTGGGATTAATTTCACCGAGGCTCCATGGTGGGCGCCAATGTTCTTGCAGGAAAAACCTTATTAAAGATATTTTAGGGATTTGGAAGCTCAAGTGTCGTAACTCAAGTTCCAAGCTTATGATTGTCTTGCTTAACCACCAAGTGGAGCCCTATTTATATCATTCCTTCCATGAAGTCGCTTTCCTCCAGAATTGCCTCAACAGACAACCATGGTCAAGGCAAGGAGCTAGCTGTTACAGCTTGTAATCATTCGCTTGGTAACGTCTCATAAAGACTCTAGGAACTCTTCATCTTCATAACGTCTACTCAATCCTTCATCCTGAAGTAACTGCCGAACTACTCCTCGGATCCAGGCCGACCTCATGACCTTTCCTGAGATCCATGTCGGATAAGGACCTCATCCTTACGTCCGAGACCTATCCCGGATCCCTGCAATCTTCCCTCCAGACATCCATCTTATATGAAGGTGATAAAGAACATCTGCCACAAGAGCTGGAACAGGATGCTTCCTGGAAACAAACACATTAACAACATACTCTTCCAAGAATTCTTCTTCCCCACTAGGAAACATGACGATCCCAAAAATGAGTAGAGCAAGAACAAAATAAAAGGCATTTGTATTGTCTGATTCTGCCAATTCCTTCGCGTTACTTTCCAATGCCTTTCGGAGAATCCCTTTAGCCTTACACATAGGTGCAACCTCTCTGACCGGAAGATACAACACTTCAGCTAACCTGTCGGATGTTACTCTTTCTCCTAAGCAGGTGAAGGGGATGCCACCTTTCAAAGGCCATCCCAGCAAAATCTCAAACTCTTCAATGGTTGGAGTCAATTGAAAGTCTTGAAAACTGAAACATCGGAGCGGAGAGTCATAGTACTGGTACAAGGCAACCATGGAACGTACGTCAACATTTGTATCTAAAAGCTTCAGGATATGACCATATCTTCTGGTGAAAGTGGTCATATCAGCCTTCTTGACCTTTTCCTTCAAACGTAACAAAACCTCCAACTTTGCCATCTTGACCTTGATTGGATTGGTATGCCTTTTGTCATCCACTTGTTAACTGTTTGCTCACGCGAACCAAGTCCTTAGGAAAAATGGAATAAATGTTGATGATTAATTAATGCATGTTGGATGCAATGTAATGTGATGCAACATTAACATGCTAAAGTTTTTTTTTAGGACGGCCGGGTATATTTTTGACGTCTACCCAATGATTCCCCCTAGAATAGCTCTTAGAGTTTTTGATACAACAAACACAAAATTCTATTATTGAAGTGCATCGCAATTGATACTTGCAATGCTACAATATTTTTTTCCAGGAGAATTTTGTTTGAGGGAGAGTTACGTATTATCCGAATAGACAAAGCAGGTCTAACGATCTAACAAACGTAACCCTCGATACCAGTATATGAACGGGGTACTCAAAATCATTGATCCCAACTTGGGTATATCATTTTCACCGCAAATAAATTTGTGATTAGATGATATATCCAAGAATGTCTCATTTAAGCATTCTTAAAGCCCAAAGGTTAGGTTTCCTTAAAGGTCAAAACTAGGGGGAAAATCCCTTCTAACAACACTATCGTCAATGCAATAACTTGTAATCGGCGATAATGTCTTCGAAAGAACCTCCCCTAGGTGTGGTCTTCGCACCAACTTACAAGACATTTCCGTCTAGCAAATCAATACTACGCAACCACTCTAATTTATGTGTTCTATAGCCTTGGTAGTGGTCTTTTTCATATGATCCCATCCATTATTCCCACACAAGATAATATATTAACAAGGTAATAATTAAAGCAATAGGAAATAAATGATTAAATCATAAACATAAAATAGAGTGATAAAAGAAAGCAAAAATAAACACGCATACGAAGAACTAAACTAGGGTTGACACGCTTAGATGGGAATTTTCCACTTGGACCTCCCCAGTGAAGTCGCCAGCTGTGATGAATATTTTTTTTTCATCGTTTGTTTTAAAAAAATAATGAAGTCGCCACCTAATTTTATTTGTTCTAAAAAGAACGAGGAAATATGGATAAAACCTACAAAGATGGATAAGGCGGTCTATGTGACAAAAGATGTGAATTCGGGAGTCGGTTATGCAAGGAGAAGGTATTAGCACCCCTTACATCCATCGTACTCGATGGAACCCATTTAGTTCTAAGTGTTTGTGTGTTTGTTAAATTTCTATGTTCATGAATTAAAATCGAGAAATAAAAGAAACGGGGTTTATTTATTATTATTTTGAGTTTGGCACGGTTTCGGAACCGTGTGCCTACGTATTCCCTTATGCAACGGGAAAGTCAAAACTCCGTAGTTCCTCTTGAAAAGGATTTAAATTGGTTGTGTTGATTTTATAAGAAAAATCGTGCATTAGACATTTCAAATGCTTGGACTTGGACTTGTTTAGTTTGTTTGAAAAGCTTAAGTCCTCATTCGTGTTTGAAAAGGCTATTGCACACTCTTTGTAAGAAAAGAGTTTGATGATCGCATATGAGCGAAAAAGATTTGAGTGAGTTGGATTGATTTTAAGTGGGTGAAAAAGTACTGAACAATAAGACTAGCATCCTACGATTCAAAGACTAGAAACAAGAGGAGCTCAATGCTCAACGAGTCTTCTATCATCCCAAAGTTTTTCTTATGAAAGAGTGAAGTGAAACAAAATTCACGTTATTAAGAATCTTTAAACAATTGGACTAGCATCCAACGATTTAAAGATTCGAATTTCATTTTTTTACAAGTGTTTAAACAATTGGTCTAGCAACCAACGATTTAAATACTTGGGTTTTTATTATGAAAAGAAATTTGAAAGTGCACTAGACATTGGATCGAGGTTTGTAAGTTAATTGTGAAAGTGTTTTAGATGGGGTTTTGCAAATGATTTTTGAAGGATATTCACAAGGAGTTTTGAAAAAAAGATTTAAGTTTGAAAGTTGGAAGAAAACATTTTTTTGAAAAGTATTAAGAATACATAAAATGCCTCATTTTTAACTTAATTAAAATATAATCAAAAAGAAAATATTTTAGGATTTTTTTGACATAATCATAAAATAGGCATATTAAATGACAAGTGTGCAAAAAATCATCTCAAAATGAGAAGTTTTGATTAGTTTTTGAAAATGTATAAAGTTTGCTAGAAACTTGAGAAAAAAAGAGTTTTTTTTTTGTCCTAAGGAGGTTTGAACCTTGGACATTTGGCTTAGAAATAAAGATTTTCCATTGAGCCATTTGCTTGACTTGTCATTTAATTACCTTGTTTATAAGGAGTTTTGAAAATGTTCAAAAGTTGGGCTTCTAAAGGGTTCAGAAGTTGGTTTGCTTCTGGAGCGTGAGAAAGAGCTTTTGGAGCGTGTTGGCTAGTAGCTTCTGGGGCGTGAGAAGGCTGGCTTGCTGCTTCTGGCTGCTTGAGAAGGCTTGCTTTTGGAGCGTGTTGCTAGCAGCTTCTGGGCATGAGAAGGAGCACATGGTGCTTCTTGTGGAGTTAGAAGCATTAGAAGCTTGAGGCTTCTATAGATGGAAGTACTAGAAGTACTTCTGGAGAGAGTGTAAAAGAAGAGCTTCTAGGGGTAGAAGCTTCAGAAGCACTTCTGGAGGTTGATCCTTAGAAGGACTTCTGGAGAAACAAGCTTTAGAAGCTTGTTATTTCCTTTTGTTAAAAAAAAGGGTCCAGGGGGATTCAAACCCTGGACCTTGAGGCGAAGGAAGTTTTTAAGGCGTGCTGGCTTTACCACTGGGGTGGCTATACATCCATTGTTTTAACTTAAACTACAAGTATATATTTAAAGCCTAGCTTCAGAAATTGAAAATTCAACTTCATCTTCTTCACTTAGCAACGCGCGAACATGGCCATGGCTGAGATTTGAAGTTCTTCATTTCTTGATCAATTTTAAAAGTTCAAAATACCATTTTGTCTAGATTTTCATCACGATTTTGAACATGTATCTTGTTAACATTATTAATCAAAGATGAACACGAATTTTGACAATCCCAATTTAAACCCTAACTGAAAAAGTGATTAATTCTTTAAAGACAGTTGATTTTAGTTTAAATTAAAGATCCAGATAGCTTTAGTGATTGAATATCTACATTTTCCTTTTCAATTTTAAAGCTAAAAATGCATGAATGGAGGTATCAAAGTTTTGAAAACTCACCTCTTGGTATGAAATACCATATCGAGTTGTGCTACTTCCAGATGCAAAGTAAGGATTGATTTAGCTTCCCTGAACCTCACTGAGTGTGTTCCTACTCTTAGTTTGTCCTGATGATGGCTGGAACTTTCTGACCAAGTCAAGTTGCAAGTTGCTTAATTCGAAATTGGAAGATGGTGATGGAGCTGTTCCAAAACTTGTTTAAGTGTATGGACAATCTCTATATGTTGTATAGGATGTGTTTGAAGTGAGAAATCAAGGCTAGCACGAGTAGTTTTCTAGTTTGGAGATTTTGGCTCAAAACTTGCACAAATGGAGTTTTGTGTAGAAAACTGTTTTTTAGCTTGTTTCATGATGGTTTTAAGTTTTAAACTACTTCTAAATGATGTTTAGAACATGTTAGAAACTTAAGTTTACTCAGATTTTGCAAGGTTTGAAGATTTCAAAATCTCCCTCTTTGAACTTTGAAACTTGGAATTTAAGAAAGAAAGAAGGAAAGCTTGATTATGATAGCTTTGGTGTAGTTTTGAATGAAGAAGAACTCCTATTTATAGGCAAGGAATTCTGGTTTTGAGTGTTCTTGAACTTTTTAGAAAGCTCAAGATGTCCTCTAAACACTCATTTTGGTTTCATATTCATTGAAGTTTTCATGTTCATGTACACTTCTTTGCAAAAAGATGACTTTTTAAAAGGACCTGTAATGTTTTGATCCATAACTTCGAAATGAAGCATTTTTTACCAAAGCTTGTGCGACATGAAGTTTTAGAGAATTGAATTCCCTTCAAAAAAAGCTTTTCTGAATTTTTTTTGATAAAGTATGTGAAAGTTATGCTTGGTCAAAGTTCTGTTGAGTTTTTGTTTGAAAAACCCTAATTTGGAAACTTTGACTTTTGATCAAATCTTGACTTTCCTTAAGGAATCATGATCAACCTTGATCAAATGATGAATAGAACTTCAAAATATAGATGTTGACCAAAAATTATTAAGTTTGACTGTATGTTGACCACAATTAAATTTCTATCCAATACAGCTGGTTTTCAACCATCTGAGCAATTGGATGAGCAAATTTGACTTGTAAGGCTTGAAACTTGACATGGTGGTCTCTTGAAGCATATGATGAGGTATGATGACCACTTGGAGCATTGTAAATCCATTTTGACTTTAGAGGAGCATAACCCTAGTTTGGATTGATTTCTTAGAAGAGGGTTTGTTTGGTCAACCCTTGTGAAATCCTTAAGTATGGAGATGTGAATTGCCTTGAGAAGTAAGAGGGAAAATTTTGGGGTATGATAGTTGCCCCTGTTCAATCCTCTTGTTCCGGAAGGGTTAGATTGGTATGCTTGCCTTTCGTGACCTGAGGGTAGAAGATGATTGAGCACTCGAGTACACTTGAAAATTTGCACTCACTGTTGTATAGAATGGGATCGTCAGTTGACGATGTGCTGGAATAGGCTTATAGATGCCATTTGGAGAAGCTGATGCTGGGAAGTGAGTTGTATGCTATACTCTGCGTTCTTCTTTTGAATGAGAGAAATATCGGAGATGGGCTTAAAGATGTCATCCGAAGAGATGAAGATGTGCAGTCGGAGATGGGCTTAAAGATGCCATCCGAGGCGGTTGATAATAAGAGAGAGTCAGAATAAACCTTTGTCTTGACTATTTCTGAGATGAATAGTTGTCAGAACATAGATAGTTTTCCCATCTTGTTCCGAGTGTTAATCTTTGACATGTTGTCTGGAAATAATTTCCATGGTCGTTCAGATAGTTCTCCCGTCTTGTTTCGGGTGTTAATCTATGAACTTTCATTTGGAAAATAGCTTTTACTTGCTGGGGAAATAAATCTTGACAGGATATGGTTAGTTATATGCAGATTATGATGCATGCGAGTGTATGACAATGTTATGATCTTTTTATGAATAATGCATGAATGTAGATGTTGTGGTATTTCAAAACATATCCATCTTGAGGAAGATAAGAACGTTCTGCTGGAGATCTTTGATCTCTACTTTGGGATGACGTTGTTGAAAACCCTGACTGGGGAATAAGAGAGATGTGAATTCCTCTGATGCACTATCTGACCAAGTTTCGAGTTTGGATATTACTGTTGTTGGGGGAACAATAATTATTGAGAGCTACTCAGCTGAGGATGGATATCTTGTGTATAGAACTTAATGGGGGACAATGTGATATGGAATAACCTGTTACTACTTGGAGACTGATGTAATTGGTTGATGTGGTACTGCTCGGGGGACGAATGTAACATGATTACTTGAGAATGTAGATAAGTCTAATAGGATCATTGCTCGGGGACTAATGTGATGATGATAAGGTCACTGCTCGGGGACTAACGTAATGAAGTCGATAAGATCACTTCTCGGGGACTAACGTGATGAAGTTGATAGGATCATCGCCGGACTAACGTAATGAAAATGATAGGATCACTGATCGCGGACTAACGTGATGAAGATGATAGGATCACTGCTCGGGGACTAATGTGATGAATGTAGAGGATCACTGCTCAGGGACTAACGTGATGAAGTTGATAGGATCACTGCTCGGGGACTAATGTGATGATGATGATAGGATCGCTTCGGGACTAAAGTGATGAAGTTGATATGATCACTGCTTGGGGACTAATGTGATGAAGTTGAAATGTTTGAACACTGTTAGGAGGAGATGATAATGTAATACTTTGTTGGAGAAGGTTTGTTTTCATAGGGAGAGCGATGACTCCGTGGGGATTGTAGAGATGATCCCGTGGAGGTATTTCTTGTGAAAGTGACTCTGTGGGGATGCATTGGTGACTTTAGTCATCATTTCAATTCCTAGAGCCTGTAGTAATTATTGTTTTTGTTCGCTTTTCATATGTTTGTGAATAAATGTTTATTGTCAGATGCATATAATCATTCAAAGCAATCATTGGACTTTATGCAAACAAAACATCAAAATTTGTAACTGGAAAAGAGGAATTTGCATTAAATTTGAAAAGTGGCCTATAGTCAAGAAGTTTGTATATTAGAGACAAATATCCTAGACAGAGGAAATTTTTAGAATAGTAAGAAGCTATGCAGAAACAATCTTGTCGAGTTTCAACTATGCTATTGCTTATATATTTTCGACTATCTCATCTCCTTGCTGTCAGAAGAAAGTTATTGAACTGGTTTGCATCATTCGAATCTTGAAGCTGATAGTAGTGTAGTCTGTAAGTAGGTGATCCGGGATACCCTTTTTGCCCAAGCCGCCTTTTGTATATATATCCTTAAATTTTTCCCGAACCTTTTTGGTTCTCCAGGATGCCCTTATTTTTTCCTAGGCCAGTCAACTTAGCGGGTCTCGTTTATGCGTAGAATTTCTAACTATGTCTACGTTCACAGGGTGCGAGAAGTCTTCTCCATCCATAGTGCTTAGTATCATAGCTCCGCCGGAAAATACTATTTTGACTACAAATGGTCCCTAATAGGTGGGAGTCCATATGCTCCTAAGGTCACCTTGTGGAAGAATGATGCGCTTGACTACTAGATCACCGACTTGGTAGACTCGGTGTTTGACTTTTTTATTGAATGCTTTGATCATTCGCTTCTGGTATATTTGTCCATGGCAGATGGTTGTGAGCTGTTTTTCGTTGATCAAGTTGATCTGGTCAAGGCGAGTCTGGATCCATTCGTCTTCGTCTAACTCTGCGTCCTAGAGTACTCTGATTGGGGGTACTTGAACCTTGATAGGTATGACTGCTTCCATACCATATACGAGAGAGAAAGGGGTTTCCCTTGTAGATGTTCGTATTGTAGTGCGATAACTATGGAGAGAAAATGCCAACATCTCATGCCAATCCTTATAGGTCACTGTCATCTTCTGTATGATCTTTTTGAGATTCTTGTTGGCGGCTTCCACTGTGCCGTTTATTTTTGGCAGATATGGAGAAGAGTTGTGATGCTTAATCTTAAACTGCGTGCAGAGTTCGGTGATCATTTTGTTATTGAGATTGGTACCATTGTCCGTGATAATCCTTTCAGGGATGCCATACCGGCAGATAAGATTATGCTTGATGAATCGAGCCACAACATTCTCGGTAACAGATGCGAACGAGGCTGCTTCTACCCATTTAGTAAAGTAATCAATAGCAACAAGGATTAAACAATTTCCATTGGAAGCGGTGGGTTTGATTTCTCCAATCATGTCAATGCCCCACATTGCGAAAGGCCACAGAGCGGTCAGAACATTCAATGGGATTAGAGGTATGTGCACTTTGTCTGCGTATATTTGGCATTTGTGACAAGATCGAGCATAACGATAATAATCAGCTTCCATGGTGGGTACCTAATGTGCCTTCATTTAACTCTTCCATGATTCGTTCCACTGTTTTCTGATCTACATAGCGGAGTAACCACAAGTCGTGATTGCGCTTGTATAAGGTGTCGTTGTTGAGAAAGAATTTGGAGGTGAATCTTCTTAAGAACTTCTTAACATTGATAGATGCCCCTGCGGGATATTCCTGAGCCTCGAGATACCTCTTCACTTCGTAGAACCAAGGTTTCTCTTCTGTTCCTTTGGTATCAAGTTAACAATAGTATGCTGGTTCGTCTAGTCTTTCAATAGTAATTTGGGGAGCTTCGTTGTCCCATCTGACCTTGAACATATATGACATGGTAGCTAATGTGTCTGCCAATTGATTCTCTTCTCGTGGGATGTGATCAAAAGTGATTTCTTTGAAGTAAGGGATCAGATTCAACACATACTCTCGATATGTAATGAGATTCGGATGCTTCGTATCCCAATCGCCTTTAATTTGAATGATCACTAAAGCTGAGTCTCCATACACTTGCAAGAATTTGATTCTTAAGTTAATAGCAGCTTTGATACTCCTGATGCATGCTTTGTATTCGGCCATGTTGTTGGTGTAATCGAAACATAGTCTGACGGTGAAAGACGTGTGTCCGCTTGTAAGAGATGTAATGATGGTGCCAATACCATTGCCAAGTGCATTTGAGGCTCCATCAAAGACCATGGTCTATCGGGATCCTGGTCCAGGTCCTTTATCTGGTCCAGGTTCTTCGTAATCAGTGACTAACATAATATCCTCATCTGGAAACTCGAAATACATAGACTGGTAGTCATCTACGGATTGATGAGCCAAATGACTGGCTACTATACTTCCTTTAATTGCCTTCTGAGTAGTATATTGGATGTCATATTTGGTCAAGATCATTGGCCATCTTGCTATTCTTCCAGAGAGAGCAGGTTTCTCGAATATGTATTTTATCGGATCCATCTTAGAGATCAACAAAGTAGTGTGAGTCAACATATACTGTCTTAGTCGGCGAGCAGCCCAAGCCAAAGTGCTGCAAGCTTTCTCAAGATGTGAGTATCTTGTTTCACAGTCGGTAAAATTTTTTCTAAGGTAGTATATTGCATACTCTTTTCGATCAGACTCGTCATGTTACCCCAACAAGCACCCCATTGAGTTCTCTAATACTGTTAAGTAAATAATAAGAGGTCTTTCTTTGACTGGTGGTATCAGGATAGGAGGATTCTGTAGGTACTCCTTGATTTGGTCAAAATATGTCTGGCAATCGTCATTCCATTTCACTACTTGATCTTTCTTCAGTAACTTGAAGATTGGCTCACAAGTAGCAGTTAGATGTGTAATGAATCTGGGAATGTAGTTTAGTCATCCCATGAAACCTCTGACTTCTTTCTCGGTAGGGGGAGTTGGCATTTCCTAATAGCTTTAATCATGGCAGGGTCAACTTCAATACCTTTACCACTGACAACGTATCCCAAGAGTTTACCGTATCTGAATCCAAAGGTGCACTTGTTAGGATTAAGTCTTAGTTTGTATTTCTTCAGTCTATCAAATATCTTTCGCAAATGATTGAGATGTTCTTCTTCAGTTTGTGATCGAGCTATCATGTTGTTGACGTAGACCTCTATCTCGTGATAAATCATATCATGAAATAAAGCTACCATGGCACGTTGATATGTGGCGCCAGCGTTCTTCAGTCCCAACGACATGACTTTGTAACAGAATGTGCTCCATTGTGTAATGAAGGTAGTCTTTTCCATGTCTTCGGGAGCCATTTTGATTGTAACCGAAGAAACCATCCATGAAGGAGAAGACCTTGTGTTGAGCAGTGTTATCAACCAGGACATCAATATGTGGAAGTGGGAAATCATCTTTCAGACTTGCTTTGTTCAGGTCTCGATAGTCCACACACATACGTATTTTTCCATCCTTCTTAGGTATGGGCACCGCATTCGCAACCCTCTGTGGATAAGAAGTAACGGCTAGGAAACCGGCATTGAACTGTTTCATAACTTCGTCTTTGATTTTCTCAGACATCTCAGGACGCATATGACGAACCCTCTACTTCACAGGGAGAAAACCTTCTTTCATCGGTAGTTGGTGTACCACAATGTCAATGTCTAAACTTGGCATGTCTTTGTAGGACCAAGCAAAAATCTTGATATAGTCTTGTAGCATCTAGACAAATCTCTCTTTGACATTGCTCTTAAGACCCGCTCCTATCTTGATTTCCTTTCTGTCTTCGTCCGTACCTAGATTCACAACCTCGACTGGCTCCTCATGTGGCTGTATAACCTGTTCTTCCTGTTGTAGTAGCCTGGCAAGTTCTCCTGGCACTTCACAATCTTCCTCACCTTTGTCTTCGGCTTGGTAGATCGGATTATCAAAGTCATATTTAGCAATAGCAGAGTTGTTATCGACGAGATTCAAAGTGAATTTGTAGTGTATCATGTGGGTATGTGTAAGAACACATAGCTTTTTGAAAGGGTGATAAAAAAAAGAAAGAAAAGAGCACAATATTTAAATGCAAAAGTCCAATGATTTATTGAATGAAAATATGCAAATGACGAATAATAACACTCACAAACGAGCCGTGGAGCCCCGAGCAAGGCACTAGGCTTAAAGTTTATTGTTCGAAAGCATAAAAGCAGAAAAAGCAATTACTCCTGTCAAAAGGAGATTGGTATAACATCTTCAGTATTCCAATTGTTGAGTCCGTCGTCTGGAGTTGGAAAAATCCAATTGTTGATGTCGAAGTCGCCATCGTCGTCTTCTATAGCATGTAATTCGCTTTTGTTGATGTGGAAAGGAAGTCTGCCGGCACATTTGCGGCGTATCATCTTCTGAACTTTGATAGTGAAGCCTAAACCAGTCTTTTCAGATTTGAATGGAAAATCGGGGAGTTGACCCCAAATAGTACAACCTCCTTCTTCAACCACAACTTTGGCGTCCTTTAGTGAGGCCATCTTCGGTAGAACTCTAGTAACTTCAAGAGTGACAGGACAATCAACAGGCATGACCCGTGGAATTTATTTGAAAGCTTGACAGGGGGTTTCGATGAGTTCACCTTTCATTTCGATGTATCGGAATGACTGCAGATGGCTTACTATAAATTCTTCTTCACCGCATATTGTAAATCTTCCCCTTCATTAGGTACTTCAGCTTCTGATGTAGGGTAGAGGTGACAATGTCTTCCCCATGTATCCAAGAGCGTCCGAGTAGGCAAGAATAAGCTGGACGAATGTCCATGACAAAGAAAGTAGAGTCAAAAGTCTGGGAACCGACTTTAACTGGCAGGTTGAGCTCTACAAGTACTGTTCTTTTCGAACCATCAAAAGCTCTTACGGTTATGTCACTGGGCTTTATGACGACTTCTTCAGCATTAAGTCGGTCTAGAGCGTTCTTCGGCAAAACATTCAGAGCAGAACCAGTATCCACCAATACGTGAGACAATGTAGTGCCCTTGCATTCAATGGAGATGTGCAAGGCTTTGTTGTGTTTCCTTTCGAAAGGAGTTAAATCAGCATCAGAGAAACCTAAACCACTGTTGGCGGTCAGGCTAGTAATACAACCTTCAAATTGATCAGCAGTAGTGTCTTGCGGTATGTGAGCATTCTTCAAAAACTTTACTAAGGCTTTAGCATGAGCCTTAGAGGATAATAGCAAAGCTAGCATGGATATCTTGGACGGAGTTTGTCCTAACTGTTCCACAATATTGTAGTAGCTCTTCTTGATGATCTTCAGAGTTTCCTCAATTTCTTTCTTGAAGGATCCTCATCAACTTCCTTTGGTACTTTTGTCAGAGCAGGATAAGTTACTTTTTCTTTCCCTCTAGCTTCTAGAATTGGTCCGATAGCAGGAATGTGAATTGGTGTAGTAGTGTCTTTCAGAGGATAGATCTCTGGAGAAAATACTCTTCCTATTCTGGTTACCTTGCTTGATATCCTTATTGTGTTCACATCAGCATGCTCTTCTGGGTAATCGTCTCCCGATCTGGTTACCTTGATGTCTTCGATTGGAATCTTGTAACTTTCGGGAGCGGTATATTTAACCATAAAATCAAACTTTCCACTTGGCTTCCCCAAGGTATCCCAAACTTCTGGTACGACTTCGCTTACGTCTTCGATCTTCATATTTTTAGCAACATCTTCACACAGATTCTCCGTAGATGGAGGTTTCATAAATAGCACTTCTCGGTTGTCCATCATACGTTGAATATGCCTCTTCAACCAAGCAAATCCGTCAGATTCAGATGCACACCAACGACATTTATCAGGACATCCTGGAAATACACCGGCTTGCAGCAAATCTTTCTTGACAGTCATCATAGGAATAGTCAGCTCGTTCACATAATAAACTTAGGAGTCATTGTCAATAGCATTGGCACTTTTACCATGGTCAGGCATTGGTGCATTGATCACATTCAGAGTTTCGATATGAGGGTCAAATTCAATTTCCCTTGCTTCAATCATGTCTTGAATCTTGTTCTTCAGGGCCCAATAGTTGTTGGTGTCATTCCCTAGGCTATTGGAGTGGTATGCACACCTTGCATTAAGATTATACTTTAGAGAGGAAGTGTTGACGTGTTGAGAAGGATCCCTCAAAGTAATGAACTCTGCTTTCAACATGTGATGTAGTGCTTGAGATAACGACATGTTGATCTTCGTAAATTGTCCTCGTGGCGCGTTTTGGCTACGCGCGTTGTCTCGTTGAGGTTGCACTGGTGTGGGATTGGAGATCACGACTGCCCCTACAGATTGATTGCGATCAGCTTTGTCACGGCTCTTCTGACCATATACATCATTGGCTTATTTCTTAACACCAAAAGATCTCTTCGCAGCATTTGAAGATGACTCTACTTGAATTTTTCTGCTCTTGATTCCAGCTTCGATATGTTCGCCTGTCAATATCAGCTCGGTGAATCCGGCTGAAGAGTTTCCAATCAGATGATTGAAGAATGGGCCTGTCAGTGTTCCCATAAACATGTCAACCAACTCCCTATTGGACAAGGGTGGTTGAACTCTTCCTGCTAAATCTCTCCATTTTTGGGCATACTCTTTGAACTTCTCGTCACGACCCATAGACATGCTCTATAGTTGCATGCGGGTAGGTTCCAATTCAGCATTGTACTGGTACTGCTTGTAGAAAGCATCTGCCAAGTCATTCTAGGTATGAATATGGGTACTCTCTAGCTGATAATACCACTCTAACTGAGTTCCGGATAAACTCTCTTGAAAGAAATGGATCCACAATTTCCTGTCTTCAGTATGAGGATGGATCTTCTGAACATAGGACTTCAGATGCAGCTTCAGGGAAGAGATGCCATCATACTTGGCAAATGTAGGAACTTTGAACTCGCGGGGAATTACCACACCAAGAACAAGACTCAGATCATCAAAGTTAAGCCCTGACATTTTAAGATTTTCCACAGCATTCAGATGGTCTTCAAGTTGCTTGTATTTTTCGTTGTCAAGAGGATACTGCTCGCTCACATAGTCTTCCTCTTTGTTTTCATACTCATGATGGCTTCCTTCATTGTTTTTGACACTTCCTTCAGTTTCATCGCTCTTGTCTGAGAGTTCGAGCTGCCAGACCACCTTGACTAGACCTTGTGATTTCTTCCCATATTGATAATACCAATGGTCTTCTTCTTTCTGGTGATGAGCTTCTTCAGATCTTTATGGCCTTGGGCCAAATTGGTGAACATCTCTTGGAACTGAGCATTCTGAGCCTGGAGATCTTTGACAGTCTGTTCAAGAGCCATTTCTTCTGAAATAAATAGCGAGAGAATAAGAAATCTGGTCTTGAATGTACCTGTTATGAAATGTTATGCCATGATGTGCGATGATATGCAATGCAATGTTTTCAAGGACCTTAGGAATTTAAATTTGTTAAACAAGCACGAACAAACTTTTTATTAGTTTACTTTTAGCAAGTATAAAATAAATTTTAAACAAATAAAAAGAAATTCCTAGAGCTTAGGCCTCCCACGGACGCTTCCTTTTTGTATTAAAGTAGGTATTGATGCTTCGTTCCTCGTGAAGTAGCTTCGTCAGCTCCAACACTCTTTTCTTGCTTGCATAACACTGAGCTTCGAATGTATCTCTTTCTTCTTTAAGCTAAATCCAGGATCTCTTTAAGTCTTCAAAATCAGTAGGCATGTTTGGATGAAGAATGGTGTAGGGTTCGTCACCTTTAGCAACAGGTTCCATAACCACTTGTAGAATAGTTGTAAATAGCATCATGAGGTTTATAGCTCGAGCTCGCACCCATTTGAGGTAAGGTTCCCAAGGAATGATATTTTTGTGCTCCAAAGTCTTGGTATCAGTCTTCTTCACCATGCCCCAAGCGTGCACAAATCTTCGACGGTAGTTCTGGAGATCGTTTTCGTAGTCAAACACAATGTCTTGGAGAAGCATATCATGAGGACCATCTCTTCGAGCATAACCAAATTAACGTAGAGCTAGAGAAGGGTTGTAAGTGATACCTCCCCTTATGCTAAGGAGTGGTAAATTAGGGAATTCCCCACAACGCTCAATGAAAGTGAATTCCTTTTGAGAAAGTAGGCACCAACGGATATTTGAATGAGAGAGTGACATCAGCCTTTGAGACCACTTCAATCTTTGCTCGTTCTCCATTACTGATTGAGGAAGGTGCGAAATAAACTACCTGGAAAGTAACGGTATGCAACACATGAGAGTTCCTTGTCTTTTGATAGTACGAGTGTGGAGAGAATGCAAAATGTCCCCAAGTAAGGTAGGCACAGGATTACGAGTGAGGAATATCTTGATGGTGTTCACGTCTATGAATTGATCCGGATTAGGAAATAGTACCAACCCATAGACTAGCAAGGCCAAAATGTCTTTGAATGCATGGAAACTCATAGCCTTTAGGAATTCTCAAGATTTCTTTATCAGAAACTTTGCAAGCAAACCCTTAACTCCGCTTCTTGTTTCCCAATAAGCTTCAATGTCTGATCGCTTTAGATGTAACGCTGATGCAATGTCTTTGTATTTCAGAGCCTTTTTCTGAACCGATGAATGGTATCTGATCAAGGATAGGTATCTCAAGTAGCTTATAGAAATCTTCCAATGTAGGCACCAACTGATAATCTGGGAATGTAAAGAAGTGATGTTTCGAATCGAAGAACTGGAATACGACGTGCATCATTTCTTCTTCAAAACTAGAGATAACCATGTCAAGTAGATAACCATGCATTTTGATAAACTGAGCATGATCGGGAACTTCTGAAACTAATTCTTTGAGTTGAGAAGGTATACCCATGAAGTTGATTCGGATAGTCTTCCTGGAAGCCATAACTCCTACAAAACAGAGCAAAGATAAATCCCTAGCTCCTTGGAATAGTTAGAAATGATATGATGTTATGATGTCATGTTTAAAACAAGTAGCAAGCACAACTAATTCACACAATAGCCCTAGGTTTAAGGCTTGCATGAGGTATAGGTGTCTACCCTACCAGAGTTTAAGTGGGTTCAACCTGTCCTATAATAGTAACCGGGTTCTAGGAATCTCATATCATTGATCTTTATCGTAGGCTTTATTTTAATACGACTACCAAGTGATCGACCGAAACATCCTGAAAGTCGAATCTTAATGAGCGTACCATCGAGTATCAACCAACCTCAGTCTGCACCGAAGACGGCCAGCTCGCTACTTTCTAATGGCCAAGATGGGTCAATTAGGGTTCTAAATTTTGAGTTGGTGCTTATGACACCACGCAGACGCCAAATACTTTCCTCAACTGAACATGAGGAGCATCGGGACATCTAAATTGTCGCACTAACGTAAGAATCATTTTTACCGTTTTGGTATACGCCTAACAGTCACGACGATTTACTGCTACTTACCTAAGGAAACCTGGATCCGAGTGTAGGATCCCCCACAAGTATAATACCAAAGAAAACCTTAAAAGTAAAGCAGACAAGTCAAACAATGAAAGCAATAAAGTGATCTAAAGCCCTAAGGTAGTCTCTCTTTAGGGTGTTCCCCAGCAAAGTCGCCAGTTCTGTAATACGGTGGGAGAAATGACTTGTTTGTTTTGCGTTTTATCGCAAATGTTGTGGATAGCAAGAGTTGCCACCGAATTTTCTTTTATCCAATTAAGGGAAGGCGAAAAGAACAGGAAAAGACCTTCGTTAGATTCTGAGTAAGGGAGGCAGTTATGAAAAGGGAAGGTTTTAGCACCCTTTCCATCCGTAGTTATCTACGGGCTCTTAATTGCTTAGCTTACTTTATAAATTGCTTTCAGTGTATGTTTGAAAAGATGTTTTTGAAAAGGAATTTCACTTTGACTTCGTAATGATTCTCGCTGGAATGTATACGAAATGTTTAGAAATGTTTTGTTTTGGAAAAGTGTTTAACTTTGTAATGATTCACACTAGAATATATACAAAGTGTTTGAAAAGTTTTTGAAAATAGTGTGAGGTGGAAAAATTATTTGATAGAGCAAGCAATTAAGAGTCTATTACCTACTCAAAATGGTCGTTTCCATGTTATTTTTCTTTCCTTTAGGGTAGCACTATCCATACCATTAGTTTGTAGGTAACTCTATCCGTTGGATGTAAAGGGACATTCGAAGGGTCATCTTATGGTCATAGAAGGCAACATGTAGGGATACCTTAACATATTCGTAGGGACGGTCATCACTTTTCGTAGGCAACAATCGAGGGATGAGATCATGTATTCGTAGGCAACAATCGAGGGTCATCGAGGGACTATGGTCTTTGTATCGAACGAACTATGATGACGTTATTCGTGAACGTCTTAGCTAAGATATCCCTACCTTCGAGGGACATGACCATTGTCCCGGAAGGAAACAAGAGAGGATACCCTAAGGGGTGTGCAAGTGTGAAGAGTGTTTGTATTCAGATATTTATCTTGTATTTAGAAGTGATCTATGTTGTTTTTAGTCTTGCCATACCCGCCTAATTACTAGTAGTTAAATATGTACGGAAAGAAAAGTGTGGAAATGTAAAGTGCGGAAAGTAAATCCTACGATATTACATGACTTTGGGGCAGATACATAATAGAAGTGCGGAAAGTAAAGTGCGGAAATGTAAAGGTAAAGTAAATCCTACGCTATTATAAAAATAACCTTTGACCTATACATCGATTTCTAATATTTAAATGCGAAATAAAAAAAAATAAATTGCAAGAAAAATGTCTAATGATAAGAGAAAATATCTAACCCCTAATTGCAAAGGAAAAATATTTTTTGAATTGGTTTTAATGTAGAAAAACCTAATTCTAGGTTAATTATTAATTAATTATGAAAAATAATTTAAATTGTGAGAAAAATAAATTATTGTTATGTCAAACATTAATTAAATGTATAATTAACCTAAATCTAAAAAAAAAAATTTGTGATTTTTGAAAAGGTTTGAATTAATTTTGCAAGGAAATTAGGTAAAATTGAAAAAAAGAAATGGTTAGGAAAAATTGAAGAGAAAAAGTGATAAAAAAAGATTTGGTTCCTGCAAGGTTTGAACCCGTGTCCTGGAGGTCATTGGTTCAATATTTTACCACTCAACCATACTGCACGTGGTGTTAGATCATGCCTCCAATTGTATTTATGTGGTATCCTGCAAAAATCAAAAGTTTGTGAAAAAACTCGCAAAAGGTGGGGTTCGAACCCGCGACCTTGGAGAGGGCAAAGGACTAGCACGCGCATGTTGAACCGCTAGGGCGGTGATACATCCAGTTATAATGTTACAATCATAAATATATGTGATACTAATTCTAGAAAATCAGAATAAATAAAAACAGCACACGCGTGGGACCCCTGTTTTAAACGCAGAGCCAATAAGACCGCTCCCAATTGCCACACCTGCAGTCAAAGAAGTCAAATGATTTACTGAACGGAGAAGCCACCGTAACCCTGCTTCTGGCCATCTTCTCCGGTGGGTTTAATTTTTAAAACCTACGAAAACAAACGAATCAAAGTGCAAAGATACCCTATTCCCTCAATTCGACCCCTACGAGTTCAATGGTGCCATTGTATTGGCCTGAAAACGCATATATGATGAGTTTCAAATAAGATAGGCCGAACTTCCCTAACCATGACAATTCATGATACTAACATTGAAAACCTCATGCGATGTATGGAACCTGTTCTAACAACATATATGAACACATGTAGATGCATCAAATTAGTTAACAATGCGTAAATTCAAGAATTCGAAACCAAGCATTTTACCAAACTGGTGCTACAAGGTTTGCACGTTCTGGGGACTATTAGGCTTGAGTAAGGATTGATATGAACTCCTAGGACCTTCAGGAACACAAATGGATGGATGGAACGGCTTGCAACTGGATGGAAACTTGAGTTCGAGTTTGCAAGTTTTGTATGCAATTTTAGAGAATTAGGGTTCTTTGTGGGGGCAAGGGTTTCGTTCCTTTGTGCTTATAATCTTGTAGTGTACTTATAGGAGAGTGCATTAGGTCAAGAATTATGGGAAAATATATTGCCTTGAATGCAAGAATATTTGATTTGGAATTTTCATCAAATCTTCCCAAAAGTGTTTCAATCTTGCCTTGAATCCTTGTGCAGGAATTTGACAGCTTGCATATGTTATCTAGGACCTCAAGACAAGTGAAAACCAAGCCCAACTTGTATTACCAATTATCTTTGTATTTTACTTAATTAATTTTGAATTTTGACCATTTAAATTAAATAAAGAGATAAGAGGCATGGAAAGGAGTATTGGGGTCATGGATAATCTCTATAATATGTATGGTTCATGAAAAGTTAATCCCATTTGAAAAATATTTGCATTTGATAGGTTTTTTTTTCCTTTGTGCACCTCCTCAAAAATGTCAAACTTGCACAATTTGTATCTTGCTCAATTTTCAACATTTTTGAGTGTTCTTGGACATTTTATAAAGCTAGATATTTCCTCTAAACACTACTTTTGGTTTCATCTTCATTGAAGTTTCCATTTTCATGTACACTTCTTTGCAAAAAGATTATTTTTTGTTTAATTTTTAAAAGGACCGGTAATGTTTTGATCCATAACTTCCAAATGAAGCATTTTTTACCAAAGCTTGTGAGACATGTGTCATACCCCAAAATTTGCCCTCCTACTTCTCAAGACATTCCACACATCCATACTCAAGGATTCCTCAAGGGTTGATCAGACAAACCCTCTCCTAGGCAGTCAACCCAAACTAGGGTTTGGCTATCCTCAGATCAAAATGGACTTCCAACATCTCCAATGGTCATCATGCCTCCTCATATGCTTCAAAGAATCTCCATGTCAAGTTTCAAGCCTTACAAGTCAAGTTTCCTCAAACAAATGCTCAGATGGTTGAAAATTAGTTGTATTGGAGAAAAAGTCAATTGTGGTCAACCTACAGTCAAACTTCATGATTTTTGGTCAACATCAATATTTTGAAGTAAAATTCATCATTTGGTCAAGGATTGATCATGATTCATCAAGAAAACTCAAGATTTGATCAAAAGTCAAACTTTCCAAATGAGGGTTTTCCAAAGAAAAGTCAACTGAACTTTGACTGAGCATAACTTTCTCATACTTTATCTGAAATTTTTCCACCACCTCTCATTTTGAAGAGAATTCAATTCTATACAACTTCATGTCTCTCAAGCATGGTCAGAAAATGCTTCATTTTGAAGATATGGATCAAGACATTACAGGTCCTTTTCAAAGTCAACAAAAAGTCAACTTTTTGTAAAGAAGTGTTATTAAGCATGGAAACTCCAATTGAGATGAAACCAAATCGGTTGTTTAGAGAACATCTAGAGCTTTCTAAAAAGTCCAAGAACACCCGAAAATGTTAAAAATTGAGCAAGATACACCTTGCACAAGTTGGGCATTTTTGAAGAATTGCACAAAGAAAAATATCTGACAAAATCCAATTTTTTCCAAATGGGCCTATAATTTTATGATCCAAACTTGATCATAATATTATTTGTAACCCCTTGATGCCTTGCCACGACCTCTTTCTATTTTTTTGATTTATTTTTTGAATTTAAAAGCATTTAATTCAAATTTAAATTCAATAAAATATGAAAACAAGGTATAATTTAAGTCGGGTTGGATTTTTATCAAGCTTGAGGACCAAGGAAGCCCACAAAACATGCCAAATTCGTGTTAGCTCATGCAAGGAAGAAAAAAAACTCAAATTTTGGAAAGATTTGAAAAAAATTGAAAGAGAAAATATTTTGCATTCAAGAGCATATCTTTTTTCATTCTTTTTGATCAAATCTCTTGCATTATAAATACACAACACATTCACAAGACCAAAGGACGAAACCCTAGCCTCTTGAAGCAATCCTATTTTCTCAAATTTTTTCACAAAGTTGGCGAAATCGAATTTGTCTTTCCAGCCACTTCCAGCCACTCTCGATCATTCCATTGTGTTCCTGAGGTAAGGTTGAGTAAGTACACATCAAAATCCATGGTTAAACATGCTTGAATCGAGCCACACATGAACATGCATATTCATAATTTTCTTGAATTCGAATTTTTAATATCTGCTTGTTTTAATCGAAACTAAGCATTCTAACATGTTCTTGAGATGCCATAGGAAGGATCTGGGTCATCGTTCTTAAGGTTTAACGTCCAAAACTCGATTTGCCACGTTTAGGGTTTCGTGAACTGTTTGCTTCGAAACACATTCTCCAGGCCGATTCAGGGCAAACGGACACCACCATCGTGTTCGCAACCCTCGATTTAGGGGGTAGGGTCCCCCTTTGCTTTTTTATTTTGCTTATTTTTGCAGGTTGGGATTTTGGTTGATCGGAGAAGACGACCGGGGCTAAGGCTCCGACGTCGTTGACCTGTGCTGACTCCGGCGTGGCTGGCGTGGCATCATGGCTCGTTCTGATTCGCTCATTCATAACATCTGGGACCCACGCGTGTTTACTGTGTTTGAATTACAAAACTATGACACGTTTACCCTTTTAACCAATTGTTTGCAGATTACAAACACCAACACACCTTGGCTCAGTTGAAAACGTGTTGGTTGATTTCTCCAGAGGGCACGAGTTCGATTCCTGGCATGGCAATTTCTTTTTTACAGCTTTGTAAACTAACTTTTCTATTTTCTTATTTTTCTTAATATTTTTCATTCAATTTAATTAATCTTTAAACATTTTTTTCATGCATTTAAAAATCACCAAAAATATTTTCCTTTTGCATTTTAATGAGAAAAATGTTTATTTAATTTTTGACATTAAAATTAATATTTTTGCATGCGTATTTTAATTAATTGCTAATTAACCATTAAATTGACTTTTAATTGCTTTTAATCATCAAAATCGATCCAAAAAATTCCCAAAAAATTATTCTATCATCTAATTATCATGACTAACTTGAAATCTTTTCCCTCATTCAAAAATCTTATTTTTACTAACATTTTTCTCTTATGCGAACTTTCTTATATTTTCCGACTATGTATATGTTCACAGGTTGTAATGTTTCAGACTATTTTTCTCGCTTTTCTTTTCAATATTATGTAACTGCTCATAGGATGTAATAGTTTAACTAGGACTTTTACTTTCCGCACTCCTATTATTTAACTTCCCTAGAGCCATGTAATAGCGTAGGACTTTACTTTTCCGCACTTTACTTTCCGCAATTTACTTTCCGCACCCTATAAACTGCTAGTAACTAGGCGTGTATGGCAAGATAAAAACGGACATAGATCACTCCTAATTCCAAGATAATATATATGAATTTAACACACTCTTTTCACACATGCACCCCTTAGGGTAATTCTCTCTCGTTGCCTTTCGAATAAATGGTCAAGTCCCTCGAACGTAGAGGTATCCTAGCACTGTTTCCTACAAACATATCATCATAGTCCCTTCGATACAAAGATCATAGACCCGCGATGTCGCCTACGAAAACATGATCTCGTCCCTCGATTGTTGCCTACGAAAAGTGATGATCGTCCCTCCGAATGTGCTAGGATACTTCTACAAGTTGCCTTCTATGACCATCCGATGTCCCTTCAAACGTCCCTCTTACATCCAACGAATAGGGTTACCTACCAACTAATGGTATGGATAGCACTATTCTAAAGGAACGTAAAACAACACGAAAACGACCATTCTGAGTAGCTAATAAGACTTTTAGTTGCTTGCTCAAACAAAATACTTTTCACACCAAACACTTTTGTCAAAGTTCAAAACTCTTTTCAAAACGAAACATTTTCGAACACTTTGTATACATTCCTACATGAATCATTACAAAGTCAAAGCGAAATGCCTTTTCAAAACATTTTTGTCAAACACACAGAAAGCAATTTTAAAAATGAGCTAGAAGCAACTAAGAGCCCGTAGATAACTACGGATGAAAAGGGGTGCTAATACCTTCCCTTTTCATAACCTTCTCCCTTACTCAGAATCTAACGAAGGTCTTTTCCTGTTCTTTTCACCTTCCCTTAATTGGATAAAAGAAAAGTCGGTGGCGACTCTTGCTATCTGCAACATTTGCGATAAAAAGCAAAAAATTCTCAAAGTCAGTTCACGGTATTACAACATGAAGTTGTAGAGAATTGAATTCCCTTCAAAAAAAGCTTTTGTGGAAAAATTTCTGATAAAGTATTTGAAAGTTATGCTTGGTCAAAGTTCTGTTAACTTTTTGTCTAAAAAACCCTAATTTGGAAACTTTGAGTTTTGATCAAATCTTGACTTTCCTTGAGGAATCATGATCAACCCTTGATCAAATGATGAACATGACTTCAAAATATTGATGTTGACCAAAGATTATCAAGTTTGACTGTATGTTGACCACATTTGACTTTCTATCAAATACAGCTGGTTTTCAACCATCTGAGCAATTGGATGAGCAAATTTGACTTGTAAGACTTGAAACTTGACATGGTGATCCCTTGAAGCATATGATGAGGTATTATAACCACTTGGAGCATTGGAAATCCGTTTTGACTTGAGAGGAGCAAAACCCTAATTTGGATTGATTGCTTAGAAGAGGGTTTGTCTGGTCAACCCTTGCGAAATCCTTAAGTATGAAGATGTGAATTGTCTTGAGAAGTAAGAGGGAAAATTTTGGGGTATGACAGTTTCACTGTTCAATCCTCTTGTAATGGCAGGGTTAGATTGATATGCTTGCCTTTCGTGACCTGAGGGCAAAAGATGATTGAACGCTCGAGTACACATGAAAATTTGCATTCGTTGTTGTATGGAATGTGATCGTCAGTTGACGATGTGTTGGAATAGGCTTATAGATTCAATTCGGAGAAGCTGATGCTAGGAAGTGAGTCGTATGCTAGACTCTGCGTTCTTCTTTTGAATGAGATAAATATCGGACATAGGCTTAAAGATGCCATCCGGAGAGATGAAGATGTGGTCGGAGATGGGCTTAATGATGCCATCCGGGGCGGTTGATAATAAGAGAGAGTCAGAATAAACCTTTGTCTTGGCTATTTTTGTGATGAATAGTTGTCAGAACGTAGATAGTTTTCCCGTCTTGTTTCGGGTGTTAATCTTTAACCTGTTGTCTGGAAATAATTTGCATGGTCGTTCAAATAGTTCTCCCTTCTTGTTTTGGGTGTTAATGTATGACCTTTCGTTTGGAAAATAACTTTTACTTGCTGGGGAAATAACTCTTGACAGGATATGGTTAGTACTATGCAGATTATGATGCATGCGAGTGTATGACAATGTTATGATCTTTTTATGAATAATGTATGAATGTAGATGTTGTGGTATTTCAAAACATATCCATCTTGAGGAAGACAGGAACGTTCTACAGGAGATCTTTGATCTCTGCTCGGGCATGAAATTTTTGAAAACCCTGACTAGGGAAGAAGAGAGATGTGAATTCCTCTGATACATTATTTGACCAAGTTTCGAGTCTGGATATTACTGTTGTTGGGGGAATGATAATCATTGAGAGATACTTAGTTGAGGATGGATATCTTGTGTATAGACCTTGCTGAGGGACAATGTGATATGGAATAAGCTGTTACTGCTTGGAGACTGATGTATTTGGTTGATATGTTACTGCTCGGGGACCAATGTAACGTGATGACTTAATAATGTAGATAAGTCTAATAGGATCACTGCTCGGGGACTGACGTGATGAAGATGATAGGATCACTGCTCGGGGACTAATGTGATGATGATGATAAGATCACTGCTCGAGGACTAACGTGATGAAGTTGATAGGATCACTGCTCGGGGACTAACGTGATGAAGTTGATAGGATCACTGCTTGGGGACTAACGTGATGAATATGATAGAATCACTGCTCAGGGACTAACGTGATGAAGATGATAGGATCACTGCTCGGGGACTAATGTGATGAATGTAGAGGATCACTGCTCGGGGACTAACGTGATGATGTTGATAGGATCACTTCTCGGGGACTAATGTGATGATGATGATAGGATCACTGCCCAGGGACTAACATGATGAAGTTGATAGGATCACTGCTCGGGACTAATGTGATAAAGTTGAAATGTTTGAACACTGTTGAGAGGAGATGATAATGTAATACTTCGTTGGAGAAGATTTGTCTTTGTAGGGAGAGTGATGACTCTGTGGGGATTGTAGAGATGATCCTGTGGAGGTATTTCTTGTGAAAGTGACTATGTGGGGATGTATTGGTGACTTTAGTCGTCATCTCAATTCGTAGAGCCTGTAGTAATTACTATTTCTGTTCACTTTTCATATGTTTGTGAATAAATTTTTATTGTTAGATGCATATAATCATTCAAAGTAATCATTGGACTTTATGCAAACAAAACAATACAATTTGGAACTGGAAAAGAGGAATTTCCATTAAATTTAATAAGTGGCCTATAGTCAGGAAGTTTGTATATAAGAGACAAATATCCTAGTAAGAGCAAATTGTCAGAATAATAAAAAGCTATGCGGAAACAATCTTGTCGAGTTTCAACTATGTTATTGCTCATATATTTTCGACTATCTCATATCCTTGATGTCAGAAGAAAATGATTGAACTGATTTGCGCCATTCAAATCTTGAAGCTGATAGTAGTGTAGTCTGTAAATAGGTGATCTAGACGAGACATAGTCATACGCTTAAATCCCTAACTTTTTCCTAGACCGGCCTTTCGGGTTTGCAGTCTACCGGGATACCCTTTGTTGCCCAAGCCGCCTTTGTAGGTTTTCGACTTGCCGGGTGTAAATTTTTGTATATATATCCTTAGCTTTTTCTTGAACCTTTTTGGTTAGCACGGCTGCCCTTATTTTTGCCTAGGCCAGTCAACCTAGCGGGTCTCGTTTATGCGTAGTATTTTTTGACTATGTCTGTGTTCATAGGGTGCGGGAAGTCTTCTCCATCCATAGTGCTTAGTATCATAGCTCCGTCGAAAAATACTGTTTTGACTACAAATGGTCCCTGATAGATGGGAGTCCATTTTCCCCTAGGGTCACCTTGTGGAAGAATGATGCGCTTGACTACTAGATCACCGACTTGGTAGACTCGGTGTTTAACTTTTTTTATTGAATGCTTTAATCATTCGCTTCTGGTATATTTGTCTATGGAATATGGCTGCGAGCCATTTTTCGTCGATCAAGTTGATCTGGTCAAGGCGAGTCTGGACCCATTCGTCTTCGTCTAACTCTGCGTCCTAGAGTACTCTGATTGAGGGTACCTAAACCTTGATAGGTAGGACTGCTTCCATACCATATACGAGAGAGAAAGGGGTTGCCCCCGTAGATGTTCGTATTGTAGTGTGATAAACGTGGAGAGAAAATGTCAACATCTCATGCCAATCTTTAAAGGTCACTGTCATCTTCTGTATGATCTTTTTGAGATTCTTGTTGGCGGCTTCCACTGCGCCGTTCATGTTTGGCCGATATGTAGAATTATTGTGATGCTTAATCTTGAACTGCGTGCAAAATTCGGTGATCATTTTGTTATTGAGATTGGTACCATTATCCGTGATAATCCTTTCGGAGACGCCATACTGACAGATAAGATTATGCTTGATGACTCGAGCCACAACATTCTTGGTAACAGATGCGAACGAGTTTGCTTCTACCCATTTGGTAAAGTAATCAATAGCAACAAGGATGAAATGATGTCCATTAGAAGCGGTGGGTTTGATTTCTCCAATCATGTCAATGCCCCACATTGCGAAAGGCCATAGAGTGGTCAGAACATTCAATGGGACTGGAGGTATGTGCACTTTGTCTGTGTATATCTGGCATTTGTGACAAGATCGAGCATAACGATAACAATCAGCTTCCATGGTGGGCCAATGGTAACCTGCTCTTAGAATCTTCTAAGCCATTATATATCCACTGGAGTGGGTACCTAATGTGCTTTCATGTAACTCTTCCATGATTGCGCTTGTATAAGGTGCCATTTCTAAGAAAGAATTTGGAGGCGAATCTTCTTAAAAACTTCTTATCATTGACAGATTCCCCTACGGGATATTCCTGAGCCTCGAGATACGTCTTCACTTCGTAGAACCAAGGTTTCTCTTCTGTTCCTTCGGTATCAAGTTCACAACAGTATGTTGGTTCATCTAGTCTTTCAATAATAATTTGGGTAGCTTCGTTGTCCCATCTGACCTTGAAAATAGATTACATAGTAGATAATGCATCTACCAATTGATTCTCTTCTCGTGGCATGTGATCAAAAGTGATTTCTTCGAAGTAAGGGATCAGATTTAACACATACTCTCGATATGGAATGAGATTCAGATGCTTCGTATCCCAATCACCTTTAATCTGACTGACCACCGAAGCTGAGTCTCCATACACTTGCAAGAATTTGATTCTTAAGTCAATAGCAGCTTCGATACCCATGATGCATGCTTCGTATTCGGCCATGTTGTTGGTGCATTCAAAACATATTCTGGCGGTGAAAGGCGTGTGTCTGGCTGTATGAGATGTAATGATGGCGCCAATACCATTGCCAAGTGCATTTGAGGCTCCATCAATGACTATGGTCCATCGGGATCTTGGTCCAGTTATAATGCTACAATCATAAATATATATGTGATATTAATTCTAGAAAATCAGAATAAATAAAAACAGCACACGCGTGGGACCCCTATTTTAAATGCAGATTCAATCAGATCGCTCCCACTTGCTATGCCTTCAGTCAAAGAAGTCAAATGATTGACTGAACGGAGAAGCAATCGGAACCCTACCTCCGGTCATCTTCTCCGATGGGTTTAATTGTTAAAACTTGTAAAAACAAACGAATCGAAAATGAAAAGATACCCTATTCCCCTAATTCGACCCCTACGAGTTCAATGGTGCCATCGTTTTGGCCTGAAAACGTCTGTATGATGAGTTTCGAATAAGATAGGCCGAACTGCCCTAACCATGATAATTCCTGATTCTGACGTTGCAAACCTCATGCGATGTATGGAACCTGTTCTAACAACATATATGAACACATGTAGATGCATCAAATTAGTTAACAATGCATAAATTCAAGAATTCGAAACCAAGCATTTTACCAAACTGGTGCTACACGGTTTGCACGTTCTGGGGACTATTAGGCTTGAGTAAGGATTGATATGAACTCCTGGGACCTTCAGGAACACGAATGGATGGATGGAATGGCTTGCAACTGGATGGAAACTTGAGTTCGAGTTTGCAAGTTTTGTATGAAATTTTGGAGAATTAGGGTTCTTTGTGGAGGCAGGAATTTTGTTCCTGTGTGCTTCTAATCTTGTAGTGTACTTATAGGAGAGTGCATTAGGTCAAGAATTATGGGAAAATATATTGCCTTGAATGAATGAATATTTGATTTGAAATTTTCATCAAATCTTCTCAAAAGTGTGTCAATCTTGCCTTAAAGCCTTGTGCATGAATTTGACAGCTTGCATATGTTATCTTGGACCTCAAGACAAGTGAAAACCAAGCCCAACTTGTATTACCAATTATCTTTGTATTTTACTTAATTAATTTTGAATTTTGACCATTTAATTCAAAAATAAATTAAATTAAAAGATAAGAGGATTTGAAAGGAGTATAGGGGTCATGGATAATCTCAAGAATAAGTATGGTTCATGAAAACTTAAGCCCATTTGAAAAATATTTGCATTTGCTAGTTTTTTCCTTTGTGCACCTCCTCAAAAATATCAAACTTACACAATTTGTATCTTGCTCAATTTTCAACATTTTTGAGTGTTCTTAGACTTGTTAGAAACCTCAAGATGTCCTCTAAATACTCCTTTTGGTTTCATCTTCATTGAAGTTTCCATGTTCATGTACACTTATTTGCAAAAAGATGAATTTTTGTTGACTTTTTAAAAGGACCTGCAATGTTTTGATCCATAACTTCCAAGTTAAGCATTTTTTACCAAAGCGTGTGAGACATGAAGTTGTAGAGAATTGAATTCCATTAAAAATGAGATTTGGTTGAAAAATTTCTGATAAAGTATGTGAAAGTTATGCTTGGTCAAAGTTCTGTTGACTTTTTGTCTGAAAACCCCTAATTTGGAAACTTTGACCTTTGATCAAATCTTGACTTTCCTTGAGGAATCATGATTAAACCTTGATTAAATGATGAATATCACTTCAAAATATTGATGTTGACCAAAAACTATGAAGTTTGACTGTATGTTGACCACAGTTGACTTTTTGTCCAATACAGCTGGTTTTCAACCATCTGAGCAATTGGATGAGCAAATTTTACTTGTAAGGCTTGAAACTTGACATGGTGATCCCTTGAAGAATATGATGAGGTATGATGACCACTTAGAGCATTGGAAATCCATTTTAACTTGAGAGGAGCAAAACCCTAGTTTGGTTTGATTGCTTAGAAGAGGGTTTGTCTAGTCAACCCTTGTGAAATCCTTATGTATGGAGATGTGAATTGTCTTGAGAAGTAAGAGGGAAATTTTTGGGGTATGACAATAGGACTTTAGATGAAGCTTCAGGCAGGAAATGCCATCATACTTAGCAAAAGTAGGAACTTTGAATTTACGAGGAATCTCCACTCTAGGAACCAGGCTTAAATCATCAAAGTTCAACCCTGACATTTTCAAATTTTCCACAGCATTCAGACGGTCTTAAAGTTGCTTATACTTCTCGTCATCAGTAGGATACTGCTCGCTCATATAGTCGTTCTCTTCTTCTTCATACGTATGATGGCTTTCTTCATTGTTCTTGACACTTCCTTCATTGTCGTTGTTATTTCCTGAGAACTCAAGCTATTTTGCTGACTTGACTGGACCTCTAAATCTTCTTCCCATGTTGATAATTCCAAATATCTTCTTCTTCTTCCTCTTGGTAATGAGCTCTTTCAAATCTTCCTTCTCCGTGGCCAAATTGGTGAACATCTCTTGGAAATGAGCATTCTGAGCCTAGAGATCTTTGACAGTCTTTGTGAGTGCCATTTCTGCTGAAATAAACAGTGAGAGGATAAGAAAATCGATTTTTGGAGTACCTGTTATGAAATGATATGCTATGATATGTAATGTTATGCAATGTTTTCAAGGACCTTAGGCGATTTAAATTTGGTAAGCAAACAAGAACAAACTTTTTATTAGTTAATTAGTAAATACAAAGGATAATTCAAGCATAAAGTAAAACTCCTAGTGCTTAAGCCTCCCAGGGACGCTTCATCTTTGTGTTGACATAGGTGTTAATGCTCTAATCCTCGTGAAGTAGCTTTGTCAACTCCAATACTCTTTTCTCGCTTGCATATCATTGAGATTCAAATGTATCCGTTTCTTCTTTAAGTTGAATCCAGGATCTCTTCAATTCTTCAAAATCAGTACGCATGTCAAGATGGAGAATAGTATAAGGCTCGTCGCCTTCAACAACAGGTTCCACGGTTATCGGTAGGATAACAACATATGGAATCATGAGACTTTAAGCGCAAGCTCGCACCCATTTGAGGTATGGTTCCCAAGGAATGGAATTTTTATGCCCCAATGTCTTGGTATCATTCTTTTTCACCATTCCCTAAGCGTGCATAAATCTTCGACGATAACCTTGGAGATCGTTGTCGTAGTCAAATACGATGCCTTGGATAAGTATATCATGAGAACCATCCCTTCGAGCATAACCAAACTGACGTGGCGCTAGAGAATGGTTGTAAGTGATACCTCCCTTTATGCCAAGGGGTGGTACATTAGGGAATTCCCCACAATGCTCAATGAAAGTGAAGTCTTTTTAGAGTAGAGACACTAATAGATATCTGAGTGAGATAGTGACATCAACCTTTGAGACCATTTCAAACCTTGATCATTATTTAATAATGATCGAGGCACGTGCGGAATAAACCACCTGGATAATAATGGTATGCAACACATGAGAGTTCCTTGTCTTTTCATAGTACAGGTGGAAGAGAATGTAGAATATCTCCGAGCAAAGTTGGCACAAGATTACGAGTGAGGAATATCTTAATGGCGTTCATGTCTATGAATTGGTTTGGATTAGGAAATATCACCAAGGCATAGATTAATAAAGCTAAAATATCTTCGAAAGCGTGGAAAATCATAGCCTTTAAGAATTCTCGAGCCTTCTTTATCATAAATTTAGCAAGCAAACCCTTAACTCCACTTCTTGTTTCCCAATTAGCTTCAATGTCTGACCGCTTTAGGTGTAAAGCTACTGCAATGTCTTCAAAGATCGTCACCTTTTCTAAACTAGTGTGTGATGACTGGTTTTTTCCATCGGTTGTTTTAAAAACAATGAAGTCGCCACCTAATTTTATTTGTTCTAAAAAAATGGGAAAATATAGATAAAACCCACAGAATTTGGATAAGGCAGTCTACGTGACCAAAAGAATTGAATTCAGGAGTCGGTTATGTAAGGGGAAGGTATTAGCACCCCTTACATCCATCGTACTCGATGGGACCCATTTAGTTCTAAGTGTTTGTGTGTTTATTGCTAAGTTATGAAGAAAAAAAACAACGGGGTTTATTTATTATTATTTTGAGTTTGGCACGGTTTCAAAACTGTGTGCCTACGTATTCCCTTAAGCAATGGGAAAGTCAAAACTCCGTAGTTCCTCTTGAAAAGGTTTTAAATTGGTTGTGTTGATTTTATAAGAAAAATCGTGCATTAGACATTTCAAATGCTTGAACCTGGACTTGTTCAGTTTGTTTGAAAAGCTTAAGTCCTTGTTCGTGTTTGAAATGGCTATTGCACACTCTTTCTAAGAAAAGAGTTTGATGATCGCGTATGAGCGAAAACACGATTTGAGTGAGTTAAATTGATTTTAAGTGGGTGAAAAGTACCGAACAATAAGACTAGCATCCTACGATTCAATAACTAGAAACAAGAGGAGCTCAATGCTCAATGAGTCGTTTATCATCCCAAAGTTTTTCTTATGAAAGAGTGAAATGAAACAAAGTTCATGTTATTAAGAATCTTTAAACAATTGGACTAGCATCCAACGATTTAAAGATTCGAAGTTCATTTTTACAAGTGTTTAAACAATTGGTCTAGCAACCAACGATTTAAATACTTGGGTTTTTATTATGAAAAGAAATTTGAAAATGCACTCGACGTTGGATCGAGGTTTGTAAGTTAATTGTGAAAGTGTTTTAGATGGGGTTTTGAAAATGATTTTGAAAAGTGAAGAATATTCACAAGATGTTTTGAAAAAAGATTTAGTTTGAAAGTTGGAAAGAAAACATCTTTGAAAAGTATTAAGAAATACTTAAAATGTTTCATTTTTAACTTAATAAAAATATAATCAAAAGAAAATATTTTTGGATTTTTTTTGACATAATCATAAAATAGGTATATTAAATGACAAGTGTGCAAAAAATCATCTCAAAATGAGAAGTTTTGATTGGTTTTTGAAAATGTTGAAGTTTGATAGAAAATGTGAAGAAAACAAGTAGTAAAAATTTGATTTTGGTCCTAAGGAGGTTTGAACTCAGGACCTTTGGCTTAGAAGTGAAAAGCTTTACCACTGAGCCATGTGCTTGAGTTGTCATTTACACGCCTTCATTTGAAAAAACAAGTTTTTGAAAAATGTTTAAAAATGAAGGAAAAGTGGAAAAGATGAAAAAAATGGTCTCAGGGGGATTCGAACCCTGGACCATAGGCAAGACAAGGACATGAAAAGCGCGCTGACTACCACTGGGGTGGCTATACATCCGTGAATAAAACATGAACGATTAAATATATTTTAAAAAGAGAATTTGAATTTTCCAGAAAATTGAAAAACGCGCGCATCTCCATCTTCTTCTTCCTCAAGCTTTGATTTTGTAACTTCTTCATTTCTCAATGAATTTGAAAGTTGTAAACATCAAAGTTGCTCGTTTCAATCCCAGGAACACGATGGTGATGATTAATTTCATTTACTTTGAACTTAAGATGATTAATTTTGAACGAGGACAGATGAACCCTAATTCTTAGAATCAATATGAAATCGTGTATGGATCATGATTTGTGAAATTGATTGAGGCTTATCATTCAGTATGAGTGCAGAAACAAGTTGGCCAAGCAATTTTTCATCTGTAATGCAAGAATCATAGATTTCAAAGTTTGAGCAACTTACCTCTTCGAACTGAAATCGAATTCTCAGTTAGAGTGTTTCCAGAAGTTGTTTGATGATTGTTATAGCTTCACTGGACCTTATGGAAGGTATCTGGATGCTTAGCTTGAATTGAAATGGCCTGGATCGTTCCACCCAAGTCCGACTGCAGCCACCTGGAGTGAGTTTCGAATTTAAAGTTGAAGATGTTACAGGTCAGTGATGAGTACTTGGATCACTCATATGAAGTGTATGAAAGGTATTTGAAGTGAAAAATTGAGATATGCACGAGTAGAATGGAAGTTTGGATGTTAAGGCTCAAAATTGCAATTTATGGAGTTTGGAGACAATTCTGAGTTTGGATAGTTTTTCTGGTGGTTTTAATTTTTAAACAACTTCTAAATGATGTTTAGAACATGTTAGAAACTTAAGTTTACTCAGATTTTGCAAGGTTTGAAGATTGTAAAATTTCCCTCTTTGAACTTTGAAACTTGGAATGTAAGAAAGAAAGAAGGAAAGCGTGATTATGATAGCTTTTGTGTCATTTTTGAATGAAGAAGAACTCATATTTATAGGCAAGGAATTCTAAAATGGAAAGGCAATATAAGCTTAGAGCTTGCAACTTGGAGCTTAAAGCTTAAGAAAGGAATATTCCTTCATTAAATGCAAATGGAATCTTGTAATCATTGCTTTAGAAAACTCAAGTGTTTCTATCCTTTCCTAGCAATTTCCATCAGATTTTTTCTCTTAAATCCTATCTCATTTGGTGACAAGGCTTCTATAAGGGAGAAAGTTGCAAAATAACTTGTAACTTTGATGCATGATTTCCAAAATCCATGGTTTTGGAGCTCTATGTTTCAAAATCAAAACCCTAGCTACACAAAGTGTTTTTGCAAGTTCTTAGACTTTTTAGAAAGCTTGTAACAAGACCTACAACTTTCATGCTTTGAGTTTTTCTTGAATCCAAATGGATCTAGGTGAAAAATGGCCAAGAAAGTGAGGAAAAACCATGTTTCTTAACACTTGAAAATTTTTCTAAGTGTTAGAAAAAATTCAAATCTTGACTTTTTCATATTTCTTGATTTTTTATGATCATGATGGATTATTTGACATTATTTTATGATTGAAAAAGATTGGACTTGAAAAAGTTGAACAAAAGTCAAAGTTTGACTTTTTGAGCAGATGAATTTTCATCAGATGATTCAGAATTTGTCTGATGAAGAAACATGGATTTTGCAATGTTTTGAACCAAGAAATCAGGTTAAGATGTTGAAATGAAGATATTAAGACCAATATTCAAGCAAATAGGTCATCCATTGAGCAGAAAGTCAATGAGTCACTATCTTCGATCAAAACCCTAATTAGTCGATTCAAGGTAGATCATGAGAAAAAGTTGGGAATTTAAAAATCAAATGTTGATGATTGATTAAGATAGATCAACTGAGGTGAGTGAAGACTCAAACCCTAATTGATCATATCTTGAACAAATGAATTTTTTTGATAAAATCCTAATTTTGACTTTAGGAGCACACGCACGACCTAACTTGTTCTGAAACTTGTTAGTGATGCAATGATCTTATGAGAAATACAAGGGAATAAAGTCTTGATCTTGTGCACTGTCAAAAGAGTGCATTCCTTGAAGAAGAGATGTCTCATGATCACTCCTCATAAACACAAACTCAAAAGTCATTTCTGGTAGTTGAAACCCTGAGCTTAGGAGGGTAAATTTTGGGGTGCGACAGTTGCCCCTATTCAATCATCTTAAACCTGATAAGTGAGAAAAAGCGACAACTTTTGAACGTTTAAGGTGAAAGAGGATTGACTACCAGAGAGCCCCAAAAATATGCCCTACGCGAGAAACCAATGCCATAAAAGAAAGCAGATAAGATATCTTGACTACAGAGTCAAGGAAGAGACGCTTGAGGAGAATAAACTTATTAAGTACCAGCAAAATGCCTTAACATAGCAGTACCCAATGAGAAATAATTAGGAGATCTCAACAACACTAGGGATAACCAAGTACCATAAATGAGCAATAAACATCAGGTTTTAACGAAAATTCTTTAAGAAGAAAACCCAACTCCTCAAGCGAAAAGAAAAAAGAAAATGTTACGAGAAGAAAACCGAACTTCTCAAGCGAAAAGAAATATAATAAAATGCTATGAGAAGAAAACCGAACTCCTCAAGCGAAAAGAAAAACAAGAAGATGCTTTGAGAAGAAAACCGAACTCCTCAAGAGAAAAGAAAAACAAGAAAATACTTTGAGAAGAAAACCGAACTCCTCAAGCGAAAAGAAAAATAAGAAAATGCTATGAGAAGAAAACCGAACTTCTCAAGCGAAAAGAAAAACAAGAAAATGCTTTAAGAAGAAAACCGAACTCCTTAAGAGAAAAGAAATATAAGAAAATTCTATGAGAAGAAATCCGAACTTCTCAAGCGAAAAGAAATATAATAAAATGCTATGAGAAGAAAACCGAACTCCTCAAGCGAAAAGAAAAACAAGAAAATGCTTTGAGAAGAAAACCGAACTTCTCAAGCGAAAAGAAATATAATAAATTAAGCCATCTTAAGATGTCTTAACGAAAATGTTATGAGAAGAAAACCGAACTTCTCAAGCGAACAAGAAATATAATAGATCAAGACATCTTAAGATGTCTTAACGAAAATGCTGTGAGAAGAAAACTGAACTTCTCAAGCGACAAGAAATATAATAGATTAAGCCATCACAGGATGTCTTAACAAAAATGCTATGAGAAGAAAATCGAACTTCTCAAGCGAAAAGAAATATAATAGATTAAGCCATCTCAAGATGTCTGAACAAAAATGCTATGAGAAGAAAACCGAACTTCTCAAGCGACAAAGAAAAACAAATGGATTAAAGATTTGATATGATTGAGAATTTGTCAGAAAATTCCAGAGAGTTAAGAAATACCCGCAGACCTTAACGAAGATAAAATTGAGAGTTTGTCAAAAAATCCCGAAGAGTTAAGGAATACCCGCAGACCTTAACGAAGATGAAATTGAGAAACTGTCTGAAGATCCCAAAGAGTTAATGAATGCCCGCAAACTTTAACGAAAATATAATCGAGAATTTTTCAGAAAATCCCGAAGAGTTAAGGAATACCCGTAGACCTTAACGAAGATATATGGCTAGAACAATATCAGAATTGTTATGCACGAAGGTGCGAGGAGCCATGGCATGCTGAATGTCTTGACCATGTAACTTCCGAGTTACCAGCAGAACAAATTCAGTAGCGCACCCGAGAATACACTTCTCTGGGGATAAACAAACTCAATATCCAGCACACTGGTGTGATATAGATGTTTATGAAGTCGGTAAATCTTATTTCCGAAGTTTATGCTGATGAGAGATCTTACTGAACATGTACAGACATGTTGAACAACTTCTGAGTTGACAAGATCTTCAATTTGTATGCAGATGGCTTTACCGGTGATAGAAGAATCAGATTCAGCACCTGCGATTGAAAAACTTCTAGGGTAATGAGCTTCAATTTGCTGGCATTGTATAGACAATGCGTTGTAGCAAGTGGATATGTGGATCAACTTCTGAGTTGGAGAAAATATCCTGAGATTGAATAAACATCATATCTGGTGGATATTTATTTGTTGATTAATTGAGGACTTACTGGGGAAATAAACAAACTAGAAGTTCAATGTAGTTTTCTGAGAACAGCCCAGAGGAACAAAATTGAAGAACTTACTGCCACTAGAATTTGCTGAGAAGATTCTTATCTGAAAGAAGTCTTGAAAATACCAAGAACAGTGTTGTAGTAGTCCTTTCTGAAGGAGACTCGCTTGGGAGTAAATTAAGCTTTGTTGGGGAAACTCCATAAGAAAACCATGTGGAAAACTTCACTGGGGATTCCCGGTAGATAATTTTGCTGACATTAGAGTCCATGGAAATACAATTGTTTTGCTAGGAAAGAAATCTCTGTTGGGGAAACCATCAGTTGTTAAGATCCATACAACTTGTGCTGGAGAAAAGAGGATAATTATGTCGTCTGAGAACTAATCCTTCAATTTGATCCTCACGAGGATATTTGCAATTTTAGCTGTAAAAAACTTGCAAAAGAATTAGCCGGAGCTAATGCATGAGTATGAGATGCATGATATGATATGCATGATGATTTTTTTTTGTTTTGATGTAAAGAGTATGTGATTTCCTGATACTGTTCAGAAAAGAAACTTCATTGGGGAAATTTAATTTGGGCGATCCTGTTGACACAAAAGTTCACTAGGGATGATTAATAACTTCTCCGGGGAAGAGACTTTTCTTGAGAGTTGACATCACTGCCAACTTATTTTTCACCCAAGCGTTCAACTTGCACTGGGGAGGAAAAACTAAATTGTCATTTGAGAAATAGTCTTTGATGCATGCGCTCAACTTCTTTCTGAACAGATCCAAGATTCTGGCGGAAGTTTATGCATGAATATACTGTGATATGACATGAATGAATGAATGAATGAATGAATTGATGTGTAAATATACTGGTTGATGTATTGGTTTATCAAACTGAATTCTCGACACCACTAGAAGTTGAACGAAGGGTAATGACCATAACCAAACCATGATTGTTGTCATATGAGTCTCTCAAAGGAAAGATAACACCTGATTCCTTGTAAACACCATGATGAGTATGAAGGTACTTCCAATTCAGAGGAACAGGCGCAATACTTAGAAAGTCAATCATTCCCCAACATTCCGTAAATCAAAATGATTTTAATTTTCAAAAACTTTATTGTTTCACCGTTTTTAATGATTTTGATTTTAATCTAAAACAGCCGCGCCATTAAGCTAAACATGCAGAAAAGATTAAAAGTAGGAAAAGAAACGAAGTTCAACTGAACAATTCTTTTATTTAAAGTATGAGAAGAATAACTCATACGTAAGGAGTTTGTACATAAAGATGCACATTCCTTTAGGAGGAACACACAGGAAAGAGTAAATCTATACACATTTTCTTAAAACAACAACGAAATTGAAACTGAACTTCATTGAACCATAAACATGTTATTCTCCCTCCTGACTTCTATTCTTCATCACTTCACTTTTGAAAATGGTGGTTGAACTGATCCCTTCCATCTAAGCTTACGTTTGTGACGCAGAAACGCGCATTGTAGCATTATGTTTTTACACATTCCCTAACTTTTGCGTGAACCATCTTCAGAAAATTTTGGGTTCACCGGGACATTTACCCTTTTTTGCTTAAACCGCCCTTTCGGGTTTTCAGCTTACCGGGCTTAATTTTTCTTCTTTTTTTTATTTTATTTTTTTAGACATAATACTTTTTGACCGCGTCTGAGTTGATGGCATGTGCCAAATCTTCTCCGTCCATGTTGGTGAGAATAAGAGCTCCTCCCGAGAAAACCTTCATTGTTTGGCACCCATTTCCCACGAGGATCCCTGTGTGGAGAGATTATCCTCTTTAGTACCAATTCACCCTCTTTAGTACCAATTCACCCTCTTTAAATTCGCGGGGATGTTTCTTCTTGTCGAAATCCCTCTTGATTCTTTTCTGGTAAAGTTGGCCATGACAAATTGCTGTCAACCTCCTTTCTTCAATCAGATTGAGCTGGTCATACCTATTCTGAACCCATTCTGCTTCTTCTAACTTCATTTCCATCAGAACTCTGAGGGAAGGAATCTCAACTTCTATAGGAAGTACCGCCTCCATATCGTAGACGAGAGAGTAAGGTGTCGCTCCTGTCGAAGTGTGAATAGATGTTTTGTACCCATGCAAAGCGAAAGGCAACATCTCGTGCCAATCCTTATACGTCTTCACCATCTTTTGAAGGATCTTCTTAATATTCTTGTTAACTGCTTCAACAACACCATTCATCTTTGGTCTGTAAGGTGAAGAGTTGTGATGCTCGATTTTGAATGTGTCACACAACTCCTTCATCATCTTGTTGTTCAGATTTTTCCCATTATCAGTGATAATCTTGCTAGGAGTACCATAGCGACAAATTATATTATTCTTGATAAACCGGGTAACTACTTGTTGTGTCACATTTGCATATGAAGCAGCCTCAACCCAGTTGGTGAAATAATCTATGGCAACCAGTATGAAGCGATGTCCATTAGAAGCTTTCGGCTCAATCATTCCAATCATATATATTCCCCACATAGAGAATGGCCATGGAGAGGTTAAGACATTCAGAGGTGATGGCGGCACATGCATCTTATCAGTATGAATTTGACACTTGTGACATCTCATTGCATAGACAACACAATCTGTTTCCATGGTAATCCAGTAATAACCAGCCCTAAGAATCTTTTTCACCATTGCATGCCCATTTGCATGAACACCAAAAGAACCTTCATGAATTTCTTTGATGAGTTGATCTGCTTCGTGTCTATCCACGCATCAGAGCAAGACTAAATCAAAATTCCGCTTGTACAACACACCACCACTTAAGAAAAAGTTGGCAGACAAGTTCCTCAAAGTCTTCTTATCAGTGATATCATAGAACCAAGGTTTACCATCAGTTTCTCCATCAATCGTTATACAAAAACCAGGTTTATCTAGACGTTCGATAGTGATAGAAAGCACTTCATTAGCCCACTTGACCTTGAACATCGAAGACAACGTGGCCAAGGCATCAGCTAACTGATTTTCCTCTCTGGGAATACGATGGAAAGTGATCTTGTCAAAATACGGCATTAGCTTCAAGACACGATCTCTATACGGGATTAACTTTTCATTACGAGTTTCCCACTCTCCTTTGACCTGGCAAATAACAAGTGCTGAATCTCCATAAACTTCAAGGATTTTGATCCTTAAATCAATGGTTGCCTCAATCCCGAAAATACAAGCTTCATATTCTGCCATGTTGTTGGTACATTCGAAACAAATTCTGGCAGTGAAGGGAATATGAAATCCTGTTGGAGAAGTAATGATTGCCCCTATTCCGTGACCTACTGCATTCGATGCACCATCAAACACAAGCGACCACCGGGATCCTGGTTCGGGTCCTTCCTCTGGTCCAGGAATGTTACAGTCTCTGATAAACATGACATCTTCGTCCGGGAAATGAAATCTCATTGGTTGATAGTCCTCCATGGGCTGGTGAGCGAGATATTCTGATACCACACATCCCTTGATAGCTTTCTAGGTTACATATTGAATATCATATTTAGATAGTAACATCTGCCAACGTGCAATCCTTCCGACCAAAGCTGGTTTCTCGAAAATATACTTGATGGGGTCCATTTTAGATATCAGCATTGTAGTGTGACACACCATGTACGACCTCAAACGACGAGCATCCCATACCAAGGCACAAAAAGTTTTTTCTAACAAAGAGTACCGACTTTCACACTCTGTGAATTTCTTACTCAAGTAATAGATTGCATGCTCTTTTCTTCCCGTTTCGTCATGTTGTCCCAGAACACAACCCATAGATCCTTCAAGTACAATGAGGTACATTATGAGAGGTTTTCTAGGCACAGGCGGTATCAAGATAGGTGGTTCTTGTAAGTACTCCTTAATCTTATCAAATGGTCGCTGACAATCATCATTCCATATAATGGCCTGATCTTTTTTCAACAACTTGAACAAAGGTTCGCAAGAAGCTGTTAAATGTGAGATGAATCGGGAAATGTAATTCAAGCGTCCCAAGAAACCATGAATTTCCTTCTCCGTTCTTGGTGCAGGCATATCTGGAATAGCTTTCACTTTGTCAGGGTCCACTTCAATACCTTGTTGGCTCACTATGAATCCAAGTAACTTCCGAGATCGCACTCCGAAAGCGCACTTGTTAGGATTCAAACGAAGTTTATATTTCCTTAATCTATCAAACAACTTTCTGAGATGAACAATGTTCTCCTCTTCAGTCTAAGACTTGACAATCATATCATCCATGTATACTTCTATATCTTTATGCATCATGTCATGGAAAAGGGCTACCATGGCTCTCTGATAAGTTTCCCCTGCATTCTTTAATCCGAATGGCATGACCTTGTAACAGAAGGTGCCCCAAAGAGTAGTGAACGTCGTCTTCAACATATCTGCAGGGTCCATCTTGATCTGATTATATCCTGAGAAACCATCCATGAAAGATAATATTGAAGACTGAGTTGTGCTATCAACTAAGACATCAATGTGAGGTAAAGGAAAATCATCCTTTGGGCTGGCTCTGTTCAAATATCGGTAGTCCACAAACATCCGAACCTTTCCATCCTTCTTGGGGACAGGCACAATGTTGGCAATCCAATCTGGATATACCGACACAGCAAGGAAACCGGCTTCAAATTGCTTCTTGACTTCGTCTCGAATCTTCTTAGCCATCTCTGGATGTGTTCTCCTTGGTCTTTGTTTCACAGGCGAACATTCGGGTTTTAGCGGCAGCTTGTGCATAACAATATTTGTGTCAAGTTTGGGCATATCCTGATACGACCATGCAAACACATCTATAAACTCTTGCAACAAGAGGACCAACTCATCTTTTAGCTCTTGCCCCAAGGCAGTTCCGACTTTGACTTCTTTACGATCCTTTTCAGTCCCCAGATTGATCACATCCACTGGTTCTTGATGAGGTTAGATCGTCTTCTCTTCATGCTCAACCAAACGCGTTAACTCTTCAGGGAGTTCATAGTCTTCCTTACCATCGTCTTCAGCTTGGTTGATTGGGAAATCGAAGTCAAAAGGAATTATAGCATGGCTATGTTCAATGAGCTCAGTTTCAGGTGATCTGCATAAATGATTTTCTTTTTTAGATATGTATGTTTATTTTAAAAATAATAGTGAAAATGTTGTTGTTTTTATTAATATGCACTGGAAAACAATAGTAAAAAAAAAGGATCTCAAACTGAATAACAAAATGCGCTATTTATTGAAGATAAAAATTTATTCATTAAACGGAATAAGCCCTACAAAGCAATCCTTTGTGCCTTGGGCAGAGCACAGGATTTTTGTTTAAAAACAAGAAATTAATTTGATAATGAAATGAGAGGGGTAACGTCCTTGACGATCCAATTCTTGGGGACATCACCGAGAGGAGTACAGAACACCATCTAAGAAATCTCTGTTGCATGCTCATCGTCATCAATGGCATTGATAGCCTTCTCGGAACCGAAAACTTTGGCAATAAAAGTATCCTCAAGACGAGGGATTTTCCCCTTTCCTATCTCTGAAACTTCATTGATCTTGGAGGATGATTGGTAGCTGAGTCCGCTCTTGTCTTTCTTTTCCGTTACATCCAACACCGTTCCCCAACCTTCGGGATTTCCAGAGTTGATAAGGGCCTTAACATCCTGCCAACAGGCTATGTTACCCTTAGGCTTCTTAGTAGACTTGATCTCTTTTTGCACAGTACCAACAATCTCTAAAGCTTGAAAGAGATTCTCATGCACCTCGTCTCCAACATCCACATACTTGAACTCAGATAAGTGACTAACCAAATAGTCTTCTTCACCACTAACCTCCACTACCTGGTTATTCAGTAAGAACTTCAATTTTTGATGGAGAGTTGAAGTGACAGCTTTAGCATCGTGTATCCAGGGTCTTCCCAATAAGCAGCTATAAGCTGGAAAGATGCCCATCACTTGAAAAGTGACACTTGAAAAGTGATGTTGAATAGCTGAGGTCCGATAAGTACCGCAAGGTCAATTTCTCTCACCGCCATCCTGCGGGATCCATCAAAAGCCTTTACAATCAGAGAACTAGGTTTCATAATTGCCCCTTCCACCTGTAATTAGACCAAGGTTGTCTTCGGGGTCACATTCAAAGCTGAGACTGTATGAACCAATACTCTAGCAAGAGTCGTTCCACCACAGGTAACAGAAATGTGAAGAGCCATGTTATGATTACCTTCATTCGGAGGGAGATCCGCATCGGTGAATGATAAACAACTGCCATCTTTTAAACCTGAAATTGCAACATCTAATTGATTAATTGTAATATCTTCAGCCACGTATGCATTGTCGAGGAACTTCAACAAGGCCATCTTGTGGGCTTCAGAACTTTTCAACAAAGAAAAGATCGAGATCTTTGTAGGGGTCTGGCTAAGTTGATCCACCACTTTATAGTCACTCCTTTTGATGATTTTCAAAGTCTCATCACTGGGCTTAAAAATATCCCTCAATTCTTCCGCACTTAAATCAATAACTCATCCTTATTTTGAGGAACATCTGGCATCCTCTCTGCAGCTCTACTTTTTGTCGGATCCTGGTGAAAAATACGACCACTACGGGTCATGCCACAAATACCAGTGATGTTTTCAACAGTAGATTCTCCTAAAACCATTGGCTTACCACCCACAACAACTTCAGGTTTGTAGTCCCATGGTACAACTTTAGTATATTCATAAGGAATACGGACGGGCGGGTAAACCATCATTGGTTCTACCGCCGTAATAGGTTCTTCTTCTTGGATAGGGACCGTTGGAGATATGTGAAGTCTCCTATTGTTGATGAGCGGAACCACCACATCTACTTCAACTTCAGCCAGATCTTGGCTAAACTGAATCAAATGCTGACACATTAATCCTTGTAGATACTTCTTGAACTCTGCATAGTATTCTGGATTGACTTGACAAATTAAACATTAATCATGAACTCCTTCAAATAAATCAGCCCTCTTCAACTCTTCAAATACCCTCTTTAATGACATTTTCAATTGATCTACATCCATAACCAGACTTCTTCCTTCTTCAACCAAAGCATTCACTGATGACGACCTATGCCTCGGCAGCGGATTGTTAGCAATGTTGGGGACATCAGCGAAAGTTAACAGCTTTCGGTCAATAAGTTCCTGAACCTTGCATTTAAAAGCGAAACAATCCTCTGTAGTATGCCCGGGATAATTGGCGTGAAAAGCGCATCTAGCATTCTCATTAAACCATAGTTTGGGTGGCCCAGGAACAGGCTTCAATTCCATCGGCACTACTCTTCCATCTTGAATCAAATAAGGCAAAAGGCTAGTGTAAGTCATTGGAATAGGCTGAGTTTATTCCTTGGTGTACTTATGATAATGTGGGCTCTTTTGTTGACCTAGACCTTTAGCTTGTTGTTGATGGGAAGCTTGATTCTGAGGAACCTGAGTTGAATAAGGCATCTGCATTTGCATGGGTTGTTGATACGGCATGCTGGGAAATTGCATAGCAGCAACATAAGGATATTACATATACGGGACCTGAACAGGAGCAGGTCTAGCTGGTTGTCTTCCTCTTCCTCTGCCCCTTGACTCACACACAGCATTGGCTTCAGCTTCTTTCCTCTTAAAGCCATTGAACGGTTTTTTTACTGTAGACATCCCCGCATTCCTTCCAGATATCTTACCGGTCTTCAAACCTTCCTCAATCTTCTCGCCCACCATCACTAGATTGGAGAAGTCAGAAAAAGTACTTCCAACCAGTCTCTCGTAATATTGCACCGGCAATGTTCCCATGAACAGATCATTTAATTCTCTTTCTACTAAAGCTTGTTGAACCCTCGAGGCTACCTCCCTCCACCTCTGAGCATATTCTTTAAAAGATTATCTTTCCTTCTGAGACATATTCTGGAGTTGTACACGATTGGGAGCCAAAGTGGTGTTGAAGTGGTACTATTTAAAGAAAGCGGCAGATAAATATTCCCAAGAGCGGATATTCGAGTTTTCTAACTGCATATACCAGTCAAGGGATGCCCCTGAGAGACTATCTTGAAAACAATGAACCATCAATTTGCTATTTTTAACATGTGCCGCCATCTTGCGACAATACATCCTACAATGGGTATCCGAACAGCTCACTCCCTTATACTTTTCAAAGTCAGGTACTTTGAATTTTGGTGGAATGACAACATCAGGGACAAGACACATGTCCATAACACTTATGCCAACAACGTTTTTTCCTCTTAGTTCCTTCATTTGCTCAGCTAGCTCTTTGCACATTTTCTAGGCGGCCGTATCTGGAAAAGGCATCGGATTGCCCACAGGTGTAACGTTCTGATAAATCTGTCTCATATAATCGTCTTGTTGGTCCTCTTCAGCTTGAGGAATCGTAGACCAGAGATTTTCTTGCTCATCTTCCCCCTGTTCGTGCTCATCATTTCCCATAGTTTGGGTAGCAACATGCGCTGCGGCAACATTACCTTGGTTGTCAGCTCCATTGAAGAAGTCAGCAGGCATCCCATAGAGTAACGGATTAGGTTCTTGCATTCCTGGGGCATTGCCACCACCTCGATGGGTTTTCACATTTCCCGTAACAACGGGAGGAATGATAGTAGTTGCATTATTTGTTGTAGCAGCAGCGGAAGTGGCAGCGGCAGCGGCAGCGGCTCGCTCTTCTTCCCTTATATGTTGAGCAGTCAACATCTCTATCAACTGGTCTATCTTGGATTTCACGGTGTCGATGTCATCTTGCATGGCAGCCTGTCTGGTTTTATACTGATCCATTGCTTTCTTCGTGTTAGCCCTGGTTCCGTAAGGGTGTCGTATAGTTAGCTTGAATCTGTGTGAGGCGAGACGTAATGAGCTTGGCGTTCTCTTTTTAATAAAATGCATGATTATGTATGATTAATGCAAAATGCTTATGATCGTGTTCCCATTCCTAAGGATCTTTATCGGACTCATTCACTTGCAAGCAATTAAAACAAACGGATAATCAGCTCCTTCATTCCAAACATAATAGTTGAATACAAACATCAGTCTCTGTAGAGAAAATAAAGAGCAAGACTCGTACGTCTGCTTTCAGTTTAACAGATACAATGAAGCTGAAAAGTACATAAGAGTAACAAAAGGTCAGAAGTGATGTCCTCTTTGGGGCTTATACTCCCTTATCTCCTTTTTGAATTGTTCCACCATGTCTTTGCAAAGACAAATGAAGTACTCCACCGCCGTAGGCACTCGGTATTTCTCTAGATCTTCGATAGCTGATTGAAGCCTCCATGGGACCTCCACCATCAATTGTCTGCAGAACTCCACCAAGCTTGAGTAATTATCATACAAACTCTTGTTTTGCTCTTCTAGGTTGAAAATGGTTTCTCCCCTATTTACCCAAAGTTCATTCTGACGTTGGGCTTTCTCCTGCCATCCCTTACACTGGATCTCCAATTCCCCATATGCTGCCTCCCATTGGCTTACGAGGTTTCTTGCAGTATCCAACTCTTGAATTTTCTGAGCCAATTCTTCGGAGTCTACATTACATTCCATGCGAGCTTCCTCTTTGAGGCGAGTTTCATGCGCCAAGCTGGATTCAATGTTTTTCAAAGAAACTTTTAACCCCTGGATTTGAGTGGTGAGAGTTGTCTTTAGGTCAGACTTTGCCTTGATAGCCCGCTCTTTGTCTGCGTAAGCTTGCCCTCTTTCGCGTTTAGCTTCGGCTAGCCTACGGTTGAATTCACTTAACTCAAAATTTGCAGCATCCAGATTATCTTTCACGCGGAACTTTTCTTTCATTTCTCTGTCTACCTGCTCTTGACTCTTTAGTAGCTTATCATCTCTTTCCTTGAGGCTTTGCATCAAATCATCCCGTTCTCGAGCAACACGAGTAAGGATTGCTTGTTGTCGACCCTCTTCAGCTTTCATTTCTATAATGGTGAGCTTAAGTTTGTTGAACTCCTTAATAGGGACGTGAGTGAGTTCAGGTTCTGACACATCAAATGGAACTTCCACAGTGAATAGCAATTTTACCTCTATTACTCTTCTAAGTATCCAGGACTCGTAAGGTTCTCCATCACCATTTCTTCTTTTTCTGAGCTCTGCGCCCTTCCTATGAACTTGGGTCCAAGCTTTCTATATTTGCCTCAACAAACCAGGATCCTCTCTCCTGAAGTCTAGCAAGATAAACTCTTTCAAAAATTCTCCCTTCGGTGCAGTTTCCATAGGACATCCCAATTGCTTGAGAACCAACCTAGGATTATAATTGATGCATCCTTGGGATCCAATTAGCGGAACATTAGGAAATGCCCCACAGTGAGTGATGACCTCCCATGTATACCAATTTGGAGAATACCAGAAAACACCGCTAGCAGTAAGAGAAGCCAACTTCTGAGACGAAATCAAATTCTCCAAGATTTTAACCCAAGGTCCTCGTTGAGGAATATGGGACTTCAACCATGAATAGAGCAAAGCGGAACAACACATCACTACTCCTTTCCTTTTGGTGTATCGAGTATGAACGTTGATGAGCATATCTGCTAGCAAAGCTGGTACAGGATTCTCTGAAAGAAACACGCTGATTGCAGGCTGGCTCATATACTCATCGTCATGGCTCGGAAACATTACCACCCCGAAGATTAGCAAGGCTAGAATAACACTGAATGATATCCAATTTTTCCCCCACTGACAACTCTTCAGCTCTTTTCTCTAAGAAACTCCTGGGAATTCCTCTTTCCACTAACATTGGCCCTATCTCTCGGATCGGAAGATTCAAAGACGCTGCTACATCACTTGCGTCTACACTCTCCCCCAACTTGGTAAAAGGAACACTATATTTTAAAGGCCAATTCAACAATCTTTCAAACTCTTCAATTGTTGGGACCATCTGGAAATCTTAGAACGTAAAACACCTCAGAGAAAGATCAAAGAACTTTACCAGAGCTTTCAAAGCGTTGTGATCAATGTCAACATCCAAAAGCTCCAAAATCCACCCATATCTGGTATGAAAGTTGTTCAATTGAGCATGCTTCACCTTTCCCCTAAGCCTCAACAGTATTTGAATGTTCGGAATTTTGAAATTGATATGAGGATTGTTCTTTCAGCTGGAATCCATTGCACGGTCTTATTAAATTCAAGAACGAGTTTTTTTAAAGATACCTCTAAACGGCAACAAATATGATGAAACATGAATGATTAATGCAAAAATGCAATGCAAATGAGTTAAGCTGGGATCCAATAACAGTGTAGATCACATGATAGGCCATTGGATGGTCAGACATGGTTTCGACGCCTATCCAACAATTCCCCAAACAAGGTTGGTGCTAATGTGTTTTTGCTAAATGTTTCTTGGAGTCTCAGATCCCCTTTTAAAAATATTATCGTCATGAAAATAGTATTTCAAAAGTATACTCCAAGAAACGGCTCTTAAAGGGATACTCAAAAATCTTTGAGCGATTGGTCTCAATTTTGGACATCCTAATACTTAGAGTTATAGGCCATTTGTCCAAAAATTGTTGTCCCGCACTAGCATACAGTGCAACAATCCCCTTAAAACGACCAACTCTAAATTGTGGTCTTCACGTTGATCCAAGGAAGACGGATGTCCAATGGACCTAAGCTACTCACCCACTCTAAGCTTATAGTTTCCTAGAAGCCTGGGTATTGGGCTTATCTATGAATCATAACCAACAAATTCCCAATATTGTAATATACATTAATAGGATAATATACAAAATATAAAGAAATAATAAACATCAAAGCAATAAACGAACACCACACACACGCGAAGAACTAAACTAGGGTTGACTCGCTTAGTCAAAAAGAATTTTAAAGATCTTCCCTAGTGAAGTCACCAGCTGTGATGACTACTTTTTTCCATCGGTTGTTTTAAAAACAATGAAGTCGCCACCTAATTTTATTTGTTCTAAAAAAACGGGAAAATATAGATAAAACCCACAGAATTTGGATAAGGCAGTCTACGTGACCAAAAGAAATGAATTTGGGAGTCGGTTATGTAAGGGGAAGGTATTAGCACCCCTTACATCCATCGTACTCGATGGGACCCATTTAGTTCTAAGTGTTTGTGTGTGTTTATTGCTAAGTTATGAAAAAAAACAATGGGGTTTATTTATTATTATTTTAAGTTTGGCACGGTTTCGAAACCGTGTGCCTACGTATTCCCTTGTGCAATGGGAAAGTCAAAACTCTGTAGTTCCTCTTGAAAAGGTTTTAAATTGGTTGTGTTGATTTTATAAGAAAAATCGTGCATTAGACATTTCAAATGCTTGAACCTGGAATTTTTTAGTTTGTTTGAAAAGCTTAAGTCCTTGTTCGTGTTTGAATTTATTTTAAGTGGGTGAAAAGTACCAAACAATAAGACTAGCATCCTACGATTCATATACTAGAAACAAGAGGAGCTCAATGCTCAACGAGTCGTTTATCATCCCAAAGTTTTTCTTATGAAAGAGTGAAATGAAACAAAGTTCACGTTATTAAGAATCTTTAAACAATTGGACTAGCATCCAACGATTTAAAGATTCGAAGTTCAGTTTTACAAGTGTTTAAACAATTGGTCTAGCAACCAACGATTTAAATACTTGGGTTTTTATTATGAAAAGAAATTTGAAAATGCACTCGACATTGGATCGAGGTTTGTAAGTTAATTGTGAAAGTGTTTTAGATGGGGTTTTGAAAATGATTTTGAAAAGTGAAGAATATTCACAAGATGTTTTGAAAAAAGATTTAGTTTGAAAGTGGGAAAGAAAACATCTTTGAAAAGTATTAAGAAATACTTAAAATGTTTCATTTTTAACTTAATAAAAATATAATCAAAAGAAAATATTTTTGGATTTTTTTGACATAAACATAAAATAGGTATATTAAATGACAAGTGTGCAAAAAATCATCTCAAAATGAGAAGTTTTGATTGGTTGTTGAAAATGTTGAAGTTTGATAGAAAATGTGAAGAAAACAAGTAGTAAAAATTTGATTTTGGTCCTAAGGAGGTTTGAACTCAGGACCTTTGGCTTAGAAGTGAAAAGCTTTATCACTGAGCCATGTGCTTGACTTGTCATTTACACGCCTTCATTTGAAAAAACAAGTTTTTGAAAAATGTTTAAAAATGAAGGAAAAGTGGAAAGGATGAAAAAAATAGTCTCAGGGGGATTCGAACCCTGGACCATAGGCAAGGCAAGGACGTGAAAAGCGCACTGACTACCATTGGGGTGGCTATACATCCGTGAATAAAACATGAACAATTAAATATATTTTAAAACGAGAATTTGAATTTTCCAGAAAACTGAAAAACGCGCTCATCTCCATCTTCTTCTTCCTCAAGCTTTGATTTTGTAACTTCTTCATTTCTCAATGAATTTGAAAGTTGTAAACATCAAAGTTTCTCGTTTCAATCCCAGGAACACGATGGTGATGATTAATTTCATTTATTTTGAACTTAAGATGATTAATTTTGAACGAGGACAGATGTACCCTAATTCTTAGAATCAATATGAAATCGTGTATGGATCATGATTTGTGAAATTGATTGAGGCTTATCATTCAGTATGAGTGCAGAAACAAGATGGCCAAGCAATTTTTCATCTGTAATGCACGAATCATAGAGTTCAAAGTTTGAGCAACTTACCTCTTCGAACTGAAATCGAATTCTCAGTTAGAGTGTTTCCAGAAGTTTTTTGATGATTGTTATAGCTTCATTGGACCTTATGGAAGGTATCTGGATGCTTAGCTTGAATTGAAATGGCCTGGATCGTTCCACCCAAGTTCGACTGCAGCCACCTGGAGTGAGTTTCGAATTTGAAGTTGAAGATGTTACAGGTCAGTGATGAGTACTTGGATCACTCATTGAATTGTATGAAAGGTATTTGAAGTGAAAAATTGAGATATGCACGAGTAGAATGGAAGTTTGGATGTTAAGGCTCAAAATTGCAATTTATGGAGTTTGGAGACAATTCTGAGTTTGGATAGTTTTTCTGGTGGTTTTAAGTTTTAAACAACTTCTAAATGATGTTTAGAACATGTTAGAAACTTAAGTTCACTCAGATTTTGCAAGGTTTGAAGATTGTAAAATTTCCCTCTTTGAACTTTGAAACTTGGAATGTAAGAAAGAAAGAAGGAAAGGTTGATTATGATAGCTTTGGTGTCATTTTCGAATGAAAAAGAACTCATATTTATAGGCAAGGATTTCTGAAATGGAAAGGCAAGATAATCTTAGAGCTTGCAACTTGGAGCTTAAAGCTTAAGAAAGGAATATTCCTTCATTAAATGCAAATGGAATCTTGTAATCATTGCTTTAGAAAACTCAAGTGTTTCTATCCTTTCCAAGAAATTTCCATCATATTTTTTCTCTTAAATCCTATCTCATTTGGTGAAAAGGCTTCTAGAAGGGAGAAGGTTGCAAAATAACTTGTAACTTTGATGCATGATTTCAAAAATCCTTGGATTTTGAGCTCTATGTTTCAAAATCAAAACCCTAGCTACACAAAGTGTTTTTGCAAGTTCTTTGACTTTTTAGAAAGCTTATAACAAGACCTACAACTTTCATGTTTTGAATTTTTCTTGAATCCAAATGGATCTAGGTGAAAAATGGCCAAGAAAGTGAGGAAAAACCATGTTTCTTAACACTTGAAAATTTTTCTAAGTGTTAGAAAAAATTCAAATCTTGACTTTTTGTTGACTTTTTCATATTTCTTGATTTTTTATGATCATGTTGGATTAATTGATATTATTTTATGATTGAAAAACATTGGACTTGAAAAAGTTGACCAAAAGTCAAAGTTTGACTTTTTGAGCAGATGAATTTTCATCAGATGATTCAGAATTTGTCTGATGAAGAAACATGGATTTTGCAATGTTTTGAACCAAAAAATTAGGTTAATATGTTGCATTGAAGATGTTAAAACCAATCTTCAAGTAAATAGGTCATCCATTGAGCAGAAAGTCAATGATTCACTATCTTCGATCAAAACCCTAATTAGTCGATTCAAGGTAGATCATGAGAAAAAGTTGGGAATTTGAAAATCAAATGTTGATGATTGATTAAGATAGATCAATTGAGGTGAGTGGAGACTCAAACCCTAATTTGATCATATCTTGAACAAATGAATTTTTTTTGATAAAATCCTAATTTTGACGTTAGGAGCACACGCACGATCTATCCTGTTCTGAAACTTGTTTGTGATGCAATGATCTTATGAGAAATACAAGGGAATAAATTCTTAATCTTGTGCACTTTCAAAAGAGCGTATTCCTTGAAGAAGAGATGTCTCATGATCATTCCTCATAAACACAAACTCAAAAGTCGTTTCCGGAAGTTGAAACCCTGAGCTTAGGAGGGTAAATTTTGGGGTGCGACATAGTGAAAGGTATCTGATCAAGGATAGGTATCCCAAAGAGCTTAGAGAATTCTTCCATTGTAGGTACCAACTGATAATATGGGAATGTAAAGCAGTGATGTTTCGGGTTAAAGAACTGGAATACGACGCTCATCAAATCTTCTTTATAACTAGAAATAAACATGTCGAGGATAACCATGCATTTTGATGAACTGAGAGTGGTAAAGAACTATTGAGACTAACTCCATGAGTTGAGAAGGTATCCCCACGAAGTTGATTTAGATAGCCTTCTTGGAAGCCATAACCCTACAACACAAAGAAAAAGTAAATCCCTAGGTCCTTGAAATGGTTAGAAATGTTATGATGTTATGATGTCATGATGTCATGTTTAAATAGCAAACATAAACAATTCACACAATAGCCTTAGGTTTAAACGCTTGCATGAGGTCTAGTGGTGTATACCCTTATCTAAAGTTAAGTCTGTTCAACCTCTCCTACAATAGTGACCAGGTTCTAGGTAATCTCATATAACGAATCTTTCTCGCAGGCTTTATTTCAGTACGGCTACCAAATGCCCAACCAAAACATCCCAAAAGTCGAATCTCAATGAGCGTAGCATCGAGTATTAACCAACCTCAATCTGCACCTAAGCCGACTATCTCACTACCTTCTAATGGCTATGATGAGTCAATTAGTCTTATAAAAGTTTAGTTAGTATTGATGACACCACGGAGACGCCAAATGTTTACTCAACTGGAATTGAGGAACATCAGGATATACAAAGTGTCACACTAACTGTATTCATCATTTTAATTATGTTGGTCTACGCCAAACAGTCGCGATGATCTCTTGCTACTTACCTCAGGAACCTGGATCCGGGTGTATGATCCTCACAAATAAAATACCCAAGGAAAAACCCTTAAAAATAAATCAGACAAAGAAAATAGAAAGCAAGTAAAAGTGATCTAAAAACCCTAAGGTAACCATAAGCAAGTAAAAGTCGCCCATTCTGTAACACGGTGGGAGAACTGACTTGTTTGTATTGCATTTTGTGGCAAATGTTGCGGTTAGCAAGAGTCACCATCGACTTTTCTTTTAACCTATAAAGGAAACGTGAAAAGAAAAGGAAAAATCTTTTATCGATTATGAGTACGGGAGGTTATTATGAAAAGTGAAGGTGTTAGCACCCTTTCCATCCGTAGTTATCTACGGGATCTTAATTGCTTTAACTCACTTTTGAAAAATTGCTTTTGTGTGTGTGATTTGATTGAAGATATTTTGCTTTGACTTTGTAATGATTCTTGTATCAGTCCTCAAGAATGTACACGAAGTGTTTGAAATATTTGTTTGAAAGTTTAATTTTGTAATGATTCTCGTATGAATGTATACAAAGTGTTTACGTGAGGTGTGAAAATGATTTGTTTATTTGAGCAAGCAATTAAGAGTAACTACCTACTCGAAAGGTGGTTCTTTGCTCTTTTCTTTCTCCTTTAGGACAGTGCTATCCATACCATTAGTTAGTAGGTAGCTCTGTCCGTTGGATGTGAAGGGACATGCGTAGGGTCATTGAAGGAAATATTTAAGGATACCTTAGCAATTTCGTAGGGACGATCATCACTTATTCGTAGGCTACAATCAAGGGACGATATCCTATATTCGTAGGCAACATTGAGGGGCTATGATCTTTGTGATATTTTTGAATTGAGAGACTTTTGCTAATGGTACCCCTATGTTCGAGGGACATGACAATCTTTTTTATCTGAAGGCAACAAGAGAGATCACCCTAGAGGTGTAAGTGTGAGAGTGTGTTATTGTCAGATATGTTATCTTGGAGTTAGGGTTATCAAAGATTTCTTTTTGTCTTTCCATACAAACCCTAGTTAACATACATATAAATAGTTAAATATTTGCGGAAAAGTAAAGGTGCGGAAAGTAAATGTCCTACACTATTACAGGGATTTGGGGAAGTTACATAATAGGAGGTGCAGAAAGTAAAGTGCAGAAATGTAAACCTAGACTATTACATCCCATGAGTTATTACATAATAAATGAAAAAAAAAAAAAGGCAAGGAAATGTAAATCTACGCTATTACAAAATCTTCCTTGCAACCTATACGTCAATATCTAGAATTTAAATGCGAAATAAATAAATAAATAATGAGGAAATTATTTTTAAAAAGTATGGCAAAGTTCTAAAAGCCTAATTATTGAGAAAATTTCTTTTTTGGTGTTTTTGTGGTTGATTTTAATAAGAAAATCCTACTTTCTAAATTAATTAAAATTAATTAAGAAAAACAATTTAAATGAAGAGAAAAATAAAATATTTTTGGGTTTAAAATTAATTAAATATTTTTTAAGCCTAAACCTAAGAGAAATTTTTTTTTTGGGTTTTTTGTGATAATTAAAACAATTTTTGAAAGGGGTTGAACTCGTGACCTGAGGGTCACATGTTCAAAATTAGGCCACTACACCATTTGTCAATGGTGTTTAGATCACGCCTCTGGATGTATGTATGTGTTAACCTGCAGAAATCAGAAAAATAAGAAAAATTTGCAAAAGGCAGGGATCGAACCCACGCCTTGAGGGGTAAAAGGACTAAGTGCACGCGTTCTATAGCTGGGGCGGCCATACATCCATTCATTTGGATACAACCACAAATATATATGTTATTCTAAGTTCATGAAATCTGATTTTTTAGAACACACGCGCGTGGGTCCTAGAGTGATTCAAATAGACGAATCATGGCATGCCACACCAGCCCTGGGTCGGTCAACTAATTAACATTCCACGAATCCAATGGTGAGGTTTGTTTAGCCTGAAACGACCTGGATCGTGGAATACGAAACTCAAAGAGCTCAGTGCCCTTGCAATGGTTTTTTTCTATCCCTGCATCAAAACTTTAAACTAATGTATCAAATCGATTGAACATAACATAATAAACATGAACGGATGCAAAAACACAACTTATATCGTGTAAATCGAAGGTTAGAAATCCAACACTTTACCAAAACTGGTGCAATCGAGGGAAGCGATTTTGGCTTGCTTCAAGCTTGTGTAAGGGCAGGGAATGACACTTGGGAACTTCAAAAGTGTGATGGAAGGACTGAAATCGATTAAAATAGGTTGGAACTTGTGCTACTAACTTCCCCTAAATGAGTCTTTTTTGCTAGGGTTTTTCAGGCTGCAAATTTGTCTCTTTCTCTCTTGGTCTTGTAGTATATATATATAAGTGAAGAGCTAGGTCAAGAATTTGAGAGAAAATATATGGCATTGATGAAGAAATATTTGATTGACAATTTGCATACAATCTTTATTTTTCTTGCTAAATCTCCTTCTAATGCTCCCATGTGTCTCTTGCCAGCTTCCTAAGTGTTACTTGGGCCTCAAGAAATTCAGAAATTAAGCCTTGCACGCATCACAATTGGTTTTGTATTTTATTTTATTTAAAATTGAATTTAAAGGAAATAATTCAAAAATAACTAAAGCAAATGATAGGGGGCATGTAGATGGACTTCGAGGTCATGGGACATGTTAGAAATAAGTTTAGATCAAGGAAACATAGGCCAATTTGGAAAAAATTCAAGATTGATTAATATTTCCTTCATGCACTTACCCAACATTTCCAAACTTACACCAACCATATCTTGCTCAATTTTATTCATTAGAAATCTTAAGATGTCCTCTAAGATCTCCCTTTGGTTTCACCTTCATTGAAGCTTCCATGTTCATGTACACTTCTTTGAGAAAAGATGACCTTTTGTTGACTTTTGAAAGGACCTATAACGTCTTGATCCAAATCTCTCAAATGAAGCATTTTTGGGAAAACCTTGCGAGGGACGAAGTTGTAGAGGATTGAATTCCCTTCAAAATGAGCTTTGGTAGCAAACTTTCTGATGAAGTATGTGAAAGTTATGCCTGGTCAAAGTTCTGTTGACTTTTCATCAAGAAACCCTAATTTAGCAATTTTTGACTTTTGATAAATTCTTGAATTTTCTTGATGAATCATGATCAATCCTTGATCAAATGATGAGTGTGACCTCAAAATCTGGATATTGACCAAAAAGTGATGAGTTTTGACTGTATGTTGAGCATAATTGACTTTTTGTCCAATACAATTGATTTTCAAACATCTGAGCAATTGATTAAGCAACCTTGGGGTATGTAGCTTGAAGCTTGATATGTGGATAGTTTGAAGCATATGAGGAGGCTTGTCATTCACTTGAGCCTTTATAAACCATTTTTGCTTTGAGAGAAACAAAACCCTAGTTGTGGGTTGATTGCTTAGGAGAGGGTTTGTCTGATCAACCCTTGAGTAGTTCTTGAGCATGGAGAGGCATCTTGACCTTGAAATAGGAGGGAAAATTTTAGGGTACCACATCTTCCCCTATTCAATCTTCTTGAACCAGAGGGGTTAGATTGGCGGACACACCATTCATGACCTGAAGGTGGAAGATGATTGAACACTCGAGTGCCCTGAAATTTGTACTCGTTGGTGCGCAGAGTGAAGCTATCGGCTGATGATATGCTTGAAGAGATAGTGATGTGAAGGCGGAGACGTGCTTAAATATACCATCCAGAGTAGTTAATGATGTGATTTGGAATGAGTTGTACACTAGACTTCATTCAAAGAGATGTGTTGGTCAGGATAGAGATTGTTTTGGCGGTGTATGTTAGTCGCTTCGTCTTGTTTCGGGAATTGATCCACAACTTGCTTGTTGGTAAACCCGTCTTGTTTCGGGAATTAGTCGCCCCGTCTGGTTTCAAGAATTAATCTACTTGATGATGTAGATTAGTCACCCCATCTTGTTTCAGGAATTGTTCTACTTGATTGTGTAGATTAGTCACTCCATCTTGTTTCAGGAATTGATCTACTTGATGATGTAGATTAGTCGCCCCGTCTTGTTTCAGGAATTGATCTATTTGATGATGTAAATTACTCGCCTCGTCTTGTTTTGGGAATTGATCTACAACTTTTTGTTGGAAAACCTATCTTGTTTCAAGAATTCATACCGGCTTGGTCGCATGGATAGTTTCCTCGTCTTGCTTCGAGTATTAACGTTCGACCTGCTGAGTAGAAAATTGTGTAAAACTTTCGCCAGTTCATGAATTGAACATGAAAAGATATGGTTAGCTTCATGCTCGCTGTGATGCATGTAATGTGAAATGATGCTCTCGAAATAAACGAGAATTATATATTCATTTCGTATGTATGCTATGATTTATGATGTATGAATGCAAATGCTTGTGGTATTTTAAAACATATCCATTTGGAGATTCCTTGCTTTAGTCTGAGATTATTTTGCTGGGGATCCTCGACTTCTGCTTGGGGGTAGAAAATATGATTGTTGGGGACCCTGACTGGGGATAAAAGAGATGTAAATTCCTCCGATGCATTATCTGACCAAGTTTCTTGCATGGATATTGGCTTTATTGGGGAATGGTAAGTGTTGGGTAACATTCAGCTGGGGATGAAGTTGGCTAGGGAGTTAAATCCCGTGAATCATATTGAGGAAGTAAACCCTTGCTGGGGAATGATGTGACTTTGAATAACTTATTATTGCTCGGTGACTGATATAATAAGTTAATGGTTCGCTTGCTACTACTCGAGGAATAACGTAGATAATTTGATAGTTTGTACATGAGCCATCCTGTTGTAGATGATATGGTTGTGTAGTAATTTTGAAGGTGTGATACCTCTGTGGGGATTTTGGGAGTGTTTTCGCGACACCGACTCTGTGGGAATGTGTTGGTGACTTGGGTTGTTTTCCGAACTCCTAGAGCCTGTAGTAACTGCTATTTTTGTTTATTTTGCATGTATTTGTAAGTGGGTGTTTATTGTTAAATGCATATGATCATTCATAGCAATCATTGGACTTATGCAAACAAAACAAATGAAATAAATTTTTTGAATTTAGAAGAGAAATTATATTGATTGCAAAGACTGGGCCTATAAACAGGAAATTGTGTACGAGGAGACAAATATCCTAGTAAGAGGAAATTGTGAAAAGATTAAAAGCTATGAAGTGGTTAAAAGCTATGTGGAAACAATCTCATTGAGTTTCAACTCTGCTATTACTCATATATTTTCGAATATCTTATCTCCTTGTTGCAAGAAGAAGGTGATTGGATTGATTTGTGTCATTTGAACTTTAAGCTGATAGTAATGCAATCTGTAAGTAGATGATCTGACGGGACATAGTTAGAGCCTTTATTTTTTCTTAGGCCAGTCGACCTAGAGGGTCTCGTTCATGCTGTTGCACCCCAAATTTTACCCTGCTATTTTTCTACTTGAATTGTATTTAAAGTTTAAAAAAAACAGTCATTCACTCATTGCATTTGCATCATTTCGTCGTATTTAAATTGACCAAAAGTCAGTTTAAATTGATGTTTGCATCGTTTTTAGTTGTAAAATACCCGTTATTCCACTTCATTTATTTTTACCTCTTTACCTGTTTCTTGTATCATTTTAAATTATTAATATGTCGATGATATCGATATTTTGGTTTTACAAACAGACTGTTAAAAGCGATTCGACACTGTGCGGAAAATTAACGGGGAAAATATTTCAAGTTTTCATCTTTCACTCACTGTTTTATAAATTTACGTGTCGCGTAAATCATAAAAATGTGCTATCCCTAATTTTTCGGTACAGTTTAAACACTCGTTTTTTAACGGTGAGTATTTTACAACTAGGTATTTTGTATTATTATTTTATTTCGATTTTAATTATTTTGATACTTTTTCTTCAATCTTTGATACCCGAAGTTTATTTTAATGTAATCATTTTATTTTTCGGATAATTTATTGTCCGAACTTTTACCATTTTTGACAAATTTAGGTATCCATTTTTTATCTCCAAAAATCAAAATCAAAATGTATTTGGGTAGATTATTTTTTATACTTTTGGGCCTTATAGCCCATTTTGTCAGAAGGGCATTTTGGGCATTATTAAAAAATTGCTAAACCTAGTTTTTGTATATATATATATATATATATATATATATATATATATATATATATATATATATATATATATATATATATATATATATATATATATATGTTATAATTTGGGGGACACGGATGGAAGGAGGGAAAAAAATGGGAACGGATCAAAATAAGAAAGCAGAGGCTAAGTTATAAACAGAACAAAATACTCCTTATGTTCATCATAAATCCGCCCACCAAATCAACAAAAAAAACATAACCCACCTTCTGTTACCTTCAATCTCACCGCGACACACTCCTTACCGTCGCCATTTCATCTTCTCCAAACCGATTCTGTCTCGCCGTTAACTTACTCCGCCACTGTCATTCCTCACTGTGTTCTCCCATCGTAACATACTGCTCCCGCCGTTTCACACCACTACTTCTCTCTCTCGGTCTCGCTGTTCCGACAAACCCCATCGCCGTTCCTTTTCATAACCGTTTCCTTCATATATTCACCGGCCAATCATTCCACAGTACCAACCCCCTGTTTCTTCCAAATAACCACAATCACGACATTTCACCTTCACCGTAACCCACTCGCTGTGCTCATCCGCCTCACCTTCTTCCCTGTTTATCTCTGCTAACAGCCACTGTAAACCATTGCTATAGCTACCGTACCCAACCTTCTGTCAAAGCAACAACCGCATCAACAACCGCAGTCCCTCATCTCTGCCTCAACCACCGTCGCTGCTTCTTTCCATCGCCTTTTCCCTCTGTTCACAACCTCATCAAACTGCTCTCTCTCACGTATGTCCGACAACAGCATCAACTCAGTGGGTAAATGTTCAAACTGAATCTTCTTTTTATGCCTATTGTGTACATGTTTGTTTGTGTAAAGGTTTAGACAGATTTTAATTCGGTTTGAAATGTTATTCTGTTGGCATTAATTTATGTCGAGTATTTTTAGTTTCATTGCATAATGGACGAAGATTATTTGTATAAAATGGATGTGGAAGTTTGAAAAGTTATCGTTTCAGAAATTCGAATGAGCCCTTTGTTTCAGTTTTATTGATAACATGTATTTGTGAATTTTGTGTTGATGATAGATTCTGAAAGTAGACTTTCTGTGTATGAATGTTTAAGAGATGTTGGAATGTGATATGATATGTGTATCGATTGCACTTCATTTGTTTATTTTAAAGTTGTTTGAATCCGTTTGAAAATTGGTATCATATTCGTACACTTTTGTGTTCTTTGAAGTTGTGGTGAGTTTCGATGAAGGCTAAATGGTAATATTGTGTTTATTCGCGAGGAACCTAGCCAAGAAATTATGCGGGCAGCTTTGTTGTTATTTCCTTTGAGGCGATTTCGAACGAGAATGTTTGTTCTAACATTGTTTTACCGCAATTCTCAATTAAAGTGCAAACAGTGTCAATTTTGTATATATGTGTTTAGTTTCGATGAAGGTGATGTTGTTTCCGCGTTTATTCACGTAGAAACTAACCGAGAAACCATTTGGCATTAATTTGTTTTGTTTCAATGACGGTTTAATGATTATAGCGCGTTACTCGCGTGCAAATCTAACCGAGAAAACTATTGGGACACTGTGTCTACTATGTAGTTCTCATCTTAATTCCGATTGAAGTTTTTGATTGAACGGTATCTATGCTTAGTTTCGATGAGGGTTCAACATTGACACATTTTACTTGCGTGAGATATGAACGAGAAACTATCGATGCCAACGCCACATTATTGTATTATCCACGTTTTAATTTCAATTGGAATTTTAAGTAAAGCGACGTTTGTATAGTTTCGATGATGGTTTATTGATTAACCGCGTTTAATCGCGTGTAAATATAATTTAGAAACTACGGGGAAACATAATATTTATTTAGTATATGAATTCAAGCAAGAAAAATCATTTTCACCTTGAGTATAATCACTTGTTTGGTGGCTGCCCGGATTTAATGTTTATGATTATTATTTGGTTCAAATTCATTTTTTTTTTTCATATTTCAAGTTTACTTAGAATAATAGTATAAGTTTTCTTTGATTTTAGTTTCTTTGTGAATCGGAATGCTCAAATACTTGATTGTTTTGTTTCTTCCGTTCATGTACATTGTATCATTTAATTCATGCTGGTCTTATACTTTGTAAATAATATCTTGTTCATGTTTTCTTTGGTTTCGATTACAATCGGTTGCTTATCCATGAACATTCATTTAATTGCATTTCGATTTTATACTTTGTTTACTAACCATTTTCCGATTTATTGCAATTTCATTTTTATTTTATCCCACTCATGCTACTAACGAGTTTACTGTTTGTGTAGACATTCGAGGATTATTCGAAACAATCACTTTCAATTAGCATTTATTCTTGTTCATTAGCATATTCATGTTACTATTTATATTTAATATTTAGTAATGTACATACAATATATTTATTATTTTTATTTTTTATATTTAATACTGTAAATATAATTATACATATTATTTTTATTATTATACTTAGTATTATAAATATATACTATATACATATTATTTTTATTATTATAGTTTATCTATTAATTCGTAAATAAGTTCGAATTTAATTATATTAATCTTCTTTGGGTTGCAATTTCATATTTTTAATTCAATTTAATTTTTGAATATGTATGAGCACAAGTATATTATTTAATTTCTTAGAATTAATTTTTATAATCTGTTCTAATATAATAAAATACAATAATCTGCATTTAAGCTTCTCCGCATTTAACTTTTGTTATTATTCTGTTAAGATACAATTACTTTAAAGTTTCCCATTGTTGCATTGTAATTAATTTACCGCTTTCTATTTTATTTTACCGTTTAATCCCCATTTATAATTGATGTATCCCTCTCCCAAAAACAATTCTTGTAATAATTATTTAGTGCATATTTATTTTATTTAATTTAACTGTCACTTACACAAAACCAAAAATCATTTTTAAACTAATAATTGTGAATCATTTTAAACCCGTAAGTCGACAAAGCTAAGAAGCGTCACGGTGACCACACATGCACACATGTACAATTGATCCTGGGCCTTCTTACAGTGAGCCTATTTCGATTAATTGTTCCAATTAGTCATTATAGTAGACTAGCCCACTTTTCTAGTACACATGTAATTTAATTATTTTATACTTAGGTTGGCCACCTTGTATGGGCTTTGTCGATTTTATTTGTTATTTACAATTATTTCGATCCTTTTCTCATCTCCATAAAGGTTCAATAGTAGGGAATAGGCTTGGCTATTCTCTCGAGATTGATCAAGTCTTTTGGCTTGATTGATCATAACCTAATTCTTTCTCCATTCACCAAGTATTTAAAACACTTTTAATAAAATTCAGTCCAACGTCGAGTCTTCTTCTCAAACCTCGATCCAACGTCGAGATGTTTTTTTAAATATTTTTCATAATAAACTTGGATGAAATTTGTTTAAATCGTTAGATGGTAGCCTAATGTTTTAAACAAATTTGAAGTCTTTAGATTGTTGGATGGTAGCCCAATAAGATAAAACTTCTATCCATGTCAAAAAAGCTAGAGCGGTATTCAAATAAATTGTTGGATGATAGCCCGACGATTTAATTAAATTGGAAGTCTTTAGGTTGTTGGATGATAGCCCAATAAACTAAATACTTCTATCCGCATTAAAATAATAAAGTGACATTCGTTTAAATTGTTGGATGATAGCCCGACGATTTAATCGAATTTAAAGTTTTTAGATTGTTGGATGATAGCCCAATAATTTATATATTTTATCTCACTCAAAACACCAATTTCATAAACAAATTTTTTTTTTGGGATGAGAGATGATTGGTTGAGCTCACTCGCCAATTTCTAGTATTCGAATCGTTAGATGATAGCCTAATGTTTCGATACTTGTCATCCCCAATTTAAAATCAATTTCAACTCATTCAATCTTTTGTGCGCTCAAGCACCTTTACCTTTAAACCCTTTTCAAGATTAGACATGATTCATTTATAATTGAGATGCTTCTTCCTCTATTCCCAAGGTTTTCGACTTCTCCACTTGAGTTCTAGAGGTGTTCTCAAACCCTCCCTCATGTTGGTGCGTAGTCCTTTATTCTTTATCACACCTTGTGCACGTTAGACGAGTCTTCTCCTTTAAAAATGACGACTTGTCTTTTCATTTAAAATCAATCAACAAACAAACATTTTCTAGCCGAACTACGGCGCTCTGACTTTCCCATTGCACGAGGGAGTACGTAGGCACTAAGTCTTACGACCAAAGGCAAGCAAAAATAATAAAAACATTTCTTCTCCCTTTTCTTTCTCCTTTCCACATTAGAAGATCGTAAAATTTTTACACTAACACACAAACACACTTTGAACTAAATGGGTACCATCGAGTACGATGGATGTAAGGGGTGCTAATACCTTCCCCTTGCATAACCAACTCCCGAACCTGCATCTCTTAATTTCGTAGACCGTCTTATCCTTATTCGATTCTCGTGGGTTTTATCTATATTTTCCCGTTCTTCTTTGAGAACAAATAAAATTAGGTGGCGATTTCATTGCTGTTTTTGAAAACTAAATGATTTTTGAAAAAACGAGTTGCTTCAGTTGGCGACTTCACTGGGGATAGTTTCTCAAGCGAGTTAACCCTAGTTTAGTTCTTTGTGTGGTTGTGTGTTTATCGTTTTATTTTACTTTCTTCTTTGTACTTTATCTTATGTTTATGTTTAAGTTATTTATTTTTCTATGCTTTATTTATTATCTTGTTTATATATCCTTTGTGTGGGAATCCTTGATGGGATTATTGATTCATAGATAAGCCCACTACCCAGGCTTCTAGGTAACCATTTAGGGATAGAGGAGTTGCGTAGCCTAGGTCCCCCTGACTCCAATGTCTTCTGGACCGAAGCAAAGACTCCGGCTTAGAGTTGGTTGTTTTAAGGAGGTTGTTGACCCACATGATAGTGCACGACTTCAATTTTTAGACAAATGACCTATAAGTCTAAGTTTGTTTAAGATATCCAAACTTGGCTGACCGCTCAAAAGATTTTGAGTATCCCGTTAAGAGTCATTTCTTGGGGTATACTTTTGCAAATACTATCACAATGTAGGCCTCTCGCGTGATAATAGTGTTTGTTAAAAGGGGATTTGAGACTCCGAGAAACACTTAGCAAAAACCTTTAAACCATCCTATAGGGATTTATTGGGTAGAAAACTTAAAGCCATCCTATCATAAGAGCCCACATAAATAAGTTGTTTTGATTACCTGTATCATCCCTATTTCACATCTCTGTGAACCTGTTACTATTACTATGTTGCATTCCATTTATATATGTGACATTGCACTTCATCGCATCTTTCTCATTGATGACATTACATTTCATTGCATCCATATGCATATTTCATGCATACATTCAAGTTATCAATCATTCATTTCGTCTGTCTCCATCTTTCGTTGGTTGTTTGTCGTCAAACTGATTCCTCAGCACTTTGGATTTGAAGCATGGTTCAGAAAATTATGGAAGAACTTCAACGAGACCAAGAGCTATTAAGAGATGAGATCAACCAGCTGATGGGTCAGAATATCTCAAGTCACCTCCTGTCATACCCCAATTTTTGACCTAATATACCACCTTACATTTGCATCATTGCATCACTAACAGTTCAGAACAGAATTAATCGGGTATAGCTTCTAGAGATCAAAATCAGGGTTTTAACAAATTTTCATCTGGTTCAAGAGGTAATCAATTAGGGTTTGAGTTTTCACTCACCTAAACTAATATATCTTAATCAATCATCAACCTCTGATCTTCAAATATCCAACATTTCCTCATGATCTATCAAGGATCGACCAATTAGGGTTTTCATCGAGGATAAGCAATCACTAATTTTCTGATCAATGAATGACTTTTTTGCCTGGAGATTGATCTTCCTATCTTCAATACAAAATCTTGACCTAATTTCTTGATTCAAAACATCACAGAAGGTCACATTTTTCATCAGTCAATGTCTGGATCATCTGATGAAATTTCATCTGCACTGAAAAGTCAAAACTTGACTTTTGGTAAACTTTTTCAATCATCAAAATACTTCAAATGATCCATCATGATCATAAAAAATCAAGAAATTTGGAAAAGTCAACAAAAAGTCAAAATTTTCAACACTTAGAAAAATTTTCAAGTGTTAAAATTTCATTTTTTTTCCTACTTTCATGGCATTTTTTCACATAGTTCCATTTGGAATTAGGAAAAACTCAAAGCATGAAAGTTGTAGCCCTTGAAACAAGCTTTCCAAAATGTCCAAGAACTTGCAAATCCATTGTGTCTAGCTATACTTTTGATTTTGAAACATAGAGCTCCAAAACCATGGATTTCAAGTTCATGCTTCAAAGATTACAAGTCATTTTTTATTTTTCTCTCCTTCTAGAAGCCTTGCCACCTAGCCAAGATGGATAGAGCTGATAAAAATCAGATGGAAAGTAATTATGATGAGATAAGATCAAGTTGAGTTTTAACCATGGTTAAAAGGAAGGTTCCTTTTGCATTTATGGCAAAAATGACTTTCTTGCCCTCTAAGGCAAGTTGTCCAAATCCAAGCCAATCTCTTCACTTGCTAATCTGATTTCTTGACCTATAAATAGAGGTCATGTTTGCAATTTGAAACTACACCAAAGCTATGCAAGAACAAGCTTTCTCTCTTCTTTCTTGAAATTCAAGCTTTATGGTTCAAAAGTGAGAATTCTTGCATTTTTCAAATTTTGTGAAACACTATGAGAAACTCGGTGTCTAACATGTCATAAACATCAAATAGAACTAGTTTGAAACTTAAAATCAACACAAGAACAGCTAAAAACCAGAATTGATTTTCAAACTTTCAAACTTGCAAAAACTGCCTTAAACTTCAAACTGTTAGTTTGGCTCGAGCTAGTTGTGATTTTATCACTCAAACATCATCAACATACTTCACATAAGTGATACAAACCATCACTTTCGCTCTGTAACACCTCTAACCACGAAATCAAGTTTCACTTCAAGCAACTGTAGGTGAACTTGGGTAGAGAGTTCCAGACCATTTCAGAGTGTGCATAGTGATCAAACACCTTCCATAAGGTTCACTGGTGCTCCAGCAATCCTCAAACATCAACTGGAAACACTCCTTTGAAGAATTCGATCTCAGCTTCAAGAGGTAAGTGGCTCAACTTCGAACTCTTTGATTTTCGATTTACAGTTAAAAAACTCTTGGCCGTTTTGTTTCTGCACCTTCACTGATCCTTAACCATAAACCAATTGCTTGATTCCATGACCATACACGATTTCAATTTGATTTTAAAGAATTAGGGTTCTTTGTGTTTTCTGGAAAATTAATCATGTTTAACTAAAAATAAATGAAATTAAACCACATCATCATGTTCCTGGTTCAATTTCGATCAAGTTTGATGTTTACAAATGGCAATTTCATCAAAAAACAAAGGAACCATGGCTGGATGAAGGATCGAGGAAGAAGAAGATGATTGCGCGCGTTTTTCAGAAATTCAAATAAAAGTTTGTAATATAACTAATTGGATTGGCATAAGTGAACGGATGTATTGCCGCCCCAACGGTTGCCAGCTCACCTTTAAGTCACTTGCCTTGCCTTGCCCAATGGTCCCGGGTTCGAGCAGCCTTGGGACCATTTTGCCAAACTTTTTTATTTTCTCTTCATATTTTTTTCAAACTTTGACTCTTTCAAAACCCAATCAAAACTCCTCATTTTGAGGTGATTTTTTGTACACTTGTCAATTAACATGTATATTTTATGATAATGTCAAAAATTTCAAAAATACTATCTTTTGATTACATTTTCATCGAGCCGAAAACGATACGTTTTGAGTACTTTTCAAAGCACTTTCAAAGACGTTTCTTTCAAACTTTCGAAGCCCGAAACTTTTTCAAACTTCTTGTAAGTATATTTCATCCTTCAAAGAACACTTTTAAGATCTTTTCAAAACTTTTCAACAAACTTACACTCTTTTTTTCCATGATCGACCCGATTTGAAGATAAAACCGAACTCGTTTTTCCTCGAATTTCTTAACCGATCATGGGCCTCCCTCACTGTGTAAGTCCCAAATTCTTTTATGTACATACATATTTCTTTGTACATATCAAATTATTTTTATGTACATATCAATTTTTACTTGTACATAATACAGACGTCTTTTGTAAATATTCAAGTACAGACAAACTTTGTCCGTTTGATTTCATTTCACTTGTATATACACTGAATACCATTGGTATTAAAAGGAGCATTATTCCCGGTGAAACTGCTTTTAAACCAGTGGGCCTCCCTTACAGTGTAAGTCCCAACCCTCCTACGTACATATTCATTTCCTCGTACATAAATACTCATTCGTGTACATATTCATTCCCTTGTACACAATTCAAGCTTGTAAATAATCAAGTTACGCACGTTTTACACACTTGTTTATATTTCCTTCATAAACTTCTGTAAATAAACATCATACACTTGTTTATATTTCCTTCATAAACTCCTGTGAATAAACTTCGTACATTTGTTTACATAACTATCTAGTTATAACATAACAATTAGTCTAACCATTAGGTTCCCCACAGAGTTAGCCTCCTCTTGGGCTTGGTACAAGGTAACTCATTTCATCTGAGTTCAGCCTCCTCTTAGGCTTCATATAAGAAAACTCATTCATCTGAGTTTAGCCTCCGCTTAGGCTTCATATAAGACAACACTCCCCTACTGAGTCAGCCTCCTCTTGGGCTTCGTTCAAAAGAACTCCTTGTTGAGTTTAGCCTTCTCTTGGGCATCAAACAAGAAGGAGATCAGGAAATCTCTTAACAGCCTCCTATTGGGCTTCCAATACAAAGAATCACCCGCGCTAGGATAGAACCCTGAGAGTATGATTTCCCAGTGAAATTGCTCTTCAATCCTAAGAGGATGGTTTCCTGGTGAAACCCCTTTTAAAGCCAAAGCCAGCCATACCTTATAGCTTTCTCTTGAGCTTCATACAAGGACCCTCGATGACCCTCGGAATGCCTTCTCTTGGGCTAACAATACAAGGACCCTCGATGACCCTCGGAATGCCTCCTCTTGGGCTTACAATACAAGTACCCACGGGCTTCTTAAAAGCATCCCCCTAATCCAATCAATTTCTCCTCGAGATTTAGACATCTATCATCTCTATGGAAGAAGTATCTCATCTATCACATCACATACAATCAAAAACTTTTCAAACTCTCTTCACACAAAAACATCTCTTAATCTGTAAGTGGTAACGCTTGTACACTCAAGCAAAACACCCAATGCTTACAATTAAAAGATTTCAATCATTTTTCAAACATCTTTCTTAACTCGTAAGTGGTAACGCTTGTACACTCAAGCAAAACACCTATAACTTACGATTAAAGATTTCAATCAATCAACCTTTCAAAATGTATGTGATGAAATAGATTAGATATATTTTTCATTAAGATGACATTTGTCTTTGTCTCTTAATAACATCCTGTTGCTTCCACTAGCATAAGTGGGAACTACGATTGCTCTGACTTTCTCAACATCCCTTTGAGAATACGTAGGCACAAGGTCTCATCCTTGGCGAGCAAATTTCTTTCTCCATCAAACCAAACAAACCATAGATCCCTTTAGATCCGAGCTAAAAATGCTCTGATTCCCATTAAGAGATATGTATGCAGAAGATCCCAATGATCTTTGCGAGCACAATAATAACAAAACCTAGGATCCCACATAATCTATCCTTCTTAAAACCCAAAGGAGAAACTTTCCCAATCATAGAAATAGCAATTAAAACACACAAACATATCAAACATATTCATATATAAAGCTATGGATAACCATATATATTTAGGGTGCTCCATCTATTCCCTTTATATAACAAACCCCCTTGCCCGGAATCTCCCCAATGCGTTACGTCTAGTTCGTGCTAGTCGTAATGCATATCATATCAATTGAGGGTATTAACAGCTTTCCCCTTTTTCATAATCATTTTTCTTGTGTTGAAAATAATAAAGCTTGATGCTCGCGGCATCTTTGTAAACAAATCAAAAGAGTAAATCGTTTCGAGCCAGAGAATCCGAATTCAGATTCGATTCTCTCGCGCGTCACTTTTTAACGCGAAAGAAAAAATGGCAACTCTGCTGGGGATTACGCTAAATTTTGATTTTTCAAAAAAAATGTGACTCTGCTCAAGAGCACCAAGCTTTTTTGTTTTCAAAAAGAAAAAAAAGGGGTTAAGCTTTCATATGTGCATATGTTTGTTTTTCTTTATTGTGTGTTTCGCGATTTCATCTGATGGAAAGAAATCCTAACCCCGGATTTAAGAAACATTTTAAGATCTAGGTGGGGGTATAGTCCTATTAACTTGTGGGAAGTTTCAGTACTTACTAAGTTAATTTGAGATCCCTCTCTCAGTGGTGGTTGTCTTGGGAGTATTTGTGTTTAGCAAGTAATTGCGAAGACATTTTGCTTTCGAGAGAACTTACGAAGCTGAGTGGCTATAGAACACATAACCCATCCTGGCCATTTAGGATGTAGTGCAGAAATTATTCAGGCGTAAGTTTAGAACAATTGTCATGCGAGACTACGATCAGGCGAGTTTTTCTTGAAAAATATTATTGGACTTCGAGTATTCAACAAATCCGATAATATTTCAAAGAGAAGTGTTGAGCCTGTATTATCAGTAGAACCCGTTTCACAGATGAATAAGCCCTTAGAACTTACCCACGTTTGGTTCTTATCATTGGCCTCATGCTCGTGACTTCAAACGCTTGACCGTGTGTATAACTACTAACCATTTTTGTAGCATTCATGCATTCATTCAAAAAACTTCATTTCTCTTCCCATTTCCAAAGAATTTAGATATTTTTCTTTGTAAATATTTTAGGTTAAGTGATGGACGTCAGATGAAGATTCACCAAGAAATACAGTTTTAGGATTCCTGATGTAGGAAAGTTAAAAGAGTTAGCATCCTTGGTAGAAGATCCCTCGGATTTCAGAAAATGCTATGGAACTCTTTTAACTGTCCTGAACACTAACATTGATGAGGGACTTCTCAAGACTTTCGTTCAGTTTTATGATCCAGTCTATCGCTGTTTCACTTTCCTTGACTATCAGTTGATGCCTACTTTGGAAGAGTACGCACACATCCTAGGTATCTCAGTATCAGACAAAGTGCCTTTCAATGGTTTGGAAGCCATTCCTAAGTCACCAGTCATTGCAACAATGACTCACTTAAAGAAATCTGAGATAGACAAAAACCTAACTACCAAAGGAAAACTCTTAGGACTAACTTCAAAGTTCCTAATGGAGAAGGCTCTTAAATTCTCTGAAGCCGGTAGTATGGTAGCCTTTGAAGCTGTTTTAGTATTGTGTGTTGTGTACCTCTATTTTTCAAGTGGATTGTCTCACACTTGCCTAAATCTCCTATCTTCCGCGAAAACAAAGACGATTGGCATTGGTCTCGAAGACTCATGTCTCTTACAAACGACGATATCCATTGGTATACCTTGGTAGACAATAAGATGGAAATCATTGAAAGCTGTGGAGAATTTGCCAATGTACCTCTCATCGGTATGAAAGGAGGAATCAACTACAACCCATTCTTGGCAAGACGCCAACTCGGGTATGCAAACTCTAGTAAACCTCTTGGTTTTACAGTAGACAGCTACTTCTATCACGAAGGGGAAGATTCTCAAGGTTTGAAAGCCAGAATGATAAGAGCTTGGCATCACATCCGAAGGAAGGAAAAGGGAAATGCAAGAAATTGTGTAGCCATGGAAATCTACACTTCTTGGGTAAAGAAAAGAGCGAAGGAATTCCGAATGCCTTATGCTTATGAGGAACCTATGTTCTCAACAGCTTCCAAATCAACAATTTTTCCTGTCAAGACTATGGGAGAATACCAAGAAGCTTTGGCCAAGATGAGACTTGAGAAAGAAGCTTTGGAAGACAAATTCTTTAAGACTGGCCTCGAAAATGAGAAGCTCAAGAAGCAGGTCAAAGATCATGAAAAGACGCTTTACTTCCAAGATGAATGGCTCATGGAGAAAGATGAGAAGATTCGTCAGAAAGATAACGCGATCAAAAGATACATCAAAGAAAGAAAAAGAAAGCTTGAGGAAATGACAACCAACGATCCTGCTCCTGACGAGTGGAAGAAAGTCATCAGGAAGCTAAAAGCCGAGAAAGCTGAACTGAAAGCTACTACTCCAGTTTCAGAGATCACTACTACTCCAGTTTCAACTATTGCAGCCAGTAGTCCACTCTTCAGTATGCCAGCAGGTTATCCATGGGGCATGCCTTTCAATTTCGGCATCGGGTTTCGTCAACCCACTTCTCAGGTACAAACAATCACGTTTGAAGTTCCTACTTTACAGAACTCAACACTTACTCCGCAGCATGGAGTAACCTTTCCGCAAGTAACTATGACGGTTTCTCAACCGATCATGACAAACTCAGCTTCTGTAGTTCACACTACTGTAGACGAAGAAGTCCACCATAGTCCAGGCGATAACACGAATCCTCGTAGCCCGATGGAGAATCTCCAGGAACAGCTCCTTAAGATGTAGCTTGAGATTAAAACAATCTGTGGAAAGGAATTGTTTGGGAAAAATGCCCATGATCTGTGCCTAGTTCCTCGCGTAAGGATACCCGCAAAGTTCAAAGTCCCTGACTTTGAAAAGTATAAAGGAAATTCCTGCCCGCAGAGTCATCTTACGATGTACGCTAGGAAAATGTCTACTTACAATGACAATTACCAATTGCTAATTCACTATTTTCAAGACAGTCTTACCGGTGCTGCACTGAAGTGGTACATGGGGCTAGATAGTGCAAATATCCAGAAATTCAATGACCTAGGTGAAGCCTTTGTCCAACAGTACAAATTCAACTTGGACATGGCTCCAGATCGGGATCAACTCCGCTCCATGTCTCAGAAGGAAAAAGAGACATTCAAAGAGTACGCCCAACGTTGGCGGGGAAATTGCTGCCCAAGTCAACCCACCATTAGAGGAGAAGGAAATGACCAAGGTTTTCTTAAACACTCTTGGCCCATTTTATTACGAACGAATGATCGCCAGCGCTCCCGGAGATTTCACCGAGATGGTAAGCATGGGAATGCGACTAGAAGAAGGAGTTCGAACAGGACGCCTAGTTAAAGAGAGTGGATCTTCCAGTGGGACTAAGAGGGTTGGAACCAGTTTTCCAAAGAAAAAGGAACATGACATAGGAATGGTATCCCGAGGGAAACCAAGGAAGAATGTCAGTCAACAACAACAGGTAGCTGCCATAGCGCCAATTGTTAATACAAGTTCAAATACAGGAATTGCCCCGCAATTCCAGCAAACTCAACAGCCCCGACAACAGGCTCAACAGTATAACAATCAGAATCGTGCGCCCCGGGTCTCGCAGTTTGATCCAATTCCAATGACGTACACGGAATTATATCCTGCATTAATAGAAAGGAATCTTGTGCAAACAAGGTCGCCACCTCCAATACCAGAAAAATTACCTTGGTGGTACAAAGCAGACATGTCTTGCCCTTTTCATCAAGGGGCACCGGGTCATGATCTCGAACATTGCATAGCACTAAAAGCTAAAGTACAAAGGTTAGTAAGGTCTAATCTTCTCTCCTTCAGGAACACAAATCCAAACGTGCAAGCAAATCCACTTCCCAATTATAGTGGACATACCGTGAATTTGATACTAAGGAATACAGATCGGTATCTTGTCACAGATGTGAATATGATAAGAGAAAGCTTGGTACAGCTCCATGATACATACAGTACAATGGGCGCTTTCACTAAACATAACTACACAGCTTGCAGAATCTGCTTCAAGGATTTTCGAGGATGTCCAACCGTAAGAGCAGACATTCAACGATTATTAGACATTGGTGACATACATATCTTCAGAAACAGAAACGACTATGACGTGAATATGGTAGGGCATTTTCCGCATGAGCTAGTCTCAGATATCAACTCGGAAATTCCCGAAGTAAACGTCATTATCCCCTGTTTCAATGTACCCAAGTGTGTGGAAGTTGAATACAACGGTACAAAAGTCCTAGAGTCTCCTTTAGTGATCTGCCTACCCGGTCCTTCTCCATACAGTTCTAACAAAGCAATTCCCTATCAATACAGTGCAACTATGATAGAAGATGGGAAGGAGAAACCCATGCCAACTCTTTCAGCCGATGTCAACATCACTGAAATAGGACGAGTAACGCGAAGTGGACGAGTACATACTCCATTGCCACCAAAGCCGCCTGTTGTTCCTATTGTTAGGCAAAATCCCGTTAATGCATCTCCTGAAAGTCCCATGGGGATTCCTGTAGATAATCCAAACATAAATGTTGGTCCGTCTGATAAAACCAACATCAACTCAGATTTCAATGAGATTTTGAAGCTAATCAAGAAAAGCGAGTACAAAGTTGTGGATCAGCTAATGCAGACTCCCTCCAAAATTTCGATACTATCTCTACTTCTGAATTCCGAAGCCCACCGAGAAGCTTTGAGGAAAGTGCTAGATCAAGCTTACGTAGATCATGACGTAACTACAGATTAATTTGGTGGAATTGTGGGCAACATAACAGCTTGCAACAATTTAAGCTTCAGTGATGAAGAACTCCCAGAGGAGGGGAAAGATCACAATCTGGCTCTGCATATCTCAATGATTTGCCAATCAGATTCTCTATCCAACGTACTAGTGGATACCGGTTCATCCTTAAATGTAATGCCATAAAAGACTCTCGCTCGTTTATCTTACAAAGGAACGCCGATGAAATTCAATGATATAGTGGTAAGAGCCTTTGATGGGTCAAGAAAATCTGTTATTGGGGAAGTCGACCTTCCAATGATGATTGGTCCGCATACCTTCCAGGTCATGGATGTGCCAGTTGCTTACAGTTGTCTACTAGGAAGACCATGGATACGCGAAGCAGGAGCTGTGACGTCCACTCTCCACCAAAAGCAAAAATTCATAGTAAATGGGAAGCTAGTGACCATCATCGGTGAACAAGCGTTATTAGTAAGCCATTTATCCAGCTTTTCTTTCATCACAGCCAACGACGTTGAAGGAACACAGTTCCAGGGACTTTCGTTAGAAGATGAATCTACAAGCAAAAGTAGATCGTCTATCTCCTCTTACAAAGAAGCAACGCAGATAGTGAAAGATGGTAATGCTGCAGGTTGGGGACAAGTAATAAAACCTGTCAACAACGAGACAAAGGCCGGGCTCGGATTTTCTCCAGTATTTCCTAAAGACAATCAAAGGGATGAAGCTCTTCGCCCAATCCGAGAAGTATTCCACAGTGGTGGGGGTTTCTTAAGCCCTGTTCTTCAAGAGGTTAACGTTCTTACCAATGAAGGTGATGAAGACGATCTCTCCGGATCTGAAGAGTGGAGCACTTATCTTACCAGCTCTGAATACGTGTCTCAAGAAGAATCGTATGCACCCTTCTATCCTCTGACTGATCAATTCAAAGGCATGTCTCTACAAAACAATGAGAATGAAAATCCACCTGTCCCTTCTGAAGTTTGGGATACCTTGGGAGAACCAAGTGGAAAGTTTGACTACATGGTGAAATACACTGCACCTGAAAGCTCAAAAATCAGAATTGAAGATATCCAGCCAACTGGATAGGACGATCCTTTTGAATATCCTAGTCAACCAGAAGAGTTATACACATCTTCTCGATCTCATCAACCAATTGAGGTTCCGAATGAAGATCACTGCTTTAACGCGCCTGTGGATTTTGTTAAAACAGATCGTAACTATCACTATATTAATGTGATTACTGAAGATCAGGGATACGATTCTGGAAACGAATTAGAAAGCGTTGCAGACAATGAGTCTCTTCACTCAGAAGATTGGAAAGAACATCCCCAGAATTCAACACAAATGCCAATGGAAAGTGCATATGCCATGTTCCATGCTCCTCGATCTGTCCATCAAGCAAAAGAAGATCGCTTCAGCAGCACAAAAGGCAAGGTCAAACATCCAGAGTCTTCAAGGCCTGTTCGACCAACGACCAAAGTCTATTCAAGAACTAAGCCAAGTGGAAAGCTGCCAGAGTATCTTGACGTCCAAGGAGTTCGCTATTATTGGAAGCCTGTTGAAGTTCGGACTAATGTTCATAGTTCTAAGTAGTTTATTTTGCTTTCGTTTTGAACTCTCGCCTCGCCCAAAGCGAAGAGATGTTTTATAGGGTTTAGCTTTTAAATAATTTCTCTTTGTCTTGCCCAGGACAAATGAGTTTGTATTTTAGGGCCCTGTCTCATATTGTTAATCATAAATAAAACGCGTTGTTTTGATTCCACATGTTGTGTTTATTTTTCATTTTTACCTTTTTCTTGGAAATGATAATCCTAAAAAACACAATAAAAATCTTCAAAAAAATATAATCTTCATCCACTTTCGCATTAACTTTTTTAAAAAAAAATGAAAAAAAAGAGAGTTAATTAATCAAACATAAATCAAATATGCAGATTAACAGATGGGCAAATCCATTGAACGCAATAACTCTATGCTCTCTCCCAACTTTGAAATCCCCAGTGAAGTCGCCGAGGAAGAAGTTGAAGAAGAAATCCCGGATGAGATTTCTCGACTACTTAAGCACGAGGAAAGAATCATTCAGCCTCACAAAGAGCTTTTGGAAGCAATCAACTTAGGTTCTGAGGAAGACAAAAAATAAGTGAATATCGGAGCTCTACTCGACAGCAACGTCAAGGGCAAACTGATAAGTCTTCTCAAAGAATACGTCGATGTGTTTGCTTGGTCTTACCAAGACATGCCAGGTTTAGATACCAGCATCGTGGAGCATCATTTTCCATTAAGACCAGAGTGTCCCCCAGTTAAACAAAGACTGAGAAGAGTTCACCCTGAAATGGCCGACAAAATCAAAAAGGAAGTTCAAAAGCAGCTCGACGCAGGTTTCCTCGTCACCTCTGAATATCCTCAATGGCTATCCAACATAGTGCCTGTCTCCAAGAAAGACGGAAAGGTCAGAATGTGTGTTGACTACAGGGACTTGAACAAAGCAAGTCCAAAAGATGATTTCCCACTACCGCATATCGACATGCTAGTGGATAGTACTGCAAAATTTAACGTCTTTTCCTTCATGGACGGTTTCTCTGGTTACAATCAGATCTGAATGGCTCCCGAAGATATGGAGAAGACATCCTTCATCACGCCATGGGGCACGTTTTGCTACAAAGTAATGTCGTTTGGATTAAAGAATGCAGGTGCAACTTACCATAGGGCGATGACTACTCTCTTTCATGACATGATGTATAAAGAGATCGAAGTCTATGTGGACGACATGATAGAAAAATCTGACACTGAAGAAGAGTATATAGAATATCTCTTGAAGTTGTTTCAGCGACTAAGGAAATTTCAGCTCCGCCTGAATCCTAACAAATGCACCTTTGGGGTAAGATCCGGAAAACTCCTAGGTTTCATCGTCAGTCAAAGAGGTATTGAAGTTGACCCTGACAAAGTCAAGGCTATTCAAGAAATGCCTACACCACAAACAGAAAAGCAAGTAAGAGGATTTCTTGGACGGTTGAATTACATCTCCAGATTTATCTCTCAAATGACTGCTACCTGTGGGCCGATATTCAAGCTTCTCCGCAAAAATCAAGAGGTTGTGTGGACAGAAGATTGCCAAAAAGCGTTTGACAGTATCAAGGAATACCTATCAGAACCTCCAATATTGATTCCTCCAGTCGAAGGAAGACCATTAATCATGTACCTTACCGTGCTAGAAGATTCCATGGGTTGCGTGCTTGGACAGCAAGATGAAACCGATAAGAAGGAAGCTTGATCATCTTCACATCATCTGGTTGAAGATATTTAAATAGGGGCAACTGTTGCACCCCAAATTTTACCCTGCTATTTTTCTACTTGAATTGTATTTAAAATTCAAAAAAAACAGTGATTCACTCGTTTTTTAACGGTGAGTATTTTACAACCAGGTATTCTGTATTATTATTTTATTTCAATTTTAATTATTTTGATAATTTTTCTTCAATCTTTGATACCCGAAGTTTATTTTAATGTAATCATTTTATTTTTCGGATAATTTATTGTTCGAACTTTTACCATTTTTGACAAATTTAGGTATCCATTTTTTATCTCCAAAAATCAAAATAAAAATGTATTTGGGTAGATTATTTTTTATACTTTTGGGCCTTATAGCCCATTTTGTCAGAAGGGCATTTTGGGCATCATTAAAAAATTGCTAAACCTAGTTTTTGTAATATATATATATATATATATATATATATATATATATATATATATATATATATATATATATATATATATATATATATATATATATATGTGTGTGTTATAATTGGGGGGACACGGATGGAAGGAGGAAAAAAATGGAAACGGATCAAAATAAGAACGTAGAGGCTAAGTTATAAATAGAACAAAATACTCCTTCTGTTCATCATAAATCCGCCCACCAAATCAACCAAAAAAAACATAACCCACCTTCTGTTACCTTCAATCTCACCGCGACACACTCCTTATCATCGTCATTTCATCTTCTCCAAACCGATTCTGTCTCGCCGTTAACTTACAGCCACCGTAAACCTCTGCTACAGCTGCCGTACCCAACCTTCTGTCAAAGCAACAACTGCATCAACAGCCGCAGTCCCTCATCTCTGTCTCAACCACTGTCGCTGCTTCTTTCCCTCGCCTTTTCCCTCTGTTCACAACCTCATCAAACTGCTCTCTCTCACGTATGTCCGACAACAGCATCGACTCAGTGGGTAAATGTTCAAACTGAATCTTCTTTTTATGCCTATTGTGTACATGTTTGTCTGTGTAAAGGTTTTGACAGATTTTAATTCGGTTTGAAATGTTATTCTGTTTGCATTAATTTATGTCGAGTATTTTTAGTTTCACTGCATAATGGACGAAGATTATTTGTATGAAATGGATGTGGAAGTTTGAAAAGTTATCGTTTCAGAAATCCGAATGAGCCCTTTGTTTCTGTTTTATTGATAACATGTATTTGTGAATTTTGTGTTGATGATAGATTCTGAAAGTAGACTTGACTGTGTATGAATGTTTAAGAGATGTTGGAATGTGATATGATATGTGTATCGATTGCACTTCATGTGTTTATTACAAAGTTGTTCGAATCCGTTTGAAAATTGGTATCATATTCGTACACTTTTGTGTTCGTTGAAGTTGTGGTGAGTTTCGATGAAGGCTAAATGGTAATATTGCATTTATTATCGAGGAATCTAGCCAAGAAATTATGCGGGCAGCTTTGTTGTTATTTCCTTTGAGGCGATTTCGAACGAGAATGTTTGTTGTAACACTGTTTTACCGCTATTCTCAATTAAAGTGCAAACCGTGTCAATTTTGTATATATGTGTTTAGTTTCGATGAAGGTGATGTTGTTTCCGTGTTTATTCGCGTAGAAACTAACCGAGAAACCATTTGGCATTTATTTGTTTTGTTTCAATGATGATTTAACTATTATACCGCGTTACTCGCGTGCAAATCTAACCGAGAAAACTATTGGGACACTGTGTCTACTATGTAGTTCTCATCTTAATTCCGATTGAAGTTTGTGATTGAACGGTATCTATGCTTAGTTTCGATGAGGGTTCAACATTGGCACGTTTTACTTGCGTGAGATATGAACGAGAAACTATCGGTGCCAACTGTCATACCCCAAAATTTTCCCTCCTATTCCTCAAGACATTTCACATATCCATACTCAAGGATTCCTCAAGGGTTGATCAGACAAACCCTCTCCTAGACAATCAACCCAAAGTAGGGTTTGGCTATCCTCAGATCCAGATGGACTTCCAACATCTTCAATGGTCATCATGCCTCCTCATATGCTTTAAAGAATCTCCATGTCAAGTTTCAAGCCTTACAAGTCAAGTTTCCTCAGACAATTGCTCAGATGGTTGAAAATCAATTGTATTGGACAAAAAGTCAAATGTGGTCAACATACAGTCAAACTTCATGATTTTTGGTCAACATCCTCATTTTGAAGTCACATTCATCATTTGATCAAGGGTTGATCATGATTCATCAGGAAAACTCAAGATTTGCTCAAAAGTCAAACTTTCTGAATTAGGGTTTTCTAGAGAAAAGTCAACTGAACTTTGACTGAGCATAACTTTCTCATACTTTATCAGAAATCTTTCCACCATCTCTCATTTAGAAGAGAATTCAATTCTCTACAACTTCATGTCTCACAAGCATGGTCAAAAAATGCTTCATTTTGAAGATATGGGATCAAAACATTACAGGTCCTTTTCAAAGTCAACAAAAAGTCAACTTTTTGTAATGAAGTGATATTGAGCATGGAAATTCCAATTGAGATGAAACCAAAGAGGTTATTTAGAGAACATCTAGAGTTTTCTAAAAAGTCCAAAAACACTCAAAAATGTTGAAAATTGAGCAAGATACACCTTGTACAAGTTGGGCATTTTTGAAGAATTGCACAAAGAGAAATACTTGTCAAAATCCAAAATTTTGCAAATGGGCCTAGCTTTTCTTGGTTCAAACTTATTCCTCAGCTAATTTGAAACCTCCAAGCCCAATGCCACGAATATTATCTTTATTTTTGTATTTAATTTGGATTTTAATCATTTAAAAACAAATTAAATTAAAAATAAAGGTAGAAAATCAAAATTAAATGCAAATTGGATTTTTCTCTCATCCTTGAGGTCCAAGAAACTCATAAAAGCTGGCAATTTCGAAATTGAATTTGATTTGGCAAGAAATTGATGAAAATTGGATCAAAAAGGAAAGATTTGGTTTCATACAAAATCAAATATTTTTTACATTGATTGATTCATTATTTGCTCTTGATTTCTGACCTAAATCCATCTATTATAAATACACAATGCCTACACATGAAGAAAGAACAGAAAAATTGCCTCAAAGAACCCTAACCTAAGTCAAAAAAGCCGTGTCTTTCAAGTTACTTGCAGCCTTGGTTCTAGCTTGTTTCAATCGATTCTAAGCCTTCCATTGCATTCCTTGGAGTCTCCTGAATCGATCCAGACGTTTACAAGTCACAAAACCATCAAGAATTGTGAAATCACAATTTCGGTTTGTCAAACTTTTTCCAAATTCGATTTTTATCATTCATGCATATTTAACGTGTTTTGATGTTTGTTTTGTGTTTAGAACGAAGTTTGGAAACTTTCTGCATAGCTTGATTGTATTTTTGTGGCCTGAATCGAAATCCACCATGGCTAGGGTTTTCTGTATCGATTTAGGGCTTCCCTAAATACGTAAAATTGGACTAAACCAAGGCTACCAGGATGATCAGTGGACAAAAACGAATCGAACCATGGTTTCATATTGCATTTATATTGCTTGTACTGGATTTTTGAATTTTCAAGGGGCTATAGCGTCGAGCAAGACCGACGCTAACCGTTTGAAAATTCAAACGAAGAAGATGAAGATCTTCGCGCGTGTTCTTGATTCCCAAGGAGCGAATTCATTCAAAACGTTTTTGTTTCATTGTTATGACACGAAATGCAGCCTGGCCTAGTGGTGAAGGTAGCGCGTGTTTTCCCAGTGGGCACGAGTTCGAATCCTGGCAAGGCAACTTATTTTTGCTCCTTTACAAACTAACTTCTTTTTTCTATTTTCTTATTTTTTCTAATATTTTCATGTTATTTAATTAATCTCTAAATAATTTTATCATGCATCTAAAAAACACCAAAAATATTTTCCTTTTGCATTTTAATCAGAAAAATACTTATTTAATTTTTGACATTAAAAATAATATTTTTGCATGCATATTTTAATTAATTGCTAATTAATCATTTAATTGACTTTTAATTGTTTTTAATTATCGAAATCGATTCCAAAAATTACCAAAAAATTATCTTGTCATATTATTGTCATTACTAACTTAAAATATTTTTCTCCATTCAAAAATCATGTTTTTACTAACGTTTTTCTTCTTATGCAATTTTCTCGTATCTTCCGATTATGTATCTGCTTACAGGTTGTAACGTTTCGGACAATTTTCTTTCGTTTTCGTTTCAATTATGTAACTGCCTATGGGATGTAATAGTTTAATTAGGACTTTTACTTTCTGCACTCCTATTATGTAACTGCCTCAAAGCCATGTAATAGCGTAGGACTTTACCTTTCCGCAATTTACTTTCTGCACCCTATAAACTGCTAGTAATTAGGCGTGTATGGCAAGATAAAATTGGACATAGATCACTCATAATGCCAAGATAACATATCTGAATTTGACACACTCTTTTCACACATGCAACCCTTAGGGTTATTCTCTCTCGTTGCCTTTACGAATACAAATGGTCAAGTCCCTCGAACGTAGAGGTATCCTAGCACCGTTGCCTTCAAAACAAATCATCATAGTCCCTTCGATACAAAGATCATAGACCCACGATGTCGCCTATGAATACATGATCTTGACCCTCTATTGTCGCCTACGAAAAGTGATGATAGTCCCTTCGAATGTGCTCGGATATTTCCTACAAGTTGCCTTCTATGACAATTCGATGTCCCTTCGAATGTCCCTTACATCCAACGAATAGGGTTACCTACCAACTAATGGTATGGATAGTGCTATTCTAAAGGAAGTAAAACAACACGAAAACGACCAATTCTGAGTAGGTAATAAGACTTTTTAGTTGCTTGCTCTATCAAATATTTTTTCACACCACACACTTTTGTCAAAGTTCAAACTCTTTTCAAAACAAAACATTTCCGAACACTTTGTATACATTCCTACATGAATCATTACAAAGTCAAAGCGAAATGCCTTTTCAAAACATTTTTGTCAAACACACAGAAAGCAATTTTAAGGTGATCTAAGCGCAACTAAGAGCCCGTAGATAACTACGGATGAAAAGGGGTGCTAATACCTTCCCTTTTCATAACCTTCTCCCTTACTCAGAATCTAACGAAGGTCTTTTTCTGTACTTTTTTACCTTTCCTTAATTGGATAAAAGAAAAGTCGGTGGCGACTCTTGCTATCTGCACATTTGCGATACAAAATCCTACAAAGTCAGTTCACCGTGTTACAGAACTGGCGACTCTGTCGGGGAGACACCCTAAAGAGAGAATGCCTTAGGGATTTCTAGATCACTTTTACTGTTTTCTGTTTGACTTGCTTGCTTTACTTTAAGGGTTGCTTGGGCATTATATTTGTGGGGGATCTTACACCCGGATCCAGGTTTCCTTTAGGTAAGTAGCAATAGATCGTCGCGACCGTTAGGCGTATACCGAAACGGTCAACATGATGGCTACGTTAGTGTGACACTTTGGATGTCCTGATACTCTTTATTTCCAAGTTGAGGATAGTATTTGGCTTCTGCGTGGTGTCATCAGCACTAACTAAACTTTTAGAACCCTAATTGGCCCATCTTGGCCATTAGAAGGTAGTGAGATGACCGGCTTTGGTGTAGACCGAGGTTGGCTGATACTCGATGCTACGCTCATTAAGATCAAACTTTTGGGATATTTTCGGTCGACCACTTGGTAGTCATATTGAAATAAAAGCCTACGAGAAAGATCAATGATATGAGATTCCTAGAACCCGGTTACTATTATAGGACAGGATGAACCAACTCAAACTTTTGGTAGGGTAATCACCTATACCTCATGCAAGCCTTAAACCTAGGGCTATTGTGTGATTCGTTTGTGCTTGCTAAACATGACATCATGACATCATCGCATTGCATATCATCTCTAACTATTTCAAGAACCTAGGGATTTATCTTTGCTCTATTTTGTAGGTATTATGGCTTCTAGAAAGACTATCTGAATCAACTTCATGGGTATACCTTCTCAACTCAGAGAATTGGTTTCAGAAATTCCCGACCATGCCCAGTTCATCAAAAGACATGGTTATCTACTTGAATTGGTTATCTCCAATTTTGAAGAAGATATGATGCACGTCTTATTCCAGTTCTTCGATTAGAAACACCATTGCTTTACATTCCCAGATTATCAGTTGGTTCCTACCTTGGAAGAGTTCTCTAAGCTACTTGGGGTACCTGTTCTTGACCAAATGCCATTCACCGGTTTAGAAAAGGTTCCTAGGTACGAAGACATTGCATCAGCGCTACATCTACAGCGCTCAGACATTGAAGCCAATTGGGAAACAAGAAGTGGAATTAAAGGTTTACTTGCCAAGTTCCTAATGAAGAAAGCCCGAGAATTCCTCAAAGCTATGAGTTTCCACGCATTTGAAGATATTGTGGCCTTGCTAATTTATGGTTTGGTTCTATTCCCTAACTCGGATCAATTCATAGATGTCAACGCCATCAAGATATTCCTCACTCGGAATCCTGTGCCTACCTTACTTGGAGACATTCTACATTCTCTCCACACTCGTACTACTAAAAGACAAGGAACTCTCATGTGTTGTATACCGTTACTTTCCAGGTGGTTTATTTCGCACCTTCCTCCATCAGTTTTGAAGAACGAGCAAAGATTGAAGTGGTCTCAAAGACTAATGTCACTCTCTCATTCAGATATCCATTTGTGTCTTTTCTCTCAAAAGGACTTCACATTCATTGAGCGTTTTGGAGAATTCCCTAATGTACCACTCCTTGGTATGAGGGGAGGTATTACTTACAACCCTTCTCTAGCTCTACGTTAGTTTGGTTATGCTCGAAGAGATGGTCCACATGATATGCTTCTCTAAGACATGGTGTTCGACTACCATCACGATCTCCAGAATTATCGACGAAGGTTCATACACGCTTGGGGCATGGTAAAGAAGACTGATACCAAGACTTTGGGGCACAAAAACTCCATCCCTTGGGAACCTTACCTCAAATGGGTACGAGCTCGAGCTCAAAACCTCATGATGCCATTCACGCCTGTTCTACCAGTAATTATGGAACCTGTTCCTATAGGTGACGTACCCTATACTGTTCTACATCCCGACATGCCTACTGATCTTGAAGACTTGAAGAGATCCTAGATTCAGCTCAAAGAAGAAAGGGATACATTCGAAGCTCAGTGCTATGCAAGCGAGAAGAAGGTGCTAGAGTTGACAAAGCTACTTCACGAGGAGCGAAACATCAACGCCTACCTCGGCACCAAGAGGAGGCGCCCATGGGAGACCTAGAGCTTTAGGATTTATATGTTTTCTTTTATTGTTTTGAACTATCTTTTGTACTTAAAAAGAATAATAAAAATAGAACTAATAAATGTTTGTTCATTTTTTGTTTAACAAATTTAAATCTCTAAGGTCCTTGAAAACACTGCATTGCATTCGCATAAACATTGCATATCATAGCATAACATTGCATCACAGGTACATTGAAGATTGGTTTTCTCATTCTCTCGCTATTTATTTTAGCAGAAATGGCTCTTGAAAAGTCTGTCAAAGATCTCCAGGCTCAGAATACTCAGTTCCAACAGATGTTCACCAGTTTGGTCCAAGGCCAAGAAGATCTGAAGAAGCTCATCAATAGAAAGAAGAAGGTTGTTGGTCTTCTCAACATGGGCAGACGCTACAAAGGTGGTCCTAAGTGGGTCAGTCGGATAGAGCTCTCTGAAGGAAGTATCAAGAATGAGGAGAGTGTCGAGGGTAATGAAGATGACCAGCGTGAGCCAAAGAAGGAGGGAGAAGATCGCTCTGACCATAGCCAGTACTCTGATGAAGATGACAACTACAAACAACTTGAAGACCGTCTGAATGCTGTGGAAAACCTGAAGATGTCCGGGCTGAATTTTGATGATCTGAGCCTTGTCCCTGGTGTGGTGATTCCTCCTAAGTTCAAAGTTCCAACTTTTGCCAAGTATGATGGCATGTCTTGTCCTAAGCTGCATTTGAAGTCATATGTTCAGAAGATCAATCCCCACACTAATGACAGAAAGTTGTGGATGCATTATTTTCAGGAGAGTTTGTCCGGAACTCAATTGGAATGGTATTATCAGCTAGAGAATGACCGTATCCGTACCTGGAGTAACTTAGCAGATGCTTTCTACAAGCAATATGAGTACAATGCTGAATTGACACCCACTTGCATGCAACTACAGAGCATGTCTATGGGTCGTGATGAGAAGTTTAAGGAGTATGCTCAGAAATGGAGAGATCTAGCAGGCAGAGTTCAACCACCCTTGTCCAATAGGGGAGTTGGTTGATATGTTTATGGGAACACTGACAGGGCCCGTTCTTCAATCATCTGATTGGAAATTTTTCAGCCGGATTCACCGAATTGATATTGACAGGAGAGCGTATTGAGGCTGGTATCAAGAGTGGAAAGATTCAGATAGAGACATTTTTGGTGGTAAGAAAGAAACTAATGCTGTGTATGGTCAGAAAAGCCGAGCTAAGACCGACCGTGCTCAATCTGTGGGGGCAGTTGTGATCTCCAATCCTGCATCAGCACAACCTCAGCGAGACAACGCGCGTAGCCAGAACGCGCCACAAAGACAGTTTACGAAGATCAACATGCCATTGTCGCAAGCCTTGTAACACATGTTGAAGGCAGAGCTGATAACCTTGAGGGATCCTCCTCAAAATATCAACACTTCCTCTCCGAGATACAATCCTAATGCTAAGTGTGCTTACCATTCCAATAGCCCTGGACACAAGATCGATGATCGTTGGGCTCAAGAACAAGATCTGTGATATGATTGAAGCTAAGCATTGAGTTTGACCCTCCGCTGAGACTCCAAATGTGATTAACGCGCCTATGCCTAACCATGACAAGAGTTCCAATGTTGTTGGTGAAGATACTTATGTTTTCAACATAGATGACTTGACCATTCCTCCGATGACCGTAAGAAGAATTTGTTAAGCGGTGTCAATCCGGATGCCCGAGAATTGTCGGTGCCCATCTCGCACTCGATGGTTGTGCTTGGTTGAGAATACGTGTTCGCATGATGGATAACCATGAGATACTATTTCTAAAACCACCGTGCGTGTCGTGTGAAGATATGTCTAAACGAAGATCAAGATGTGAACGAAACTGCACCATCCTGTGGGATACCTTGGGGCAGCCAAGTGGAAAGTTTGATTACATGGTGAAGTATACTGTTCCTGAGAGCTACAAGATTCCTATTGAAGATGTTAAGGTGACCGGATGGGTGACGATTTCCGTAAGACTATGCCGATGTTAACACCATAAGAATCTCCTCTCACGATCCCGTGCCTAGAGTGGCACCTCTCATCATTACTTCTGCACTGGCCCATATTCCTCCGACAAGGTTATCTCTGGAATTATGGAGTGATGTTTACTATCGTGGCGTCAAGCGAGACCCTAACCATTGAAGATCTTATTGAAGCTACCATTCGACATTTACAACATCACCGGATCAAGTAAGGTGACCGAACCAAGGGTTTTCTCTAGATATCTCTCTCCAAAGACATCGCGACTCAACTCGCATTCCAGCCTACTCAACCCATTCCCAAGCTAGGGAAAGAGCCAAGAACTCATCCCGCCAAGTACCAAAGGAAGTTTCAAGATACCTCCAAACAAGAAATGGAGGAAATTCAAGATTATCAAGAAGAGTGACTACAATATTGTGGAACAGTTGGGACAGTTCGTCCAAGATCTCCATGCTTGCTCGCTTGTGCTCGAGGCTCATGCTAACGCCTGTAAAGTTTCAAGAATGCTCATGTACCACAAGACACTACTATCGACCATTGAAGTTTGTATTGCTAGCCTGGCCGCCAAGAACGCCTAGGCTTCTCTCGATGTCGATTTGACTCCCGAAGAAAACACAACAAAGCCTTGCACATCTCTTGAATGCAAGGGCATTACATTGTCTCATGTTTTGTTGATACTGGCTCGCTCAATATCCTTCCAAGACTTTTGACCGGCTTGATGTCGAAGGGTTGGTTCGAGACCCAGTGACATTATTGTGAGAGCTTTGATGGTTCTAAGAGAACAAGATTGAGAGCTCATTCTCCTGCCAAAGTCGGTTCCCGACTTTTGACTCCACTTTTGTCATGGACATCCGTCCACTTATTCTTGCTTACTTGGACGCCTTGATACATGGGGCAAAGGCCGTTACTCTACCTTGCATCAAAAGTTGAAGTACCATGAAAGGGAAGGTTGTCACAGATGTGGTGAAGAAGAATATATGGTCAACATCTACGTCATTCCGATACCGAGGTGGGGTGAATTCTTCGAGACTCCGTCAAGCTTTTGAAACGATACCCAGTCATGCCTATTGACTCTCCCGCCACCCCGGTTACGCAAGCTCCTCCTAGGATGGCCTCAGAAAGATGCTCAAGCCGCTGTTGGAGGAGGTAGTTCTATTTGGGGTCAGCTCCCGATCTTCCTTTCAACCGACAAGACCGGTTTAGGCTTCACCTCAAAGGACGTAAGATGACACGCGAATGTGTCGGCCAACTTCCTTTCTCAGACGGCCAGTGGAATCCATGCTATAGAAGACAACGACATGACTTCGACATCGCAAGTGGATCTTCCCAACCGGCAAGGGCTCAACAATTGGAAGATCAAGACGTATACCAATCTCCTTTAGTCGAGTAATTGCTCTTGTTTTGTTTTGCTTTTCGTATTTCTTTATGTTTTGAACAATAAACTCTAAAGCCTAGTGCCTTGCCCGGGGCATCATGGCTCGTTTGTGAGGGTTATTATCTGTCATTTGCATATTTTCATTCAATAAAATCATTAGACTTTTGCATTTAATTGACTGTTTTCTTTCTTTTACTTTATCACCCCTTCAAAAAGCTATGTTCTTCTTACACACACCCACGTGATACACTGCAGAATCACTCTGAATCTCGTTGATAACAGCTATGTTATTGCTAAATATGACTTCGATAATCCGATCTACCAAGCCGAAGACGAGAGTGAGGAAGATTGTGAAGTGCCAGGAGAACTTGTCAGACTGCTATAGCAAGAAGATCGAGTTATACAGCCACACGAAGAGCAAGTTGAGGTTGTGAATTGGGTCGATGAAGACAGTAAAAGAGATCAAGATAGGAGGCGGTCTTGAGCAGTGTTAAAGAAAGATTGGTTCAGATGCTATGAGACTATATTGAGGTTTTGCTTGGTCGACGAAGACATGCCGAGTTTAGACATTGATATTGTGGTACACGATTGCCGACAAAGAAGGTTTTCTCCCAAAGCAGAAGGTTCGTCGCATGCGTATGAGATGTCGAGAAAATCAAAGCCGAAGTTATGAAGCGCTTCAACGCCGGTTTCTTAGTGTTACTTCCTATCCACAATGGGTTGCGAATGTGGTACTGTGCCTAAGAAGGATGGTAAAGTACGAATGTGTGTGGATTACGAGATCGAACAAAGCGAGTCCGAAAGACGATTTCCCACTTCCTCATATTGATGTTCGTTGACAACACCGCAAAGATAAGGTTTCTCCTTCATGGATGGTTTCTCCTACAATCGATCAAAATGGCTCCTCAAGACATGGAAAAGACTACTTTTGTTACACATGGGGCACTTCGCTACAAGGTTATGTCGTTTGATGAAGACGCGGGCGCCACTTATCGATGCTATGGTGACATTATTCCATGACATGATTCATCACGAGATAGAGGTCTACGCCGACGACATGATAGCTCGATCACGATCAAGAAGAACATCTTGATCATTTGTAGAAACTGCTTGATAGGTTGAAGAAGTATGATCGAGACTTAATCCTAACAAGTGTACCTTTGAGTCGATCCGGAAAACTCCTAGGGTTTGTTGTCAGTGGTAAAGGAATTGAGGTTGACCCCGCCAAGGTTAAAGCTATTCAAGAAATTCCAGCTCCCCGCACCGAGAAAGAAGTCAGAGGTTTCTTGGGCCGATTAAACTACATTGCCAGATTCATTGCACATTTAACTGCTACTTGTGAGCCAATCTTTAGGTTGCTTAAGAAAGATCAAGTGGTAGAATGGAACGATGATTTCCAGGTCGCTTTTGACAAAATCAAGGAGTACCTATAGAATCCTCTTATCCTGATGCCGCCCGCCGAAGGAAGACCTCTTATCATGTACTTGACAGTGTTAGAGAACTCAATGGGGTGTGTGTTGGGGCAACATGACGAGTCTGGTCGAAAAGAGTATGCAATATACTACCTTAGCAAAAAGTTTACCGACTGTGAAACAAGATACTCACAATTGAGAAAACTTGCAACGCTTTGGTCGCTCGCCTACTAAGACAGATATGTTGACTCACACTACCTTGTTGATTTCTAAGATGGATCCGATAAAATACATATTTGAGAAACCAGCTCTCTCCAAGAATAGCAAGATGGCGATGATCTTGACCGAGTATGACATCCAAGACACTTCTAAAGCGATCAAAGGGAGTGTAGTAGCCGATCATTTGGCTCATCAAGCCGTAGATGACTATCACCTATGCGTCAATTTCCATTTAAGATGTCTTACTAGTTACTGATTGCGAAGAACCAGGCCCAGACGAAGGACCTAAACAAGGATCCCGATGGACTATCATCTTTGATGGAGCCTCAAACGCACTTGGCAATGGCATTGGCGCCATCATTACATCCCCTACAGGCGGACATACGCCTTTCACCGCCAGATTATGTTTCAATTGCACTAACAACATGGCCGAATATGAAGCGTGCATCATGGGTATTAAAGCTGCTATTGATTTAAGAATCAAGTTCTTGCGAGTATATGGAGACTCAGCTTTGGTGATCACCGATTATAGAGTGGATACGAAGCATCCGAATCTTATTCCGTATCGAGAGCATGTTCTGAGTTTGATTCCCTACTTCGAAGAGATTACTTTCAGTCACATTCCACGAGAAGAGAATCAGTTGGCAGACGCATTGGCTACTATATCGTCTATGTTCAAGGTCAGATGGGACAACGAGGCTCCCGGATCATCATTGAAAAGTTTGACGAACCAAAGATATTGTTATGAGCTTGATACGTAAGAGAAACCTTGGTACTATGACGTAAAAGATATCTTGAAACTCGGAATATCCCAGGGCATCACAATGATAAGAAGTTTTGAGAAGGTTTGCATCCAAATTCTTCCTCAAAGAACGGCATCTTATACAAGCGCAACCACGACTTTGCTTACTCCACCGGAAAACAATGAACGAATCATGGAAGAATTACAGGCGCATTCGTACCCTCCAGTGGACATACGATGGCTAAGAAGATTTTGAGAACAGTTACTATTGGTCCACCATGGAAACCGATTGTCACCGTTACGCCGATCTTGTCACAAGTGTCGATATATGCGACAAAGTGCACGTACCTCCAAGACTCAATGTTCTAACAGCCTTGGCCTTTGCAATGTGGGGCATTGACATGATCGGAGAAATCAAGCCCACCGCCCAATGGACATCGCTTCATCCTTGTGGCAATTGATTATTTCACCAAATGGGTAGAAGCACCTCGTCGCATCATACCAAGAATGTTGTGGCTCGTTTCATCAAGCATAATCTTATCTGTCGGTATGGCACTCCTGAGAGGATTATCGTAGATAACGGCTCCAATCTCAACAACAAGATGATCACTGAACTCTGCACGCAGTTCAAGATCAAGCATCACAATTCTTCTCCTTATCGGCCTAAGATGAATGGCGCAGTGGAAGCCGCAAACAAAAATATCAAGAAGATTATACAGAAGATGACGGTGACCTACAAAGATTGGCATGAGATGTTACCATTTACTCTCCACGGTTATCGCACTACAGTACGGACATCAACAGGGGCAACCCCCTTCTCTCTTGTATACGGTATGGAAGCGGTCCTACCCATCGAGGTTCAGATACCCTCAACCAGAGTCCTCCAGGACGCAGAGTTAGGCGAAGACGATTGGATCCAAACTCGCCTTGACCAGATAAACTTGATTGATGAGAAACGACTCGCGTCCATCTGCCATGGACAGATCTATCAGAAGCGAATGATCAGAGCATTTAACAAGAAGGTCAAGCATCGAGTCTACCAAGTCGGTGATCTAGTAGTCAAGCGCATCATTCTTCCACAAGGTGATCCTAGGGGCAAGTGGACTCCCACCTATGAGGGACCATTTGTAGTCAAGACATTATTTTCCGGCGGAGCTATGATACTTAGCACCATGGATGGTGAAGACTTCCCACACCCTATGAACGCGACATAGTCAAAAATACTACGATAACGAAACCCGCTAGGTCGACCGACCTAGGCAAAAATAGGGCATCTGGCGAACCAAAAGGTTCGGGCAAAAGTTAAGGATATATACAAAACATGTACACCCAAGTCGAAAACCGAAAAGGCGGTTGGGCAAAAAGGTATCGGTCGAAAACCGAAAGGGCGGTCTAGGAAAAGTTAGATTTAAGCGACGACTATGTCTCGTCGGATCACCTATCTGCACTACTATCAAGATTCAAGATTCAAATGGCGACAATCGCCTACTCACTTTCTCGAAGAAGGAGATGAGATAGTTGAAATATACACAAAGATAGTTGGAACTTAACGAGATTGTTTCCGCATAGCTTTTACTTTTCTTGTATAGCACTACTTGGCCATACGCCACCTTTCAAATAAATATAAGTTCTTTCTTTACAATTTTTGCTATTGTTGTTTGCGTAAAGTCCAACGTTTGCTTTGAATGATTATATGCATCTAACAATAAAAATCTATTCACAAACATGCGAAAGTGAACATATTAAAGTGATTGCTACAGGCTCTAGGAATTGAGATGACGACGAAAGTCACCAATGCATTTCCCCTACAGAGCATGATCCTCGCAAAGATGTCACTCAAAACCTTCCCCAGCAAAGAAGAGGAGGACCCCCAAGCAGTGATTCCACCCAACTTAATCGGGCCACACCCATCTTCGAGCAATAACATTTCATCCCCCCAGCCGAGGTATTTATTCCCAACAAGGTATCTCTCAACATTCTCCTTTTCCCCGACAGCAGCAGTATCCATACTTGAAACTGGGTCAGGTAATGCACCGGAGGAAACCTACATCCTTTTTCCCCAGCTAGAGATTACGACGGGCCCCCAGATCCTTCTAACCCGGTCTCTCAGCAACTATCAAACACTCTCCAGCAGGATTTACGCGCAAGATCCCCAGCAGAGTACCTCCTAGACTCTCCCCAGCAGGGTCTATGTATGGGATCCTTAACAACGTGTTTCTCGATCTCTACCATCCTCAACAATATCTAGGCCCAAGACTTGGTCAGATAGTGCACCGGAGGAATCAAAGTTTTCTTTCTTCTCAAGGTTTCCGTCCCCAAACAGAAGTCAGAAATCTTCAAGCAGAACATCCGCATCTTCTTCAAGATGGATATGTTTTGAAATACCACAACATCTATCATTCATACATTTCTCATATATGCATATGTCATTCATACACATCGTCATGCATCATTCCTTGCATAAGACTAACAATGTTCTATCAAAATTTCTCTTGTTTTCTCCAAAACAGGTGAAAAATCGCTTCTGACGCAAACTGGTCCAAGATTAATGCCCGAATCCAGACGGGAGAACTATCTGAAAGACCGCCCTAGTTGTCCTCCGACAACTGGTCCAGGATTAAGACCCGAATCTAGACGGGAGAACTATCTGAAAGACCGCCCTAGTTGTCCTCCGACAATTTGTTCAGGATTAAGACCCGAATCCAGACGAGAAAACTATCCGAACGACCGCCCTTGTTATCCTCCGACAACGGATCCAGGATTAAGACCCGAATCCTGACGGGAAAACTATCTGAACGATCACAAGTTATCCTCCGATAACAGGCAGTGGATCAATACCCGATGCACAACAGGGAAGCTATCCACATTTTTGCCAAACTACTACCCCCCCAGAGTAGTCAGCACGAAGAACTATTATGACTCATTCTTATTATCAACAGAAACTACAGAGTCTGGCGTACGACTCAATTGCCTTGGATGGCATCTTAAGCCCATCTCCGACTACTTGTCAACAGCTCTCCACCTTCAGAATGCTGCATATTTGGTTAAAAAACCAATACAAACCAATAACTTCATTCAAAGATGAGCACGAAGTCTAACGTACGACTCCCTCCGGATTGCATCTTAAGCCCATCTCCATCCCTTTTCACTTCCAGAAACATCTACAGAGCCTAGCGTACAGCTCACTCCTCAGCACCGACCTTTCCAGATGGCATCTTAAGCCCATCCCCGTCAATTCTCCTATCAACCATCTCAAGTCTAGCGCACGACTCATTCCCCAGCGAAGTCTCCAACTTCTCCAAATGGCATCTATAAGCCCATTCCCGCATCATCAACCAACCGCGAGTGCAAATTTTCAAGTGTACTCGATTGTTCAATCATCTCCTACCTCCAGGTCACGAAAGGCGAACATGCCAATCTAACCCTTCCAGTACAAGAAGATTGAACAGGGGCAGCTGTCATACCCCAAAATTTGCCCTCCATCTTCTCAAGATATTCCATACATCCATGCTCAAGGATTCTTCAAGGGTTGATCAGACAAACCCTCTCCTAGACAATCAACCCAAACTAGGGTTTGGTATTTCTCAGATCAAGATGAGTTTCCAACATCTCCAATGGTCTTCATGCCTCCTCATATGCTTCAAATATTCTCCATGTCAAGTTTCAAGCCTCACAAGTCAAGTTTCCTCAGACAATTGCTCAGATGGTTAAAAATCAGTTGTATTGGACAAAAAGTCAACTATGGTCAACATACAGTCAAACTTTATAATTTTTGGTCAACATCCTCATTTTGAAGTTACATTCATCATTTGATCAAGGGTTGATCATGATTCATCAAGAAAACTCAAGATTTGCCCAAAAGTCAAACTTTCTAAATTAGGGTTTCTCAGTGAAAAGTCAACCAAACTTTGACTGAGCATAACTTCTTCATACTTTCTCAGAAATTTTTCCACCACCTCTTGTTTTGAAGGAAATTCAATTCTCTACAACTTCATATCTCACAAGAATGTTCACAAAATGCTTCATTTGAGAGGTATGGATCAAAACATTACAGGTCCTTTTCAAAGTCAACAAAAAGTCAACATTTTGTTTTGAAGATACATTGAGAATGGAAACTCCAATTGAGATGAAACCAAAGAGGTTGGTTAGAGGACTCTTATATCTTTCCAAAAAGTTCAAGAACACTCAAAAATGTGTAAAATTGAGCAAGATACACCATTCACAAGTTGGGAAATTTTGAAGAAGTGCACAAAGAGAGATACTTCTAAAAATCAAAAATTTTGCAAATGGGCTTACTTTTTCTTCACCCAAACTTGTTCCTTATACAATTAGGAATATCCAAGCCCAATGCCACGAATTTTTATTTTATTTTTCTATTTAATTTGGATTTTATTCATTTAAATACAAATTAAATTCAAAAATAAGGTATAAAATCAAAATTAATTGCAAATTTGATTTTTCTCTTTTCCTTGAGATCCAAGAAAACCAATAAAGCCAGCAAATTTCGAAATTTGATTGGATATGGCAAGAATTGATTGAAATTGATCAAAGAAGAGAAAATTTGATTTGGTACAAAATCAAATATATTTTGCATTGATTGATGATTGATTCTTCCTCAAATCAGCTCCAATTCCATCTACTATATATACACAATACATAGCACATGATTGAGAACAAAAAAATTGGCTTGAGGAACCCTAACCTAACTCAAAAAATTCGTGCTATACAAGCTACTAGCAGCCTGGGATTTAGCTCGATTCAATTGATTCCAAGCATCAAAGCACATTCCTTGATACCTCCTGAATCAATCCAGACCTTTACATTGCCCAAAAACATCAAGAATCAAGCAAATACGATTTTGGTTTGTTCTTATTTTTCCAAAATCGAATTCTGTTTATCATGCATTATTAATGAGTTTTGATGTTTGTTTTGTGTTTAGAATGAAGCTTGCAAACTTTCTGGATGGTTTAATTGTATTTCTATGGCCCGGAAACACGAATCACCATGATTAGGGTTTTCTGAACCGAATTAGGGTTTCTCTAAAACAGAAAAATTGGACCATGAGACCACCACCATCGTGTTCAGAACGATGTTTCCAATCGACTCATACCCTTGAATGTTATTTATATTATATGTGCTTGATTTTGGAAAATGCAGGGGTTATAGCGTCGCACTGAGGCCGACGCTATATTTTCAAATATTCAAAATGAAAGAGATGAAGTTTGGCGCGGGGACGATGCAGTCAGGAAGAGACACCTGTTCACAAGCTACTCGTTCTGATCCAATGACACGCGTGCACTCCAGCTCAGTTGGCAAAGGAGTGGGGGTGTGAATGCAGCGTCCTGAGTTCGATCCCTGGCCATGACATTTGGTTTTTTCACTTGTTTTGCATTTTTTCCATATTTTCATATTTTATTTAATATTTCTCATGCATTTTAATTTCTTTTCGTAATTTTTTATCATGCATTTAAAAACACCAAAAAATATTTTTCTTTTTGAATTATTTCCAGAAAATGCTTATTTAATTTCTAAAATTAAAAAATATTATTTTGCATGCATATTTAATTTTATTGCTAATTTATCATTTAAATCACATTTAATTAGTTTTTAATTATTAAATTATCTCCAAAAAATCCCAAAAAATTATTTTAGCATATTAATGTTGTTTCTAGCATAAAATATTTTTCTCATTTAAAAATTATCATTTTTGCTAACATTTTCCTCTTATTCGATTTCCTCGTATTTTCCGATTTCTCATCTTTTCACAGGTCATCTCGTTTCGGACGATTTCTTTTTATCGTTTTCTTTTTTCAAATTATGTAACTGCTTATGGGATGTAATAGCTTAATTAGGGCTTTTTATTTTCCGCATTTTAAATTATGTATCTGCCCCAAAGCCATGTAATAGCGTAGGATTTATCTTTCCGCACTTTATACTTCCGCATTTTAATTTCCGCACCTTATAAACTGTTAGTAATTAGGCGTGTATGGCAAGATAAAATTGGACATAGCTCACCCTTAATTTTCAAGATAACATGAATCTGAATCAACACACTCTTTTCACACATGCACCCCTTAGGTTAATTCTCTCTCGTTGCCTTTACAATACAAATGGTCATGTTCCTCGAACGTAGAGGTATTCTAGCACCGTTGCCTTCAAAACAAATCATCATAGTCCCTTCGATACAAAGATCATAGACCCACGATGTCGCCTACGAATACATGATCTTGACCCTCGATTGTCGCCTACGAAAAATAATGATAGTCCCTTCGAATGTGCTAGGATACTTTCTACAAGTTGTTTTCTATGACCATTCGATGTCCCTTCGAATGTCCCGCTTACATCCAACAAATAGAGTTACCTACAAACTAATGGTATGGATAGCGCTATTCTAAAGGAACGTAAAATAACACGAAAATGACCAATTCTGAGTAGGTAATAAGACTTTTTAGTTGCTTGCTCTATCAAATATTTTTTCACACCACACACTTTTGTCAAAGTTCAAACTCTTTTAAAAAAAAAACATTTCCGAAAACTTTGTATACATTCCTATATGAATCATTACAAAGTCAAAGCGAAATGCCTTTTCAAAACATTTTTCAAACACACAGAAAGCAATTTTAAGGTGATATAAGAGCAACTAAGAGCCCGTAGATAACTACGGATGGAAAGGGGTGCTAATACCTTCCCTTTTCATAACCTTCTCCCTTACTCAGAATCTAACGAAGGTCTTTTTCTGTACCTTTTACCTTCCCTTAATTGGATAAAAGAAAAGTCGGTGGCGACTCTTGCTATCCGCATATTTGCGATACAAAATCCTACAAAGTCAGTTCACCGTGTTACAACCGGCATACTGTTGTGACCTTGATGCAGAAGAGAAACCTTGGTACTACGATGTGAAGAGGTATCTTGAGACTTAGGAATATCCCGCAGGGGCATCTGTCAACGATAAGAAGTTCCTAAGAAGATTTGCATCCATATTCTTCCTTAGCAACGACATCCTATACAAGCGCAATCATGACTTATGCTTACTCCGCCGTGTAGATCAAAAAACTGCAGAACGGATCATGGAAGAATTACACGAAGGCACATTCAGTACCCACTCTAGTTGACATACAATGGCTAAGAAGATTCTAAGAATAGGTTACTATTGGTCCACCATGGAAGCTGATTGTCACTGTTATGCTCGATCTTGTCACAAATGCCAGATATATGCCGACAAAGTGCACGTACCTCCAGTACCATTGAATGTTCTTACCGCTCCTTGGCCGTTTCCAATGTGGGGCATTGACATGATTGGAGAAATCAAGCCCAGAGCTTCCAACGAACATCATTTCATCCTTGGGTAGAAGCAGCCTCGTTCGCATCTGTTACCAAGAATGTTGTGGCTCGATTCATCAAGCATAATCTTATTTGTCGGTATGGCGCTCCTGAAAGGATTATCACAGTTAACGGTTCTAATCTCAACAACAAGATGATCATCGAACTCTGCACGTAGTTCAAGATCAAGCATCACAACTCTTCTCCATATCGACCTAAGATGAATAGCGCAGTGGAAGCCACCAACAAGAACATTAAGAAGATCATACAGAAGATGACAGTGACTTACAAAGATTGGCATGAGATGTTACCATTTGCTCTCCACGGTTATCTCACTACTGTACGGACATCAACAGGGGCAACCCCCTTCTCTATTGTATATGGTATGGAAGCGGTCCTACCAATCGAGGTTCTGATACCCTCAACCAGAGTCCTCTAGGACGCAGAGTTAGGCGAAGACGATTGGATCCAGACTCGCCTTGACCAGATCAACTTGATCGATGAAAAACGACTCGCATCCATCTGCCATGGACAGATCTATCAGAAACGAATGATAAAAGCATTTAACAAGAAGGTCAAGCACCGAGTCTACCAAGTCGGTGACCTAGTAGTCATGCGCATCATTCTTCCATAAGGTGATCCCAGGGGCAAATGGACTCCCATCTATGAGGTACCATTTGTAGTCAAGATGATTTTCTGGAGCTATGATACTTAGCACCATGGATGGTGAAGACTTCCCACCCCGTGAACGCAGATATAGTTAAAAATACTATGCATAACGAGACCCGCTAGGTTGACCTAGGCAAAAATATGGCATGGCGAACCAAAAGGGTTCGGGCAAAATTTAAGGATATACAAAACATGTACACCAGTAGTCGCAAAGGCGGCTTGGGCAAAAAGGGTATCCCAGAAAACCGAAGGGCGGTCTAGGAAAAGTTAGGGATTTAAGCGACGACTATGTCTCGCCTGGATCACCTACTTACTACTATTCAAGATTCAAATGGCGAAAATCAATCCACTCACTTTTTACTGACAACAAGAGATGAGATAGTTGAAATATATGAGTACTAGCATAGTTGGAACTTAACGAGATTGTTTCCGCATAGCTTTGTATTGTGTACAAACTACTTGGCCATACGCCACCTTTCAAATTAATACAAATTCTTTCTCTTTTCAAATTTCATTGTTGTTGTTTGCATAAAGTCCAACGTTTGCTTTGAATGATTATATGCATATGACAATGAATATCTACTTACAAACATGCGAAAAGTGAACAAACAAGGATAATTACTAGAGGCTCTAGGAATTGAGATGATGAAGAAAGTCAACAATACGTTCCCCTGCAAAGTACAATCCCCACAGAGGCGTTGCTCACTACAAACCTTCCCCATTGGAGTACACATCTTCCTCCACTAGTCTAGACATTCCAAGCTTCATCATGTTAGTCCCCGAGCGGATTCCAATCAATCAACCCTACATCGCTCCAAGCAAGAACGATTCATCACCAATGAGGTATTTATCCCCAGAATATCTCTCAACAATCATCATTCTCCCAGGCACAAAGATGTGCATCGAGGAAATCTACAACTTTTATTCCCAGCTAGAAGTTTCTCCACTGCCTCCTAGAAATACCTGGATCTACACACAAGATCCCTAGTAGAGCGCCTCCCAGGGTCTACGACAAGATCCTCGGTAGTATACCTCGGCCTCTACCATCCTCAAGCAGATAAATATTTAGGCTCGAGACTTGGTCAGATAGTGCATCGGAGGAATCAAGGTTATCTTTCTTCTCAGGGTTTCCATCTATTTCGTCCCCAAACAGAAGCCAGGAATCCTCAAGCAGAGCATCCACATCTTCTTTAAGATGGATATGTTTTGAAATACCACAACATCTATCATTCATACATTATTCATAAAAGTCATAGTTTGTGCATACGTCATTCATACACATTGTCATGCATCATAATCTGCATAAGACTAACTATATTCTATCAAAGTTTCTTTTGTTTTCCCCAAAACAGGTGAAAATCACTTCTGAAATAAACAGGTCCAGGATTAATACCCGAAGCCAGACGGGAAACCCTATCCGAACGACCGCCCCCATTGTCCTCCGACAACAGTCCGTGATTAATACCCCGCCGACGGAAACCCTATCCCGATCGCCCAGTTGTCCTCGACAATGATCCGGATTAATACCCAAGCCGACGGAAACTTTATTCGAACGATCACACAAGTTATCCTCCAATAACAGGCATTGGATCAATACCCGAAGCACAACAGGGAAGCTATCCACATTCTACCGACTATTATCCCCTCAGAATAGTCAAGATGAAGGTTTATTCTGACACTCTCTTATTATCAACAGCAACTACAGAGTCTAGAGTACGACTCAGTTGCCATGGATGGCGTCTTAAGCCCATTTCCGACTATTTGTCAACATCTCTCCACTTTCAGAATGCTGCATATTTGGTTAAAAAACCAATACAAACCAATAACTTCATTCAGAGACAGGCACAAAGTCTAGTGTACGACTCTCTTCGGATGGCATCTTAAGCCCATCTCCGTGCTCTCTCCTATCTTTAGGAACATCTGCAGGGCCAAACAGACGACTCGTTCCCCAGCATCAGTGTCTCCGGATGGCATCTTAAGCCCATCTCCGACGAATATCCCACTCAGATGACATTCTTGAGTCTAGCGTACGACTCATTCCCCAGCGAAATCTCCAGCTTCTCCAAATGGCATCTGTAAGCCCATTCCCGCATCATCAATCAACAGCGAATGCAAATTTTAAGGTGTATTCGAGTGTTCAATCATCCTCTACCTCCAGGTCACGAAAGGCACGCATGCCAATCTAACCTTTCCGATACAAGAGTATTAAACAGGGGCAGCTATCATACCCCAAAATTTTCCCTCCTATTCCTCAAGACATTTCACATATCCATACTCAAGGATTCCTCAAGGGTTGATCAGACAAACCCTCTCCTAGACAATCAACCAAAACTTGGGTTTGGCTATCCTCAGATCCAGATGGACTTCCAACATCTCCAATGGTCATCATGCCTCCTCATATGCTTCAAAGAATCTCCATGTCAAGTTTCAAGCCTTACAAGTCAAGTTTCCTCAGACAATTGCTCAGATGGTTGAAAATCACTGTGTTGGACAAAAAGTCAACTGTGGTCAACATACAGTCAAACTTCATGATTTTTGGTCAACATCCTCATTTTGAAGTCACATTCATCATTTGATCAAGGGTTGATCATGATTCATCAGGAAAACTCAAGATTTGCTCAAAAGTCAAACTTTCTAAATTAGGGTTTTCTAGAGAAAAGTCAACTGAACTTTGACTGAGCATAACTTTCACATACTTTATCAGAAATTTTTCCACCACCTCTCATTTTGAAGAGAATTAAATTCTCTACAACTTCATGTCTCACAAGCATGGTCAAAAATTGCTTCATTTTGAGGATATGGATCAAAACATTATAGGTCCTTTTCAAAGTCAACAAAAAGTCAACTTTTTGTAATGAAGTGATATTGAGCATGGAAACTCCAATTGAGATGAAACCAACGAGGTTGTTTAGATAAAATCTATAGCTTTCTAAAAAGTCAAAGAACACTCAAAAATGTTGAAAATTGAGCAAGATACACCTTGTACAAGTTGGGCATTTTTGAAGAATTGCACAAAGAGAAATACTTGTCAAAATCCAAAATTTTGCAAATGGGCCTAGCTTTTCTTGGTTCAAACTTATTCCTCAGCTAAATTGAAACCTCCAACCCCAAGGCCACGAATTTTATCTTTATTTTTATATTTAATTTGGATTTTAATCATTTAAAAACAAATTAAATTAAAAATAAAGGTAGAAAATCAAAATTAAATGCAAATTGGATTTTTCTCTCATCCTTGAGGTCCAAGCAACTATTCTAAAGAAAGTAAAACAACACGAAAACGACCATTCCGAGTAGGTAATAAGACTTTTAGTTGCTTGCTCTATCAAAATACTTTTCACACCTCACACGTTTTGTCAAAGTTCAAACTCTTTTCAAAACGAAACATTTCCGAACACTTTGTATACATTCCTACATGAATCATTACAAAGTCAAAGCGAAATGCCTTTTTAAAACATTTTTGTCAAACACACAGAAAGCACTTTTTAAATGATGTAAGAGCAACTAAGAGCCCGTAGATAACTACGGATGGAAAGGGGTGCTAATACCTTCCCTTTTCATAACCTTCTCCCTTACTCAGAATCTAACGAAGGTCTTTTTCTGTTCTTTTCACCTTCCCTTAATTGGATAAAAGAAAAGTCGGTGGCAACTCTTGCTATCCGCAACATTTGCGATACAAAAATCTCAAAGTCAATTCACCGTATTACAAAACTGGTGACTCTGCCGGGGAGACACCCTAAAGAGAGAATGCCTTAGGGATTTCTAGATCACTTTTACTGTTTTCTGTTTGACTTGTATGCTTTACTTTAAGGGTTGCTTGGGCATTATATTTGTGGGGATCCTACACCGGATCCGTGTTTCCTTTAGGTAAGTAGCAATAGATCTTTGAATTAGGCGATACCGAAACGGTCAACATGATGGCTATGTTAGTGTGACACTTTGATGTCCCGATACTCTTCATTTCCAAGTTGAGGATAGTATTTGACTTGCGTGGTGTCATCAAGACTAACTCAACTTTTAGAACCCTAATTGACCCATCTTGGCCATTAGAAGGTAGTGAGATGGCGGCTTTGGTGTAGACCGAGGTTGGCGATACTGATGCTACGCCATTAAGATCAGACTTTTGGGATATTTTCGGTCAACCACTTGGTAGTCGTATTGAAATAAATGCCTACGAGAAAGATCAATGATATGAGATTCCTAGAACCCGGTTACTATTATAGGACAGGATGAACCAAGTCAAACTTTTGGTAGGGTACTCACCTATACCTCATGCAAGCCTTAAACCTAGGGCTATTGTGTGATTTGTTTGTGCTTGCTAAACATGACATCATGACATCATCGCATTGCATATTATCTCTAACTATTTCAAGGACCTAGGGATTTATCTTTGCTCTATTTTGTAGGTATTATGGCTTCTAGAAAGACTATCTGAATCAGCTTCATGGGTATACCTTCTCAACTCAGAGAATTGGTTTCAGAAATTCCCGACCATGCCCAGTTCATCAAAAGACATGGTTATCTACTTGACTTGGTTATCTCCAGTTTTGAAGAAGATATGATGCACGTCTTATTCCAGTTCTTCGATCTGAAACACCATTGCTTTACATTCCCAGATTATCCACGTTTTAATTTCAATTGGAATTTTAAGTAAAGCGACGTTTGTATAGTTTCGATGATGGTTTATTGATTAACAGCGTTTAATCGCGTGTAAATATAATCTAAAAACTATGGGGAAACATATTATTTATTTAGTATATGAATTCAAGCAAGAAAAATCATTTTCACCTCTAGTATAATCACTTGTTTGGTGGCTGACCGGATTTAATGTTTATGATTATTATTTGGTTCAAATTCATTTTTTTTCCATGTTTCAAGTTTACTTAAAATAATAGTATAAGTTTTCTTTGATTTTAGTTTCTTTGTGAATCGGAATGCTCAAATACTTGATTGTTTTGTTTCTTCTGTTCATGTACATTGTATCATTTAATTCATGCTGGTCTTATACTTTGTAAATAATATCTTGTTCATGTTTTCTTTGGTTTCGATTACAATCGGTTACTTATCCATGAACATTCATTTAATTGCATTTTGATTTTATACTTTGTTTACTAACCATTTTCCGATTTATTGCAATTTCATTTTTATTTTATCCCACTCATGCTACTAACGAGTTTACTGTTTGTGTAGACATTCGAGGATTATTCGAAACAATCACTTTCAATTAGCATTTATTCTTGTTCGTTAGCATATTCATGTTACTATTTATATTTAATATTTAGTAATGTACATACAATATATTTAGTATTTTTATTTTTTATATTTAATACTGTAAATATAATTATACATATTATTTTTATTATTATACTTAGTATTGTAAATATATACTATATACATATTACTTTTATTATTATAGTTTATCTATTAATTCGTAAATAAGTTCGAATTTAATTATATTAATCTTCTTTGGGTTGCAATTTCATATTTTTAATTCAATTTAATTTTTGAATATGTATGAGCACAAGTATATTATTTAATTTCTTAGAATTAATTTTTATAATCTTTTCTAATATAATAAAATACAATAATCCGCATTTAAGCTTCTCCGCATTTAACTTTTGTTATTATTCTGTTAAGATACAATTACTTTAAAGTTTCTCATTGTTGCGTTGTAATTAATTTACCGCTTTCTATTTTATTTTACCGTTTAATCCCTATTTATAATTGATGTATCCCTCTCCCAAAAACAATTCTTGTAATAATTATTTAGTGCACATTTATTTTATTTAATTTAACTGTCACTTACACAAAACCAAAAATCATTTTTAAACTAATAATTGTGAATCATTTTAAACCCGTAAGTCGAGAAAGCTAAGAAGCATCGCGGTGACCACACATGTACGCTTGATCCTGGGCCTTCTTACAGTGAGCCTATTTCGATTAATTGTTCCAATTAGTCGTTATAGTAGACTAGCCCACTTTGCTAGTACACATGTAATTTAATTATTTTATACTTAGGTTGGCCACCTTGTATGGGCTTTGTCGATTTTATTTGTTATTTACAATTATTTCGATCCTTTTCTCATCTCCATAAAGGTTCAATAGTAGGGAATAGGCTTGGCTATTCTCTCGAGATTGATCAAGTCTTTTGGCTTGATTGATCATAACCTAATTCTTTCTCCATTCACCAAGCATTTAAAACACTTTTAATAAAACTCGATCCAACGTCGAGTCTTCTTCTCAAACCTCGATCCAACGTCGAGATGTTTTTTTAAATGTTTTTCATAATAATCTTGGATGAAATTTGTTTAAATCATTAGATGGTAGCCTAATGTTTTAAGCAAATTTGAAGTCTTTAGATTTTTGGATGGTAGCCCAATAAGATAAAACTTCTATCCATGTCAAAAAAGCTAGAGCGGTATTCAAATAAATTGTTGGATGATAGCCCGACGATTTAATTGAATTGGAAGTCTTTAGGTTGTTGGATGATATCCCAATAAACTAAATACTTCTATCCGCATTAAAATAATAAAGTGACATTCGTTTAAATTGTTGGATGATATCCCGACGATTTAATCGAATTTAAAGTTTTTAGATTGTTGGATGATAGCCCAATAATTTAAATAGTTTATCTCACTCAAAACACCAATTTCATAAACAAATTTTTTTTTGGGATGAGAGATGATTGGATGAGCTCACTCGCCAATTTCTAGTATTCGAATCGTTAGATGATAGCCTAATGTTTCGATACATGTGATCCCCAATTTAAAATCAATTTCAACTCATTCAATCTTTTGTGCGCTCAAGCACCTTTACCTTTAAACCCTTTTCAAGATTAGACATGATTCATTTATAATTGAGATGCTTCTTCCTCTATTCCCAAGGTTTTCGACTTCTCCACTTGAGTACTAGAGGTGTTCTCAAACCCTCCCTCATGTTGGTGCGTAGTCCTTTATTCTTTATCACACCTTGTGGACGTTAGACGGGTCTTCTCCTTTAAAAATGACGACTTGTCTTTTCATTTAAAATGAATCAACAAACAAACATTTTCTAGCAGAACTACGGCGCTCTGACTTTCCCATTGCACGAGGGAGTACGTAGGCACTAAGTCTTACGACCAAAGGCGAGCAAAAATAATAAAAGCATTTCTTCTCCCTTTTCTTTCTCCTTTCCACATTAGAAGATCGTAAAATTTTTACACTAACACACAAACACACTTTGAACTAAATGGGTACTATCGAGTACGATGGATGTAAGGGGTGTTAATACCTTCCCCTTGCATAACCAACTCTCGAACCTGCATCTCTTAATTTCGTAGACCGTCTTATCCTTATTCGATTCTCGTGGGTTTTATCTATATTTTCCCGTTCTTCTTTTAGAACAAATAAAATTAGGTGGCGATTTCATTGCTGTTTTTGAAAACTAAATGATTTTTGAAAAAACGAGTTGCTTCACATGCGTAGTATTTTTTAACTATGTCTGGGTTCGGAAAATCCTTTTCATCCACAGTGGTCAGTATCATGGCTCCACCAGAAAAATATTGTTTTGACTACAAATGGCCCTTCGTAGGTGGGAGTCCATTTACCCCTGGGATCACCTTGCAGTAAGATGATACACTTGACTACTAGATCGTCGGCTTAGTACACTCGGTGCTTGACTTTCTTATTGAAGGCTTTGATCATGCATTTCTAGTATATCTGCCCATGGCAGATGGCGGCCAGTCTCTTCTCATCAATCAAGTTTATCTAGTCAAGTCGAGTCTGGACCCACTCATCTTCGTCTAACTCTACATGCTTCATAAATCGAATTGAAGGTATCTGAACCTCAATAGGTAAGACAACTTCCATACCATATACGAGAGAGAACGAGTTTGCCCATGTAGATGTTCGTACTGAAGTGAGATAACCATGAAGAGAAAATGGTAACATCTCGTGCCAATCCTTATACGTTATTGTCGTCTTATGCATAATCTTATTAAGGTTCTTGTTGGCAGCTTCCACGATGCCATTCATCTTTGGCCGATATGGAGACGAATTATGGTGCCTAATCTTGAACTGTGTGCAAAGCTCAGTGATCATCTTATTGTTCAGATTGGTACTATTGTCTGTGATAATCCTTTCGGGAATTCCATACCGACAGATAAGATTATGCTAGATGAATCGAGCTGCAACATTCTTAGTAATAGATGCAACGAGGCTGCCTCTACCTACTTCGTAAAGTAATCAATATCTACGAGGATGAAATGATGCCCATTAGATGTAGTCGGCTTAATTTTTCCAATCGTATCAATTACCCACATTGCAAAAGGATAGGGAGCAGTCAGGACATTCAATGGAACCGAAGGCACATGTATTTTGTCAGCATATATCTAGCATTTGTGACATGATCGGGAATAACGATAACAATTGGCTTCCATAGTAGACCAATAGTAACCTGCTCTCAAAATCTTCTTAGCCATTGTATGCCCACTAGAATGGGTACCAAAAGCGCCTTCGTACAATTCCTCCATACTTCTTCCAGCTGCCTTCTTGTCTACACACCGAAGCAAGGCAAAATCATGGTTGCGCTTGTATAGAATGCCATTACTTAGAAATAACTTGGCGGAGAATCTCCTCAGAAACTTCTTATCATTGACAGATTCCCCCTCAGGGTATTCTTGAGCCTCGAGGTATCTCTTCATTTTGTAAAACTAAGGCTTCTCTTCTACTCCTTCAATATCAAGTTCACAGTAATATGTCGGTTCGTCTAGCCTTTCAATGGTAATTTGAGGAGCTTCGTTGTCCCATATGACGTTGAACATAGACGATATGGTATCCAATACGTCTGCCAACTAATTCTCTTCTCGCGGAATATGCTCAAAAGTAATTTCTTCGAAGTAGCGGGTCAAACTCAACACGTGCTCTTGGTACGGAATGAGATTTAGATGTTTCGTGTCCCATTCGCCTTTGATCTGACTAATCACCAAAGCTGAGTCTCAATATACTTGCAGGAATTTGATCCTCAGATCAATAGCAGCTTTGATTCCCATGATGCACCAAGTCCAATTAAAGTATTTTATGTTTAAGTTGAATTATTTGGTATTTTGAAAAAGAAAATTAAAGTTCAAGTGAGAAAATTCAAAATAACAAGAAAAATAAAATGCTCAAGTGAGCAAAGTGAAAATGACATGAAATGTAGATGCTAAAATTAAATGCAGAAAGTAAAGAGCATAAAAATAAAAGCGGGAAATAAAGAGCATAAAAAATAAAGGCAATTAATAGTGGTTAGCAAGATGACCATCTTTAAACTTTGTCAAGTATATAATCGAGTTGTTAGTAATTAGTCGTCAGCAAGATGACCATCTTGAAGCTTGCACACGAAGACTTGCCAGAAGCTTAATTAAAATCAATGCAACCACACGTTAAGTTTCAATTACTTTTTGTCAAGTATATCATCATTTTAGGAACAATCACATCTCTTGATCAAAGATGATTGAGAATTTCAATTGGACAAAGTTAGTGAAAACTGGCCAGAAGCTTGATTAAAAAATTATAGCAACCACACGACAAGCATCACAAGTGTTGAACCAAAATCAACGCTTAAGTCATCTTTTGGGGCTTATGGCTAAACATTAAAGCTCATGCCTCCAATTGATCACTTTTCCGATTCGGGGCAAAAAAAGAAAAGAGAATAAGATGGAGAAGAGAAAACAAGTTTCAAAGTCAACAAATGCATCAGATGAATTTATCCGGTCTAACTTCACCAAAATCAATCAACCATCTTGATGAATTTGGTCTTAAGACCTATCAACACCCAAGTTCCATTGATGTGGAGTAAATTTATGACTCCAAATAAATCCAAAATCATCAATGAATTTTTTAATTAAAAAAAAAAGAATTAAAAATTATTTTAAATTGGATTATTTAATTGGATTTTAATTGATGAAATACATAATAGTATCCATGCACCAAAATAAAATTCCAAGAAAATTATCCAAGGTCAAACAGAGGTCAACAAGTGTTGAAAATTTTTTCAGCATTTTTAAAAAATTAGAAACTATTTTTTTATATAAAAAGAAAATGGTAAAACAAACCAAAAATTGGTAGAAATAGCAAAAATAAAAAATAAAATAAAATAAGCTCACCAATATTTGTCAAATGACCATTGAATCCTTCCCTAATTTTTCAGAATTTTTAAATGTCAAAAAGTATTTTAAAACATTTAAAAACATCAAACAAAAAGAAAAAAAATCATTAAAAAAATCAAATATGAAAATAAAATTAATAAAAAATTAAATCAAAAAGAGAATATTTAAAAATATTTTTGTGAATTTTTTCATAATTTTTGAGTCAAAAATGAATTTTATATGATTTTTATGTAGTTTAAAACATTTAAAATATAAAACCATAAAATAAAATAAAAGCCAAAAAATATGGACCATTAGATCACAGTCAAAATGCATTCGTAATCACATCCAATGGACATGACGCGATGTGCTTGTTATGGAACTCCTTAATTTTCACACCGGATCTCAATTTAAAATTAAAATGAAACAAAACATGTGGCACGTTGGATCGAGTCTGACTCACTAAAGTAATCAGATCCAATGGCTCCTGTGATGCACGCATGATATAACCAACATACAGGATCCAATTTGAAAAAATTACATGGAACACTCTCATTGGCTGAAGATAGACACGTAGGTCGTCTTCGACTTCCGGCCATCTCCAATTTGTGATTCTCAAACTGTGAAATAAATTTCTCATACCGGTACCATTCGCTTCTTCTCTTCAAGACAAATATCTAATGGTACCCTTGCGAAAAATTTATTTCACCTGTGCCATGCACAATTTGGAAAAAACAAAAATAATAACGAGCTCTTGTTTTCAAAAATTCTCAATCAATTCTCACTGAAAATGCAAATGATTAAGATCACAAGGATTAGGGAGATGAGGAGAATGCAATAGTTCTTGATTTGAAAAGATTTGATCCAGAATTCTACCTGAACGAAGTTCACTTTCAGAGCTCTGAAAATTGACTTGGACAACAGGAATCAGGTAGTTTCAAGGCATGATTCTTGCTCTGTTAGCTTCAATGAAGTGTAAGGAAGAAGAATCAATGGTTAATTTTGAAATGGAATGGCTTTAAGAGTGAAAACAAAGTTGCAGAAATGTGAGGTTTGGTGTGAGTTTGGCAGCGATTTTCTGGCTCTCAAATCTTGGGGAAATTATTGGAATTTCTTGCTTATTTATCGGACAGGCCAATGGAATAAAAATGTAGGGTGTATGATGCAATTTGGAGCGAAATCGTGCACACTTACATCATGAGTAAAGTATGACTTGCAAGTTGTCAAAACTCAACCAAGCCATGCGTTTTATCCCTCTAATCGAGCTTGGAAACTTTGTTAATCATGTTTAAGTCAAAAACGCACATCAATTTGATCATTAGAAGCCATATTATTGAAAACAAAATTCTGATTTTGAGGAAAACTTTAGTTTCAGGGCATGATCTTTGCAGCCATGGTTCTCCTCACACAAGGACCTTTATGACACAATCTTAGACTCTTTAGAAAGCTGGGATTACAAGCTTTACAATGTGCTTGGAAAGGTACCATTTGGCATCCTGAGCTAACAGTTTTATCCTCTTGAAATTATGACAAATCGTCTAATTTTCTATACTTAGAAAAAATTCTATGTTTTTCACAAAATATGACTTATAATCTTTTCCATACAAACATGGCCTTCCTATAAAAATTTTCTCTTGACTTTCAAAGATGACATTAAGTAGACCTCTCAAAGAGCATTTTACAAAACAAAAACCAACCAAAAACTCCCAAAATTGAGAAAGTTATGGCCTTGTGAATTTGATGAAAATTTGTGAAATGGTCTATAATCTTTTGACTTCTTCAAGCAATTTCCAAACACTTTCAATATTTGAAACATAAATGGAGATAAAGTTCACATCTTCAAGATTGTTTTTAAAAAAATAATGACCTCAATGTGATAAATTATGATCAAGATATGATCTCTTGAAGTTGATTGATAAAAAATTGAGAAATTCATCAATGACTTATAATCTTTTGACTTCTTAGGCCAATTTCCAAGCATTTTCTCTTTCTACCAATTGAACTAAGTTGTATTATACATCCTTAGATTCATTTTGAAAAAGATAATGAGCTCAAGGAGACAAGGGATAACCAAGTTATGATCCTTTGAAGTCATACAAGATAGATGAAGTATCAATCTAGAAAGTTTGCAATCATAGGCCTCTAAAACAATATTCTCATTAATTAAAATCACTGGATCAATGAATATTCATATTAGAAGTCCTTTCAAGAGTAAAATGACTTTGAAATCATCCATAAACTTCACACAAACTCCAAGATATGGTCTTGAGAAGCCCAAAACCCTAAATTCAAAGTAGATGGCCATGGTGTGGAGAATGTTTCAACTTTGATGATCTTCCTTACATATGGAGCACACAATGACAAATGAGAGCATAGTAGATGACAAGAGGAGTCTTCAATGAGAACAAGCGCTTCAAAAATATTGAGAATTTGGGAGAGAAGGCATGGAAATAAACTCATGAACCTATTGACTTCTTGGATAAGAGGCTTTTGCATCATCCACCTACATCACAACATCTAAAGAGAAAATTATATACACCTCATGATTGGTCAAGTATCAAACATTATACACAAAATCATATACAATCAAATATGCTTGGTGATCTCCCAAGGGCAATCCCAAAGAGAGATAAAGGGAGAGACATAATTTGTAATCTTGTGCAATGCAATGGTATGAGATGCTAGAGGATCTTAGGGGGAAATTTGCGGTACAACTGCTACCCTTATTTAAGTGTCTACTATCCGAAAATAAGAAGGATGTTCGCGTTAAAAAGTGACGCGCAAGGGAATCGAATCTGAATTCGGATTCTCTAGCTCGAAACGATTTACTCTTTTGATTTGTTTATAAAGATGCCGCGAGCATCAAGCTTTATTTTTTCCAACACAAGAAAAATGATTATGAAAAATGGGAAAGCTGCAATACCCTCAATTGATATGATATGTATTATGACTAGCGCGAAATAGACGCAACACATTGGTTAGATTCCGGGCAAGGGGGTTTGTTATATAAAGGGAATAGATATGGCACCCTAAATATATATAGTTATCTATAGCTTTATATACGAATATGTTTGATATGTTTGTGTGTTTTAATTGCTATTTCTATAGTTGGGAAAGTTTCTCCTTTGGATTTTAAGAAGGGTAGATTATGTGGGATCCTAGGTTTTGTTATTATTGTGCTCGCAAAGATCATTGGGATCTTCTGCATACATTCTTGTAGCTCTGATCTAAAGGGATCTATGGTTTGTTTAGTTTGAGGGAGAAATAAATTTGCTCGCCAAGGATGAGACCTTGTGCCTACGTATTCTCAAAAGGATGTTGAGAAAGTCAGAGCAATCGTAGTTCCCACTTATTCTAGTGGAAGCAACGGGATGTTATTAAGAGACAAAGACGAATGTCATCTTAATGAAAAATGTATCTAATCTATTTCATCACATACATTTTTGAAAGGGTTGATTGATTTAATCTTTCATCGTAAGTTATAGGTGTTTTGCTTAAGTGTACAAGCGTTACCACTTACGAGTTAAGAAAGATGTTTGAAAAATGATTGAATCTTTTAATTGTAAGAATTGGGTGTTTTTCTTGAGTGTACAAGCGTTACCACTTACGATTAAGAGATGTTTTTGTTTGAAACGAGTTTGAAAAGAGTTTGAAAAGAGTTTTTCATTGTATGTGATGTGATAGATGAGATACTTCTTCCATAGTGATGATAAATGTCTAAATCTCGAGGAGAAATTGATTGGATTAGGGGGATGCTTTTAAGAAGCCCAGGGGTCCTTGTATTGTAAGCCCAAGAGGAGGAATTCCGATGGTCATCGAGGGTCCTTGTATTGTTATCCCAAGAGAAGGCATTCTGAGGGTCATCGAGGGTTCTTGTATGAAGCTCAAGAGGAAGCTATAGGGTATGGCTGGCTTTGGCTTTAAGAGTGGTTTCACCGGGAAACCATCCTCTTAGGATTTTAAGAGTGATTTCACTGGGAAATCATACTCTTAGGGTTCTATCCTAGCGCGGGTGATTCTTTGTATTAGAAGCCTAATAGGAGGCTGTTAAGAGATTTCCTGTTCTCTTTCTTGTTTGATGCCTAAGAGAACGCTAAACTCAACGAGGAGTTATTTTGGACGAAGCCCAAGAGGAGGCTAACTCAGCAGGGGAGTGTTGTCTTATATGAAGCCTAAGCGGAGGCTAAACTCAGTAAATGAGTTTTCTTATATGAAGCCTAAGTGGAGGCTAAATTCAGATGAATGAGTTATCTTATACGAAGCCTAAGCGGAGGCTAAAGGGAACCTAGTTGTTAGGCTAATTGTTATGTTATAACTGAACATTTATATAAACAAGTGTGTGATATGTATTCATAGGAGTTTATGAAGGAAATATAAACAAGTGTATAAAACGAGCGTTTAAAGCAAGTGTAACTTGATTATTTACGAGTTTGAATGTGTACAAGGGGATGAATATGTGCATGAAGGGGTGATTATGTACAAGGAAATGAATATGTACATAGGAGGGTTGGGACTTACACCGTGAGGGAGGCCCATTAGTTTTAAGAGGAGTTTCACCGGGAATGATTCTTCTCTTAATACCAATGGAATTGGTGTATAAACAAGCGAATGAAAACAAACGAAAGAAGTTTATTTATGCTTGAATATTTACAAAGATGATTGTATATGTACAAGGAAAATTGAATATGTACATAAAAAGGATTGGGACTTACACCGTGAGGGAGGCCCATGATCAACTAAGAAATTTGAGGAAAAACTGATTCAGTTTTATCTTCAAATCGAATCGATCATGGAAAAAGGTGTGTAAGTTTGATGAAAGATTTTCGAAAAGGTTTTGAAAATGATTTTGAAAAGTGAAGTATATTCACAAGAAGATTTTGAAAAGATTTGAGTTTTTGAAAGTTTGAAAGAAAACATCTTTGAAAAGTATTAAGAATACTTAAAATGTTTCATTTTTGACTTAATAAAAATATAATCAAAAGAAAGTATTTTTGGATTTTTTTGACATAATCATAAAATAGGTATATTAAATGACAAGTGTACAAAAAATAATCTCAAAATGAGAAGTTTTGATTGGTTTTTGAAAATGTTGAAGTTTGATAGACAAGGTGAAGAAAACAAGTGATAAAAATTTGGTTTTGGTCCTAAGGAGGTTTGAACTCTGGACCTTTGGATTTGAATTGAAAAGCTTTACCACTGAGCCAAGTGCTTGTCTTGTTATTTACACGCTTCCAATTAATTATATTTTAAAACAAGTCTTTGAAATGTTTTAAAATGAAGGGAAGTGAAAAAAATGACAAAATGGTCTCAGGGGGATTCGAACCCTGGACCATAGGCAAGGCAAAGGAAACATGAAAAACGTGCTGGCAACCGCTGGGGCGGTAATACATCCGTTAATTTATTTACTTCCATGTTATAATATTATAAACTAATCATTTGAATTTCTGGAAAATCAAAAAACAAGCGAGCAATTTTCTTCTTCTTCCTCAATCCTCATCAATTCATAGATTACTCATTTCTTGATGAAATTGAAAGTGGTAAACATCAATCTTGCTCGATTTTTAACCAGGAACACGATAGTGATGATTAATTTCATTTATTTTCAGTTTAAGATGGTTAATTTTAAACATGACCAGATGAACCCTAATTCTAAGAATCAACATGAAATCGTGTATGGCTCATGATTTGTTAAATTGATTGAGGGTTAATGATCAGTGATTGTGCAGAAATAAGATGGCCAAGCCATTTTTGAACTGGAAGTTAGAAATCATAGAGTTCAAAGTTCAAGTTCTTACCTTTTCAAACTGGATTTTGATTCTTCGAAGGAGGTGTTACAGAGTTGATTTGATGATTACTACAGCACCACTGGACCTTATGGAACGTGTGGAAATGCTTAGCTTGGATTGAAATAGCCTGGATCACTCTGACCAAGTCCAACTGCAGCTCGAGCAAGTTGAATATGAAGATGATGATTCTGTGTTTACAGCAATGTTCTAAGGTTTTAGATCATCTCTATGAAGGGTAGGGATGATGTTTGATTGATAAAAACTGAAAATGCACGAGTGGATTTCAAGTTTGGATGTTAAGGCACAATTTGAAAGCTTTTGGTTTTTGAACAAGGATTCTGAGTTTGGGCAGTTCTTGTGATGTTTTTAAGTTTTCAACAAGTTCTATTTGATGTTTAGAACATGTTAGAAACCTAAATTCTCTCAGATTTTGCAAGATTTGCCAATTGCAAAAATTCTCTCTTGAAACTTAGAAACTTGAAACTTAAGCAAGAAAGAAGAAAAGCTTGATTTGGATAGCTTTGGTGTGATTTGAATTTGAGGAAATGACCTCTATTTATAGGCCAAGAAATATGAATGACAAGGCAAGGTTATAATTGAGAGAGCTTGCAGCTTGGCTTAAGTGGTAAGAAGGAATCTTTTGCATTTAATGCAAAAGTAACTTTCCTAACCATGGTTAATTTTTTCTTTGATTCAATCCTCTTCTTCAATCATGTAGAAATGATATTTATCAGTTAAAACCTATATCTAGGTGATGACAAGGCTTCTAGAAGGAGAAGTTGCAAAAAATGACTCATAATTTTGAAGCATGTACTTGAAATCCATGGTTTTGGAGCTCTATGTTTCAAAATCAAAAGTATATCTAGACAAAGTTATTTTGCAAGTTCTTGGACATTTTGGAAATCTTGTAACAAGGGCTACAACTTTCATGTTTTGAGTTTTTTCTGAATCCAAATGGATCTAGGTGAAAAATGGCCATGAAAGTGATAAAAAATCATGTTTCTTAACACTTGAAAATTTTTCTAAGTGTTAGAAAATTTTCAAATCTTGACTTTTTGTTGACTTTTTCACATTTCTTGATTTTTTTATGATCATGATGGATTATTTGAAATGTTTTTATGATTGAAAAAGTTTGATTTTGAAAAAGTTGACCAAAAGTCAAAGTTTGACTTTTCAGAGCAGATGAATTTTTATCAGACGATTCAGAATTTGTCTGATGAAGAAACATGGATTTTTGTGATGTTTTGAATCAAGAAATTAGGTCAAGATGTTGCATTGAAGATGTTAAGATCAATCTCCAAGCAAATAGGTCATTCATTGAGCAAAAATTCAATGATTCACTATCCTCGATAAAAACCCTAATTGGTCGATTCATGGTAGATCATGAGAAAAAGTTGGGAATCTGAAGATCAAATGTTGATGGTTGATTAAGATAGATCACTTGAGGTGAGTGGAAACTCAAACCCTAATTGATCACATCCTGAACAGATGAAATTTTGAAGAAACCCTGATTCTGACTTTTAGAAACCACACACGATCTATTCTATTCTGAAACTGTTAGTGATGCAGTGATGCATATGTAAGGTGGTATATTAGGTCAAAAATTGGGGTATGACAAAGGAAAAATTACCTTAGACGGGATAGAAGATACTTGAATATAACACAAGCCCTATTTTTGGCACTAAGATGCTATGCAATGCTTAATGGTTATGCAATGCAATAGGATGAACTTCACAGAGGGAACAGGACACTGCGGGAGAAGAAGAAGTAATAAAAACGTGCCACAAATGACAACTCATCCAAGGGAACAAATTATTGGGGAAGAAACTCGATCTCATGGGAGGAAAATTAACTCCATTAGGGAATAGGAAACTCAACTTAACTCGGGTAAGGCCCAAAGAAGAGACACAACAACATCGACTCAATACATGAAGAGGAAGAAAAAGAAATGATAGAAACGATCCATAGATAGACAACAAACTATCTTCTCACATAGGAGTTAGAAAAAATGTTATGCTGACTTTCTATAGATAATAAGCTATCAATCCAAAGCAAACACGAAAAAATGTCTTCGACCAAAAGCGGTAAGAAACGGCATCCATAATGGACTAAGTTACCCAAGAGTTCTTGCATTTCACCAAGAACTAACTCAACATCTTCTTTAACCAAGATATTTTATATGGAAAGGGTGATAAACTGACGATTTTCCAGCGAGCTAAACTTTTTCCATTGGAGAATCCAACAAACCAACGACGAACTATCTCCCATAACGAAGAGATTGCCATCCATCGGAATAACAAATCTTCAATAAACTACCTCCCATAATGACGAGGCTACCATTCATCGTAATAACAAATCTTCGATAAAATACCTCCCATAATTACGAGGCTACCATTCACCGGAATAACAAATCTTCGATAAACTACCTCCCATAATGACGAGGCTACCATTCATCGGAATAACAAATCTTTGATAAACTATCTCCCATAATGACGAGGCTACCATTCATCGGAATAAAAAATCAATAATGAGCTTGTAATTCACCCATCGCAAATAAAAAATCAACAAAGAGTTTGTAAATCACCCATTGGAAAATAAACGGATAACAAAAAAAATGAGCTTGTAATTCGCCCATCAGGATACCTAGAAGAAACGTTCATCAATGAGCTTGTAAATCACCCAAAGAGACGTTCACCAATGAACTTGTAAATCATCCACCGTAAATAACAAATCAACAATGAGTTTGTAAATCACCCATCGGAAATCATCAATGAATCTTCAACCTGCTGGAAAGTACGGCCAATCCATAACGAGAGATTCCTCATTGGATTACCGAAAAGAAATCAAATTGGACCTAACATGCTTGCTGGAAAATATTGCCTGCTCAAATCAAGAGACTACCACCTACTGTTAGAAGATTGTAATAATACCGCTGAAGGATGAAATCAGACTCCTTAGGGAAATCAAGTTCGCTCTTGTTGAAGAGATAGAGTCTTCTAGTGAAAAATAAATGCACTCTTCATATAGAGCTCTAGGTTTAGGGAGAAGAAAATAATAATACTTCTTGGAGACCAGAATTCAAACCATGACCACACCGGGGAAAGTGATTTGAATGAGAAAAAAGATGGATAAGAGGGTTAAGACTTTATTCTTCCACGAGGGATAACTCAGTGAACAAAACGAAAGGATAAACACTTTCTGCTTAAAGCTGACACTCTATTGGAGAGAGGATACATATTCCACAAGAATATCAATGGAAATATCAATGGATGCAAATAAGCAATGAATTTCAATCCATCTATGCAAGATGTATGTATGAATGAAACAGACACATCACATTGGGGATAATCATGTAGGGCCAATTTGGCATGGACAACACTCGGCTGAAGCGCATTTAGCATGAATATCTAATCAAATCAACTAAAGGGAAGTATCCTAATTCAAGGCTCAACTTCTCTTAGGAAACATGACTTAAAAATGTGCAAATTATCCTCACATAGTTACCAAACCTAAAACGGCAGGGACACAACAAACTTCTCCAGGCTTCATAGGGGATAATAATATCACATGTGATGAGGAGGAATTACAAATATACTCCAACAAACAGAGCAGTGGTTGTACAAGTGAAATGATATGCATGCTGGGTTACACAAATAACATATTTTTCTGAAATTTCCTTTAAGAAAATAAACATGATTGATGCAAGTACATTATGCATTGATAATGGGTTTACTACTTCCATGACATTGATCGAACTGCTGTGTTGTTTCAAATATGGTTGAAGAAAACAGAGACCACAGATAGAGTAACGGCTAGAAAATACCACTGAATACCAAGTCACCATCAATATCAAGTCACCAATAGTCACCAACGGTACCTGTAATAATCATGATGATCATGTCCCACTCATGGGTAATACTAAGGCTTGGGTAAGGTCAAGGTAACTCAAGATCAAGTTCGCCCAGGGATACTACTATCGTAACACCTACGTGATGACGATAGCACCCTACTTGAAATCTCTGTTGAGCATGGACGACATGACAAACTACAAGATCTACATCCGGTATCTGCCATGTTCCACTCTAGTCATAAGTGTCCTATATGTCTCTCGGTCGAGGTATGGGGCCTTTTACCTCTTGTAACTCCCACCCACCATAGAAACAGTTCACAGCACAACAGTCCAACCAATGTTTGAAAGCAGTAAAATGCCACATTGAATGCAATACAAACATACAAAGGATGGTGCGATAAAGTGATTAAATAGATAAGCACCCAATAGACATGAAAATAAAAGCTAGGATCAACTCCTGGACGGACCAACACTAGGTCAACTCTCTCGAGTGGAGTTGCCAGTTGAAATCACCTGGCTGAATTTCCGACCGATATGGTGTATCAATGGAGTCCTCATCGAACGTCTTTTATCTCGTGGAGGAGAAAGGAAAACATCGAGTAAACCTGGGAGGGAAGAAACCACGGTCTTACAACCAAGAGATCTAGGTAAGGGAGTTTTACGCGAGGGGAAGGGATTAGCACCCCAAACGCCCGTAGTACTCTACGGTATCCACTTCTATTTCTATATAAGGGGTATGTTATATCTATCTATTGCTTAATCGCTACAATGCATGCAAAAGAAAAGGAAAAATAAAGAAACCATGGGGAAAAGAATAAAGTTTTTACAAGTTGTGCTCGATCGAGCCCTGTGACAAGATGCCTACGTATTCCCTCGTGCAATGGGAAAGTCAGAGCGCCGTAGTTCGGCTCACTTACTTTGGTGGGTTTTGTGTTTTTTACTTATGATAAAAAGGTTTTAAACACAAAAAGAAAATGCGTCCGTAGGCGAAAAAGAGTTTGTCTTGGTTGGTTGCTTTTACCTTTAAGAAAGGAGTTCAAACCATTATTAAGTGTTTTTTTTTTCAAAAGAAAAAGAAAGCAAGTTTTAGTTTTATTACATGCAAGGATGCAAAAAGTGAAATTCCTGGCAGCAGATACGTGATGTCACAGAGAATGTTATGACACACTATCTGACACTCTGTTAACAATTCACACAATAAATGTAAACAGCAGTAAAGAACACAATAAGTTTTTAGCCGCCTGTCTAACTACACCTACATCCGGGGCTACCAAGCCGTGGAGGAAATTCATTATTAGTAGAATTAATTCAGAATAAACCAACCATTTATCTCCTCACTTAAGACCTATCCAATGCAACTTCAACCTAAGTCCTACTTAGATCTCGAGTTCCTACCACTCCCTCAATCACAAGCAGTGATATCAACCTATTGAATAATTGAATTGTGAAGACACACTTCAATAAGCTATCTTGATCTCGCTCAAAGCTTTCAATCAAGAGACAAACACTGTGCTTTAAAGCTTTGAGTGATAAACTACCCTTACAACAAATCCTAGTCCAAGACACTTATCAATTGATAGTTGCTTGGCTCACAAGAGATACTATAATTACACAATACAATCATATAAATCCTAACACACAATAACAAGTCGCTATATCTTCAATAAATTCTAGATCCGCAAAGACGCTTGTAAGTGGTTGAATTCCTTTTATAGAAGCCCCGAAACTTCATTGGGCTTCCATAAAGATAGTTAGGGTTCACTTAATTTAATCCTAAAAACATGGTCTTTTCAACAACCAATTTAGGTTTAATTAAGACTAACCTAGCAGCCACGTGAGCGTGCTTTCTAATAATGTAAAACAATATTTAGCAACAACAAACTTCCCGAAAAGTCTCAGAAAAAGATTCTCAGAATGTATCACGAATGTCATAACATCTTATGACATCGCTTTTCAGAATTTCCAAGACAGCCTTTAGCTTCCAGCTCGAGCGCTTTTAACATCCTTAATGTAGGATTTATCTTCAATCTCTGAATGTCATGACATTTATCATGACATTGCTAAAGCCTAGTTTTACCAAAATTAATGCCAACTTAAAACACTAACAAACTCCCCCTTTGGCACATTTTTGGCTAAAACTACTTAACACATCAAAGTACCTATGCAGCAGAAGACAAACTAGTTCTAAGCTTAAAGAAACTAGAACCTAGAGATAAGATAAATTCTACCCATACAGAAATCCCACAATTGCCCACATACAAAATTTAAAAATCCATACAGTGTCCCAAATTTCCCAGCCACTGTTCTACAGTAGTTCTTCTCCCCCTTTTTAGCCACAAAGGGCCAAAGGAAACAATACAATTGCCCCAAACAATCAACATATAATAAAGTATCAACATTGTTTAGAGTTACATCTCTGTCAAGAGATTACAATTCTGTCAACCAAAAAAAAAATTACAAACCAAAACAAATACAGGAGAGCTGGATTGAAACAACAAGGCAATAATCAAAAATGGACAGACTTCTATCTCAAGTGTTCTCTTCTCCAGAGGGAACACTATGAAAGGAAGTATCTTCAACTCCTTCAAAGATCGCCCATCCGAACGCCCTCATCTTCGAAGACCACCAGCCTCATCACTATCCCTTCACCCTCAACCTCGTGTTCGCTCTAGTTGAGAGATAAGTTCTTCAAGGGTCTGCTTCCTGCTTCAAGTTCCCTACCTCTCTTTAGCACAAAGAATGACATTTGCCTTCCGAGAATTTGCCTTGACTTTTGATGTCTCAGAGATGTCATGACAATGTCTGGAACATGCTTCCTTGAAATAGCTTTAGTGGAAACCAAGAGCGTAAGCTCTTTACACATCGAATCTCTATCAACCGTGATGTCGTGGTATTGATCGTTATAATACCATACAAGAGGGAGGGAAAGGCTATTGGTCCTTTGATAGCATAGTCACAAGATGCTTGAGGGTCTGCTCAAAATGTAGGATCCATAGTCAAATATAGCCCGAGTGCCTTGATATATGAATCTTCCCACCATTAGAAATGGTGGATTTGTGATTGGTTGGGACCCATTAAAGACCAATCTTATGCAGATGGAAAATTTGACACCAACTTGCTTCGAGAGTTTTCCCTTAGAGGCCATTGCCTTACTTGTTTGGCGTTGATGGTTTGACAAATCTTGTTGTCGGTTCTCCAACTCGGTCGAGCATTAACAGATCTACCCAGAATCTGGTCACATTGGGGAAAACGACTTTCCTCCCCTCACATATACACTGTAGTCACAGAGTTCCTATCCCCACACCATGTGATGATTGACTATAAACTCTTTCACCAAAACTTCATTGCTTGAGAAACTCACCTGCTTTCATCACCTCTTTAATCAAGTCAACAATTTCTTGCAATCAAGAGCACTTTTACTTAACTCTCTCCGTAGCCACCCTCTTTAAGCAAACATACTTCCATTTTCCAAAGATTTTCGGATGATGGAAAGAAATGTTATCAATGGCCACTTGTGCACCTTGATTTCCCAAGAGTTTGCTTTTTCGGGATGAATGTCTGACATTCTCTTCAACATAAAAATCAGAGTCTTGATCTGACTCTGAGGATTCAGGTTCTTTCCTCTTTTTCACAACTGGTGTTCTCTTTGGTCTAGAGTCACCACCAATAGTTTTTACTCTACTTCTCCTTGTAGATGGTCCAGCCTTGTGATACTTCTCAGTCTTGCACACATCTTCGAGATCCTTCTCTTTAGCGTGACTCGTGAAACTTCCTGTTTTCCCTTTCTTTTCATCATTATCTTTGCAATGCTTGGATTGACATTGGCAATAAGATCATTGTCTGAGAACATTTCATCTAAGTCAATGACTGGAGGTTCAGTTAAATGATCAGGTTCTTGAACAGAGACTCTTCCAAAATACCGCGAAATGTAGTCATCGGGACGTTACTGAGGCACACTTTGGTGATTCTTCAAGAATACTATCGTAAATATAGTCGCAGGGCTTTATCGTAGGCAAATCTTGTGGGATTCCTCAAGGATACTATCGTAAATCACATCTTCCTTATCGCCAGGGTTTCATTACGACATCATCAACACGCATTCGTAATCTTTAATCAAGAATCTACATTATTTTTGGTGGAAGTATTATGATCACCGATGTCTCAACATCCTTAGTGACATCTGGATCAACTGCTAAACTAGGGCTAGCAGACTTATAGTTTAGAGGGATTGAGACCCTAGGTACAGACCGATCCTCATTTAGAATGTTGGTTACTAATCTAGCTATGGCTATATGCACAGACCTTGACCCCTCTCTGTTTATTGTTTCGGGAATCAAGATGATGGTTGAAGTCTTACTGTAGGAGATGCTTGTGACTTTCTTGCATTCTTGTGCGTAATTTCTTGACTCTTTTGGATCAAGGCAATAGCATGCAATGAGTTACCCTCAGTGCTTCAGTATGCATGACTTCAGCATTTGCCCTAGCTTCAGCCATAGAGGGAGATGAAGAGCCTGATTCTAGAGAGGATGAGGATGATGAAGACATTTTTCGCTGATGGTCTTTGAGAGGGTGAAAAAATGATGAGAGTTTCGAGTTTCTTTTGGGAGAAGAAGGAGTGATACTACTTTCAAAAGAAGAAACTATTATATGAATGTCTCTTCCTATTCTTGGACCTTTAAAATAGGGATGAAAATACCCAAATAACCTCTTAAAATTAATTGACATAAAGAGTTCCTTTCATCCCTTGTTGTAGCCACAGTTAATTGCTACAACTCCTCATATTGACAAGTACCCAATTTGTCCCTTGCAGTCTTAAATTGACCAGCCTCAAGAGTTCTAATAACAATGTCACAGATAATGTCATGACATCCTGATGACATTGTACTCAACAAGATCGCTTGATCCGGATCATCTTAAAGCGCCCCACCGTTATGTATTCAACTTTAACATTGTATAAAGTTAAACAGCTTTGCTTCTGTCGATCCAAAACATGAGATTGTTTCTTAAGAAGGAACATCCATCAACAGGGCTTTTACCCAAGTTTTGATCAAACCTTTCTACACTGGTTTTCTTGGACAACTTCAAATGTGGAGGGGTAAGAGTCCTAGTATGGCTGCCATTATTCAGTCCAAGCTTCTTGACCCAATTCCTTGCATACTTTCTCTGTGAAATAAGTGTTGAGCCTTCCATCAAAGTGCCTGACATTCTTCCAGATGCTATATGATTAACACAGATGAAAGCCACCATGATCTTTTCTTCTCTGACAAAGAGGGTTTCATCCAAGACTCCTCTCCTGTATCCTTTGACAGTAAAATACTTGGTTATCCTTTCATGCCAGATCATAGTACTTTGCTTTAGTACTTTAGGAGCAGTCAGATGTCTAGACATTGAGTGTGACATTCTGATTTCCTGTCCAACCTTATACTTACCACAGATTCTCCCTTTGTCTATGAAAGATCTTGGTATCCTTCTGACTCCCTCTATGGAACTTATCCTTCTCATTCCTTTGAGATGTGGATGACCAGATTTTGCTGCCATAACTTTACTTCCTCTTCATCTTTGTCTGTAGAACACACAGAGGACAGAGTGGTGTTCTCAGATTCCCACATGTAGCAATTGTCCTTTGATCTGACTCCTCTCATAATCACTACTTGTTCATCATTGAGTACAAGACATTCAACCTTAGAGAAGTTGACTGTGAATCCCATATCACATAGTTGACTTATGCTAATGATATTTGCATTCAGACCTTTTACCAGCAGCACTCCATTTAGGTTTGGAACCTGTGCCTTGAGTTTCCAACACCTTGATTTCTCCTTTAGCTCCATCTCCAAAAGTAACAAAGCTGGTAAAATGATGCTTAACATCATTGAGAAGATTCCTCTCCACCATGTGCTTGGAACACCCGTCAAAGTACCAATCTTTCTTGGTAGACACACTAAGAAGTGTTAGCTACTGAACAAGCTTCTTCTTCCACTGTTGAGAGTATCATACCCTGTTGGTTTTAGGCTTCACATAAGACCCTTGATTAGGATATCCATGTAGCCTATATCAAAAGGATTTTATGTGACCAAACCTTCCACAATAATGACATCTCCATCTTTGAAACTTTTTGTTCATGTTTCTATGATTTTGATGTTGCACCCAATGTTGTGACATCTGTTTTGACATTGGTTTATTAGGTCTGTTCTTCCTTTTGTCATTGACAAACTTCTTAGTCTCCACATATCCTGAGGCAGACCTATTTCCTGTTTTGTGGTATGACATCTTTTGTGCCATAGACTTGCCAGGTTTGTTCCTTTCCTGGTTATTAGCAAATCTCTTTGCAGCCACATACCCTGAGCCAGACACATTTCCTGTTTTATGTTGTGACACCTGTTTTGACATTGTTTTCCCATCTCTCCTCTTCTTGATGTCACCAACAGGTTTCTTTTCAGCCACATATCCTAGACCATGCTTATTTCCTGCATTTTGTCCAAGCTGAAGAATTTCTTCCAACTTATCAATACCAGATGTCAACATTTTGACAGATTTAGGCATCTGATCAAGTTTGGAGTTCAACATTACAACATCACTATTGAGATGATTTATAGTGGTTGTGTTTTCCTTTTTCTCAGCCTCCAGCTTCACATTCTCAGCTTCCAACTTCTCAATCAGCTTTTTCTGGTCCTCATTCTGCTGACAAACTTCACCATTTTTTATACACAACTTCCTGTAGGTTTCAGCAAGCTCTTCAAATGTCACTTCCTCATCACTAGAATCCATGTTAGAATTGTATACTCCAGAGAGAGCAGTGACAAGTTTGGCACCTTCTTCCTCAGATTCACTTCCTGAATCACCATCAGACCAAGTGACAGCCATTCCTTTCTTTTGTTTCTTTAGAAATGTAGGACATTCAGCTCTAATATGTCCAAATCCTTCACATCCATGACATTAGATTCCACTGCCTTGACTTCCTTTCTCCTCTGACTTGGATCTTCTGCTGGAGTCATAGGATCTGCTGATGTCAGATGAAGTGTCCTTGACATTTGACCTTGACTTTGGATCAATCCTCTTGATGAGCTTGTTGAACTGCCTTCCAAGCATAGCTATAGCTTCGTATATCTTCTCTTCATCTTCCACCTTGCATCCTTCTTCAAGATTAGATACAAGTGCTATGCTCTTGTTCTTTTGTCAACAGCTTCATCGATTCCCATCTCAAAGGTCATAAGAGATCCTATAAGTTCTTCAACCTTCAAGGTGCCGATGTCCCGAGCCTCCTATTGCGCCACTTTCATTGCAAACCTCTTAGGCAAGGATCCGAGAATCTTTCTCACCAGCTTTTCTTCCGACATCTTTTCACCAAGTGCTCCCGAGGCATTTGTATTTCCAAAATATTCATGTGAAATTCATGAATAGTCTCATCTTCCTTCATCTTCAAATTCTCAAATTTGGTAGTGAGCATCCAAGTCTTGACATCTTCACCTTGGATGTCCCTCATGAGTAGTTCGAGAGTGTCCCAAACATCTTTGGCCACCACATTGATGGAACATCAAGATATTTCACAATACCATTGAATAGGGCATTCAATGCTTTAGAGTTCCCCAGACCTAGCTCCTCTTCCTCTTTGCTCCATTCCTCCTCAGGTTTCAAGACAGTAGTCCCATATTTCTCAAGCTTGGTGGGATGTTTCCATCCTTTGTCAGCGGCTCTCCAAGCCTTAATGTCCACTGATCTTAAGAAGGCAACCATACGAGGCTTCCATTAATCATAATTAGACCCATCCAGAATAGGTGGTCTACCACCAAATCCTCCTTCCTTATCCATTATGCCAGAAACTATTATCCTTAGATCTCACCCAGAAATAACAGGCAGGGTGCCTGCTTTGATACCAATTGAAATTCCTGGAAGCAGATACGTGATGTCACAGAGAATGTTATGACACACTATCTGACACTCTATTAACAATTCACACAATAAATGTAAACAGCAGTAAAGAACACAATAAGTTGTTTACCCAGTTCAGTGTCTAACTACACCTACATCTGGGGGCTACCAAGCCAGGGAGGAAATTCATTATTAGTAGAATTAATTCAGGAATAAACCAACCAGTTTATCTCATTCACTTAAGACCTACCCAATGCAACTTCAACCTAAGTCCTACTTAGATCTGAGTTCCTACTCACTCCCCCTCAATCACAGCAATGATATCAACCTATTGAATAATTGAATTGTGAAGACACACTTCAATAAACTATCTTGATCTCGCTTCAAAGCTTTCAATCAAGAGACAAACACTCGTGCTTTAAAGCTTTGAGTGATAAACTACCCTTACAACAAATCCTAGTCCAAGACACTTATCAATTGATAGTTGCTTGGCTCACAAGAGATACTAGAATTACACAATACAACTGTTACAAATCCTAACAGTACATAAATAATAAGCTGCTATATCTTCAATAAACTCGAGAGCAAAGACGGTTGTAAGGGTTGAATTCTTTTATAGAAGCAGTCCCGAAACTTCGCTTTGGGCTTCCATAAAGATAGCTAGGTTCACTTAATTTAATCCTAAAACATGGTCTTTTCAACAACCAATTTAGGTTTAATTAAGATTAACCTAGCAGCCACGTGAGCATGCTTTCTAATAACAAAAACAATATTTAGCACCAACAAACTTCCCGAAAGTCTCAGAAAAACAGATTCTCGATCGAATGTCGAATGTCATAACATCCTTATGACATCGACGCTTCTCGCAGAATTTCCAGACAGCCTTTAGCTTCCGCTCGAGTTTTTAACATCCTTAACAGGTAGGATTTATCTTCAATCTCTGAATGTCATGACATTGCTAAAGCCTAGTTTTACCAAAATTAATGCCAACTTAAAACACTAACAAAAAGAAACAAGCAAAACAAAAGGGAGACTAGCTAGTACTAACCCTAATGTTGTCATGAAAATATTGGATCTATGGTTGAGGATGAGGGAATCTCTACCTATGTTAACATGTCAAGGATGTAATTCCTAATGTCTAGGCTCGAGAGCGATCCTAACCGAGCGGTTCTAAGGGAAAGCTATCCTATATCTGTCTTGGTTGTAAAACCAAGGGATGCAAGGGGATGAAGCAATCAAGTGCTTTGGAAGAATCACACAAGCAATGTAATGTACAAACAAATTCCATAGAAGCGTAGGAAAAGGAGGATGTCCCATAGCCTACAACAGCAAGCCGAGGGCCGGAAGCAACCAGGAACCAACATATTCTGATTCCCGTGAGTGGTATCACCGCATGACATGAATTGTCAAGTGTGAAGAGCAAATGATGCGAGTTCGGCAGTAAATGTGAACCCTAGGAAAACGTGGAGAGTTAGAATAGGGGACTCTTGCTACTTTGTTATTATTGACTCGATAAAGGAAGCAACACTATTCGCGTGTGCTGAGATGACGTAGACTAGAACTGTGCGGGGGTCGATTGCTGACCCTTTCCGCTTTCCCATCATATCATCATGGCTCGATAGCAGGAAACGTAAAAGCAGGACTTTGCTTGGTGGTGCCATGTCGGGTTGCCTAACCACTCTGACCTATGCAAGCACAAAATGTAAACACTTACTGAGAATGACCTCCCTATGCACGAATGAGGACTTTAAACATAACCAAACACAAGTAGCACACAGAAGCGCCCTAAACGGGTCTTTAAATAAACCATAGGGGTTCCTAAACATGGTCCAACTACGGAAGCCCCATCATGCATCTCTATTTCTACTTCTCATGGAAAAAGAAAAGCTGTAAATCCCTACTTCTCATGATATCTAGGAAAGCTATAAGAGAATGCAATAAAATAGTGTAGAAACTACCAAACAAATATCAAATCCGAAGAGCACTGTGAGCTAAAGAATACTCCGGAAAACTTCAAGTATTGCATCCACACATTCATACACATCCAAAGTAATAACACTTGCAAGAGAAGAGAAGTCCCAACAAATAGACAATAAACTGTGCGCATATAAGCACAAGCCAAGGAACATGTGTATACACATTCCAATCAAGTGTACCTTCAAGAAAAACTACGCAAGCAGAAAATAGAATGTACGCATGTGCGCACAAGTCAAGGAATATGTGTATACACATTCCGATCAAGTGTACCTACAAGAACAGAGTTAGACATAAAAAATAGGTAAAAAGAATGTACACGTGGGTGTACAAACGTGAAACGCTTGCAAGAAGGGAGTTAGACCCAAAAAATCAAGCAAATAGAATGTATACGTGGGTATACAAGCTCAAAACACCTGCAAGAAGGGAGTTACATCCAAAAATAAAGCAAAAAGAACGTATATGTTGGTATACGTGCGCAAAACACCTGCAAGAAGGGAGTTAGACCCAAAAAGCAAGCAAATAGAATGTATACGTGGGTATACAAGCGCAAAACACATGCAAGAAGGGAGTTAGACCCAAAAATCAAGCAAATAGAATGTATACGTGGGTATACAAGCGTAAAACACCTGCAAGAAGGGAGTTAGACCCAAAAAGCAAGCAAATAGAATGTATACGTGGGTATACAAGCGTAAAACACCTGCAAGAAGGAAGTTAGACCCAAAAAGTAGACAATAAGATGTACGCGTATGTGTACAAATTAATAACACCTACAAAAATGGAGTAAAACCGAAGAAGCAAGCAATTAGAATGTACACACATGTGTACAAGCGCACAACAAGGATGCTAGAGGTCTAAATCTCACATGAAAGGCGTCCAAATACCTAGCACATGAAATAAAGTGTCAAAACTAACAAAGCAAGTGGTAGAAATAATGCTCCGAATGCAAAAACGATTACCAATATGATTATAATATAGTATAAGCATGCAAGAAGTGAAATAAAATCTAAAAAATCGGGATGGGAAGGAGGTTTTCCAAAATCGGGGCAAAAAAGTAAACTTCTCGGAATCAATTAAAAATCACATAGTTTCTTGCAAAAACGTCAACGGTTTCAAAAACGAATGCGCTTTTAATCAATTCCGAGTGGAAGTCGTACTTTTTGAGCATTAAAGTGACGGGGAAGCGGATGCGTTTGAGCATGATTTGTTCAAAATATGGTCCCGAAACCTCCAAAATCGGTTCGGGAACGTGCCAAAACATGGGGAACATACACCGTTACTTCGGATTTTCACGGAAAAGTGAGTGTCGGTGTGTAAAAATGCCAAAATATGCTTACAGAATGCAAAAATTCATGTTTTGAATTAAATTTTGATTCAAGTTTTGCTTGGTTTTGAAATGTTAAATGGATCGGATTCTAATCCATAACATGTAATCAAAAGCCCAAAGGAAAAAAGAAACATAAGTTATGTACATGTGTAATTGAATTTAAAAGTAAAAAAGGATGTAAAAATGCATGTAAAGGCATATGTACATGTGTTGTGTGGTGCTTAGGTGAGTACATGTGCAAATGTATGTGATGTCATATGCAAATGATACATACTTCGTGCATATTCTACCTAAATGTGATGCAAACATGTAGAAATGCTAAAGAAAATAAGGTGCACAAAGTGTCAAATTGTGGAGTGTGCATGCTTGTGAATTTTTGTAGTGAAAAGTGAAGTTTCTTTATATTTTCATGCCTTAAAATCATACACCGACATGTTAGACTGTTCTAATTATCCTACATGTACATGCAAGGATATACAAGAATGCAATTTATGTCAAAGCGTGTGTATTCAAGTGAGTGTATGTGAATTATGTACAATGTGCAAATGTATATGAAATAGGTGCCTTAATTCCCATATTTCGACACAACTTAATGCACAAAATAAGCCTCTAATCACATAATTCAATGCATGTTAATTGATCTACACATTTCCTAATGCAAGAGCATACAATTGATGATGCAAAGTGTTTAAATCATGTGCCTAAATGCAAGGAAAATCAACACCACAAGTGTATGTGTGTGTAATATGCAAAAAGCTTCACACCGACACCTTTCAAGTCATCAAAACGGATCCAAATCAAAGAATTCGACAAAACAAAATCAATAATCGGAATCCACACGGAATTTGCAATTAATTCGACTATTCAATTTCAAGAAAAGCTAAAAATAAAAAAATAGCTTAAAATAAGTGCTTAATTCAATTAATCACTTACTTGAACTTGAAGTTTGAGTTGAATTGTTGAGGAATTCCTTGAGATTTTTCAAGAAAATACCGAATTATGCTCCAATTGTTGATAATACTCGAAATCAGAATGAAAATCGAAGAAGAAAAGGCTTGATTCTTGAAGTTGAAGAAAATTGAAGGAGGAAACCCTTCCTAGATGCTTGGCCGAGCATGATGAGCCTTGGAAAGGTGTTGGTCGGCCTTGGAAGGTGCCCGGAATGGTTTTCATAAGAGAAGGAGGCCGAAAATGGCCTTGTAAGGGACGCCGAGAGCGCGTTCCGAATGGAACAGAGAAGCTCGCACGCGGGATGACCGGTTGCGTGGAGGAAGAGGGGCGATAGAAGGGGACCGATCGGTCCTAGGTGGATGCGAAAACTAGCCGGAAACAGGCCGTTTCCGTCGAGGAGCGGTGGCCGGGGCGGTTGGACGGTTGTGGAGGAGGTGGCTCGGCCTTGAGAGTGAGAGAGGAGGGAAATTCCTTTTGAATTTTCTTGATTTTTGTTTTGTGACTTTTGAGAGAAAATTGAGAGAATTAGAGAGTTTTTTGATTTTTGAGTGAAAATTAAGTAAATGAGAGTGTTCTTGTAATTTTTGAAGGAAAAAATATATTTATAGCATTGGGAATTGGGCCTAAAATGCCTTAGATCCATAATCAAGCCCAAATCGCGATTATCCGAATAATTTTCGTAATTAATTCAAAACAACCCGATCCATCGAGAATTTGCAGTCGGACCCTAAACAAAAAATGTTCGGATAATTGGTCAAGGCAATATGAATTTTTGAATTTTTAGCACAGTTTTCAGGCGACTGACACATGCAGAATTTTAAAGGCGCTCTTCGGAGAAAATGCCTCGAACGAGGGTCTTCTGATCAAAATTTGGAAATGAGTGTTTCTGAGACAATCAAAGCTAACGAAATTTGTGAACTTTTGGCACTGGTCCAATCTCGACTCAATAAAAATCGAGTGAGATACGACTTCTCGAACTTCGCGTATCAGATGAAAATTGCTCGGTTCAGCTCAAAAACAACTCCGAAGTATAACAAACTGCTCTTAAATGGTAAGGAATTTGCTCTGGAGTTACAAATGAAAGTTGTAGAGAACTTTGATACGGAATTTTAGACAGCAACCTCGCTCAATTTCGATTTTCCAGCTCATAATTACAAATGTTTCAGTGCACTGAGCGCACGGTACAACACAAAAATCTAGTTTAATCCAGTTGAGAAATCAATTTTTCCGGGGAACTTCCTCACATAATTTGCTTCCGGTTTTCAAACGAAAGTTGTAGATAGTAATGAGAGGGACTTTATGGTCGAAAATCATCAGAAAATACCCAACGAGCTGAGTAATACGCCTTCTAGAGTGCCTAAAACACACTGAAAACCCAAAATCCACTTTATTGAGAAATAAACGAATAAGTTCTTTATCTTGACGAAATGACCTCCGATCTGAACAAATAAATTGGAGAATATATTGAAATGATCCTAGAGCTTATGGAACCAAACCAAAATAGCTTCCTGACCAGAAAATCTTGCAAATAGACGTACGAACAGAGAAACATCGATTCTTGGCTCAAAATGATCTAAGATAGCCGAAACTCGCTGTTTCTTTCATACTTGGGATATTTTTAACATGGTAACCCCATGATTAATAATATGCATGTGGATACATGTATGTTTATGAAATCTAATTATAAGCTAGAAATACAGAAAAGAAGAAGGTAAATTTTGGGGTACAACAACAAGTTTCTCTAGGAAGATTCAAGAAACTTCGGGATGTTCAACTGTGCGTTAGCGTCTCATGTTCAAAGGAAAAATTGTCTCGAGGACCCCATTGAAGAGAAACTAGAACCTTCCTTGAACATTATTAATTTTCTTGTTATTAGGACCATGCAATTTTATACCTTCAATTGAGGTGTGAGGATGATCCATGCAGATTGTTGCTTTAATTATCAAGCCTTATCTGATGTAGTTACTTTCCATAAAAGTCCCTAACTTTTACCTAGATTTCCCTTTCAGGTTTTCAATCTACCGGGAAATTTATTATGTTTATGTCTCCAAATTTTTCCTAGACCGCCCTTTCAGGTTTTCAGTCTACCGAGATGCTCTTTTTTGCCTAAGTCGCCCTTTCGGGTTTTCAACTTATCGATATGTTCTTTTATTTATTTAGGCGAAGTATTTCTTGACTACATCAACATTCAAAGGAAGTGGGAACTCCTCGCCATCCATAGTTTCAAGAATTAATGCACCACTAGAGAAGGCTTTCTTGAGAATATATGGGCCTTCAAAATTGGGAGTCCACTTGCCCCTAGAATCAGAGCTGAAAGACATGATCTTTTTTAGCACGAGGTCACCTTCTCTGAATACACGAGGTTTGACCCTCTTATCAAAAGCTTTCTTCATTCTTTTATGGTACAACTGACCATGACACAAGGCAGTCATTCTCTTTTCCTCAATCAAACTCAATTGATCAAACCGATTTTTAATCCATTCAACATCTGATAATTCAGCTTCCATAATTACATGCAAATATGGAATCTCAACTTCAATAGGGGGCACTACTTTCATTCCATACACAAGGGAGAAAGGGGTTGCCCCGGTTGAAGGACAACTGAAGTTCGATACCCATGCAAAGCAAATGGAAACATCTCATGCCAATCCTTATAGGTAACAACTATCTTCTGGATAATCTTCTTGATATTTTTATCTGCATATTCAACCGCTTCATTCAATCTTAGGTCTATAAGAAGAAGAGTTGTAATGGATAATCTTGAATTCTTCGCAAAGTTCCATCATCATTTTATTATTTAAATTCGAACCGTTGTCAGTAATGATCCTGTTTGGCACACCATACCGACAAATGATATTATTTTTGATAAATAGAACCACTACTTGCTTGGTAATGTTGGCATATGAAGCTGCTTAAACCCATTTGGTGAAGTAATTAATTGCCACCAAGATTAAACGGTGTCCATTAGAAGCCTTAGGTTCAACCATCCCAATCATGTCAATACCCCACATAGAGAAAGGTCATGGGGAAGAAATAACATTGAGCAATGTAGGATGATATGATATGGGGAAGAAATTCAAACCTTTGTACATGGAAGACAAGGTTGCCAAGGAATCCATCGTTTGATTCTCATCCCGAGGAATGTGGTGAAGCTTTACTTTATTGAAAAAGGTCAACAGTCTCCTCGCATAATCTTTGTAAGGGATTAAGACAGGGGGACGAGTTTCTCAATATCCTTTAATATGATTTATTACCAAAGTCGTATCACCATATACATCAAGAATTTTGATTCTGAGATCCATGGCTTCCTCGAGACCCATGATACCAGGTTCATATTCTGCCATATTATTCGTACAACCAAACATCAACCTTGCTATGAAAGGGATGTGAGATCCTTGAGGAGTGATGATTATAGCACCAATTACTTTACCACAAGCATTTATAGCTCCATCAAAAACCATACCCCAATGGGATTCTGGATTTGGAACTTCCTCAGGTAACGGTTCATCATAGCCTTTCATTTTCAAATACATCACATCTTCATCAGGGAAATCAAATCCAACATATTGATCATCCTCAACTGGATGATGAGCTAGGTATTATGCCAATACAATACTTTTGATAGCTTTCTGGGAGCGAATGTCAATATCATATTCAGATAACAACATCTGCCAACGGGCAATTCTTCTCGTAAGAGTAGGGTTTTCAAAGATATACTTGATTGGATCCATTCGAGGGATCAACCAAGTAGTGTGGTTCAACATATACTGTCGTAGATGCTTTGCAGCCTAGGCTAAGTCAAATAAGTCTTTTCCAACATGGAATACCTTGACTCACAGTCAATGAAATTCTTGCTCAGGTAATAAATGGCATACTCCTTTCTTTCAGTCTCATCTTGCTGTCCCAAAATACATCCCATAGAGCTCTTCAACACAATCAGATACAGAACCAATGGTCTTCCTTCAACAAGAGGGAGCAAGATAGGACGCTCGAGTAAATATTCTTTGATATTGTTGAACGCCTATCAAAAAATTCAAAATATCGACACAAATGAAGTCGCCACCGAGATTTATTTATTCCAAGAAGGAAAGGGGAAATATCGAATAAAACCCACGAATAAAGAATAAGACGGTCTACGAGATCGAGAGATGCAGGTTCGGGAGACGGTTATGCAAGGGGAAGGTATTATCACCCCTTACACCCATCGTACTCAATGGTACCCATTTAGCTCAAAGTGTGTTTGTGTGTTAATGTGAAAATTAAGATCTTATAAGTTTTAAAAAGAGAAAGAAAGAGAGGAGAAATGTTTTTGTTATTTTTGTTTGCCTTTGGTCGTAAGACTTAGTGCCTGTGTACTCCCTCGTGCAATGGGAAAGTCTGAGCGTCGTAGTTAGGCTAGAAAATGATTGTTGATTGATTTTAAATGAAAAGACAAGTCGGCATTTTTAAAGGAGAAGACTCGTGTAACGCCCACAAGGTGTGATAAAGAATAAAGGACTACGCACCAACATGAGGGAGGGTTTGAGAACGCCTCTAGTACTCAAGTGGAGAAGTCGAAAACCTTGGGGATAGAGGATAGAACATCTCAATTATAAATGAATCATGTCTAATCTTAAAAAGAGTTTAAAGGTAAAAAGTGCTCGAACGCACAAAAGATATTGAATGTGTTAAAATTGATTTTAAGTTGTGGATGAGAAGTATCGAAACATTAGGCTATCATCTAACGATTCGAATACTAGAAATTGGCGAGTGAGCTCAACCAATCATCTCTAATCTCAAAAAATTTATTATGAAATAAGTGTTTCGAGTGAGATAAAATATTTAAATTATTGGGCTATAATACAACAATCTAAAGACTTTAAATTCGATTAAATCGTCGGACTATCATCCAACAATTTAAACGAATGTCACTCCATTATTTTAATGCGGATAGAAGTATTTAGCTTATTGGGCTATCATCCAACAACCTAAAGACTTATAATTCAATTAAATCGTCGGGCTATCATCCAACAATTTAAACGAATACCGCTCTAGCTTTTTTTGACATGGATAGAAATTTTTAGCTTATTGGGCTATCATCCAACAATATAAAGACCTCAAGTTGGTTTAAACCATTAGGCTATCATCTAACAATTTAAACAAACATCATCCAAGTTTATTATGAAAACATTTTGAAAACAACTCTATGTTGGATCGAGGTTTGAGAAGAAGACTAATCATTGGATCGATTTTAAAATTTATTGAAAGTGTTTTAAACGCTTGGTGAATGGAGAAAGAATGAATCAGGTTATGATCAACCAAGTCACAAGACTTGATGATCTCGAGAAAATAGCTAAGCCTACTCTCTAATATGAAACCATTATGGAAATTAGAAGCTTGGTATGTGCACCAAGTGGCGAGAGATGGAGAAACGAATAATTGTGAATAATAATAATATAACAAATAAAAACGATAAAGCCCATACAAGGTGGCCAACACAAGCATAAAGCGATTTAATTACATGTGTACTAGCAAAGTGGGCTAGTCTACTAAGACGACGACCAATTGGAACAATTGATCGAAATAGGCTCACTGTAAGAAGGCCCAGGATCAAGCGTACATGTGTGCATGTGTGGTTATCGCGACGCTTATAAGTTTTATCGACTTACGGGTTTCAAATGATTCACAATTATTAGTTTGAAAATGATATTTTTGGTTCGTGTAAGTGACGATTAAATTAAATAATAAAGTAAAGACAAACTAAATAATTATTACAAGTTTTTGTGGGGAGAGAGATACATCGATTATAAATGGGAATTTAAACGATAAAATAAAATAGAAAGCGGTAAATTATTTACAATGCTACAAGGGGATTGCGATACATTTTTCCGAATGGGGATAAAAAATAAATTAAAATGCAACAATGAATTAATTATGTCTTAACAAAATACAAACAAAAACCAAATGTGGAGAAACTTAAATATCAATTATTGTATTTTATTTTATTAATTAGAATAGATTATAGAAATTAATTCTAAGAATTCAAATAATATATTTATGTTCAATACATATTCAAAATTCGAATTGAATTCAAAATTTCTATACGAAGAGGATTACTATAATATAATTCGAACTTATTTACGAATGAATATAGCAAAGTATATAAATAAAAGTAATATGTATATAATATTTACAATAACTAAATATAATAATAAAAATACTAAGTATTTTATATATTTACAAAAATAAAAATGACATTACTAGATATTAACTCTAAATAATGGAATAACAATAATAAGAATGTAACGGGAAGAAAAAAAGTATATATATATATATATGCTAAGAGAAAATGATGATGGGACTATTCTTGAATGCCTTCACAACAAACAAATTGGTTAATAGCATAAGTGGGATTAAATAAAATGAAATGAAATTGCAATAAATCGAAAAATGGTTAGTAAACAAGGTATAAAATCGAAATGCAATTAAATGAATGTACATGGATAAGCAACCAATTACAATCGAAACCAAAGAAATCGTGCACAAGTTATTATTTAATCCAAAGTCGAAACATGAAAAATTTATTTCAAAAAAATCAACCAAGATCAAGCAATTATAATCTGGGCAGCCACTTATGCACTCCAAAAATGCTCCAAGATTTATTTATCAAATATGAACTCGAAACAAAAAGATGATACCACAAAATAACTCCGATCGGTTTTAACATAGCAAATGATTTCAAATGAATTTTAAAACGAAACAACAATCAATTGTGACTTAGAGGCTTCGTTCGGAGTGTGATTGGGACAAACTTTTCGACTCGAATTTCACGCAATAATGCAAACAAACATGCTTCCCCCAATAGTTTCTCGGTTAGTTTCTATGCGAATAAACGCGGAAACAACTTCACCTTCATTGAAACTATACAAATAACGCTTTACTCAAAATTCCAATTGAAATTAAAACGTGGATAATGCAATAACATGGCGTTGGCACCAATAGTTTCTCGTTCACATCTTACGCAAATAAAACGTGTCAATGTTGAACCCTCATCAAAACTAAGCATAGATACCATTCAATCACAAACTTCAATCAGAATTAAAATGAGAACCACATACTAGACACGGTGTCCCAATAATTTCTCGGTTAGATTTACACGCGAGTAAAGCGGCACCATCATCAAACCATCATCGAAACAAATCAAATTTTAACATAAATCATCACAACTTAGATTGAAATCAAAATGAAAACGAACCACTGTATGAATACTGAAACTAACATCATATTTTCGACATACTTTCTTTCAGCAACATATCATTTTGACTCAAGTAAATCAAACGCAAAACATCAAACTATTTTCAGATTTTTCTAAAGAATGCAGTTAGACAATTTCATATTATATCAAATATGTCACATACAACATGTATAAACTACATTAATAACCAAACCTTATGACAAAAACAGATACAGATTCAACACCCATGTTATTAACAAAATCCAGTTTAATCACAAACCCAAAAAAAAATTGAACAATCAAATAGGGGTAAAAAATTGAAAGAGACTTATTTTGTTGTTACCGAATTCTGGAAGTTGTTGTTGAATCGGCAGTGAGAATGTTGTTGGGTTGAGCAGTGGAGCTAAGATGATTGAAGATAATGATGAGGCGGAGAGAACGTTGAAGCGTGAGGCTGTGAGCAAGAAGACGGCGGCGTGACAGAGGGAGTTGAGAGGTCAGCGCCGGAGATTGGTGCTGGGTAGGAGATGAGTGAGAGACAGATGAGTATGTGTCCGATGGAGGGTTGCTGGAGATGTAAGGATGGAAACGGTGGGGATATGTGAAACGGCGGAGGTCGAAGGAGGTGAGTGGACAAAGGGAGGAAGACAGACGGCAGGGGACTGGCGGTTAGAAGGTGGCTGTTCGTGAAACAGAGGGTGGCAGCGGCGAGGGCTATGGAAGAGGGCGCGGCTGTAGGTGGTTTCACGGTGACAGGGTTGCTGAAGGAGGGTGTGAGATGACGGTGACGGGGACTGTGATGGTGGTTTGTAGCAGGGGCGGCAGCGCAGCTGTGGCGGAGGGTGACGGAACTGAGGCGGAGAAGAAGGTTTGAAGGCTGTGGGAAGGTTTTCATGAGTTGAAGGAAGATGGCAGGGATAGGTAGGCGGCGAATGGGAGTGAAGAAGACGCAAGGGAGTCTGCTGGTGAGGAAGACGCAACTTCCCTGTTTCCTTTGTTTTATTCCCCCTTCTTCCATTATAACATGTATATATATTATAAAAATTAGTTTTAAATTTTTTCTATAATGTCTAAAATGCCCTTTTGACAAAATGGGCCACAAAGCCCTAATGATTAAGAAAAAATCTACCCAAAAACAATTTTGTTTTGATTTTTGGAGATAAATAATAAACATCTAAAATTGTCAAAAATGATATAAATTCGGACAATAAATTATCCGGAAAAAAAGGGCATATTAAAATAAACTACGGGTCTCATATATTAAAGAAAAATTATCAAAATGATTAAAATCGAAATAAAATGATAATATATAATACCCTGTTTTAAAACACTTACGGTTGAAAATGAGTCTAAAAAATGTATCGAAAAATTAGAGAGAGCACATTTTCATGATCTACGCGACACATAAATTCATAAAGCAATGAGTTAACGGCAAAAACTTGAAATATTTTTCCCGCTAATTTTCACACAATGTCGAATTGCTTTTAACAGTCTGTTTATAAAACCGAAATATCGATATCATCGACATATAAACAACTTAAAACGATACAATAAACAGGTAAGAAGATAAAAATGAAAGAAGTGGAATATCGGGTATTTTACAATTAAAAACGATGCAAATATCGATTTAAACTGACATCTGGTCAACTTAAATACGACAAAATGATGCAAATGCGATGTGTAAATGATGATTTTTTTTTTATATAAACAAAATGCGAGTGGAAAAATATCAGGGTAAAATTTGGGATGCAACAGATACTTTAAAATGCCCTTTGGTAATCATCTGTCCATACACAACCTTGATCTTCAAGAGCTTGAACATTGGTTCACACATTGTAGTCGTATGGGAAATGAATCTGGAAATGTAATTCAAACGTCTGAGGAAGCCTCTAACTTACTTTTCAGTTCTTGGTGGAGGCATCTCTTGAATTTCCCTTACGTTATCAGGATCGACTTAAATTCCTTTCTGGGTGATAATGAAACCCAACAGTTTTCTAGATTGGACACCAAATGTACATTTGTTAGGATTCAAATGGAGGCGATAGTTCCTCAAATGCTGAAACAATTTCAACAAGTCTTCCAAATGCTCTTCCTCATTTTGGGACTTGGCAATCATATAATCAACATAAAATTCAATTTATTTATGCATCAGATCATGGAATAAGGTCTTCATGGCCCTCTGGTACGTTGCACCAACGCTCTTCAACCCAAAAGGCATCACTCTGTAATAGAATATTCCCCAGGGTGTGATAAATGTTGTTTTTTCCATGTCCTCAGGAGCCATTTAAATTTGATTGGATCTAGAAAATCCGTCCATGAATGAGAACACTTTGAATTTTGTTGTACTGTCCACCAAAAAACCAATGTGTGGCAAAGGAAAATCATCTTTTGGACTACCTTTGTTCAGATCTTGGTAATTAACACACATGCAAACTTTTCCATCTTTCTAAGGAGCTGGCACAACATTGGCAATCCACTGAGGATGATATGATATCACAAGGAAACCTGTGTCAATCTGCTTTAAAACTTCCTCTTTAATCTTTATTGCCATATCAGGATGAGTTCTTCTCAACTTCTGCTTAATTGGTGGACACGCGGGCTTCAATGGCAAGTGATGCTCCACAATATCAATATCTAACCCCGACATATGTTGATATGACCAAGCAAGGATATCCACATATTCCTTCAACATGTCAATCAAACAACTCTTCACCTTAGGGTGAAACAATGCTCTGATCTTGACTTCATTCACCTCTTCATCAGAACCCAATTTAACAGTCTCCAATGGCTCCTTGTATGCCTGAACGATATTTTCCTCCCGCTCAAGCAACAACAAAACCTCTTTAGGGATCTCATCAAATTCCTCTTCTTCGGCCACATACACAGGATGTTCAAAGTTGGAAGAGGGTACAGGGTCATTGTTTTCAACGGTTTTATCAATTAATATGCACATATTATTATAATTGATTTTAGAAACTGACACATGTGACAAGTGATAATGCAGATTCATTTCAGTTATTATTTTTTTTTTGTGAAAGGTTTTTTTTATTACCATCTTTCAACAAAAAAGAACAAAATAAAAGACACAATTTGGAATGAAAAACAGACTTTTATTAATGATCTTAAATTTCAAAACAACAAATTTTGCCCATACAACATCATTTTCACCTTGGGCTGAGTGAAAGGATTGTTATTTGAAAATTTTAAACAAACATAAGGTGAATTACTTCTAAATATGAATGCAAGTAGGAATATCAATGACAGTCCAATTACGAACTCAGGATCCATGCATCACAAAGCTAGGTATTTCCCGCTCTGGTTCGTCTTCAACAATGGCATTGACTCCTGAAACAGTCGGATTGAGATAACCAGCACTTCGGAAGACATCCTGATACTTGACAAAAGCAGACTTCGGCTACAACACCTCCTTCCTATTCTTCATGGAAACCCCAAACCAACACCATTCTTATTCACCTTTGGTTCAATAACTTGTCCCCAAGTGTTCACGTTAAAAAGTGACGAACGAGGGAATCGAATTGGAATTCGAATCTCTCGCTCGAAACGATTTACTCTTTTGATTTGTTTTTAAAGATGCCGCGAGCATCAAGATTTATTGTTTCCAAAACAAGAAAAATGAGATGAAAAGGGAAAGCAATACCCTCAATAAATAATTATATGCGGTGCGACTAGCGCGAACTAGACGCAACGCATTGGGGAGAGATCTGAGCAAGGGGGTTTGTTATATAAAGGGAATAGATGTGTCACCCTAAATATATATAGTTATCTATATCCTTATATATGAATATTTTGATATGTTTGTGTGTTTTAATTTGCTATTCTATTCTTGGGAAAGTTTCTCCTTTGGATTTTAAGAAGGGTAGGTTATGTGGGATCCTAGGTTTTGTTATTATTGTGCTCGCAAAGATCACTGGGATCTTATGCATACATATCCCTTAATGGGAATCAGAGTATTTGTAGCTCGGATCTAAGGGAGCTATGGTTTTGTTTGGTTTGAGGGAGAAAGAAGTATGCTCGCCAAGGATGAGACCTTGTGCCTACGTATTCTCAAAGGGAGGTTGAGAAAGTCAGAGCAATCGTAGTTCCCACTTATGCTAGTGGAAGCGAAGCGTGTTATTAAGAGACAAAGACAAATGTCATCTTAATGAAAAAATGTATCTAATCTATTTCATCACATACATTTTGAAGGGTTGATTGATTGAATCTTTCATCGTAAGTATTAGGTGTTTTGCTTGAGTGTACAAGCGTTACCACTTACGAGTTTAAGAAAGATGTTTGAAAGATGATTGAATCTTTAATTGTAAGATTTTGGTGTTTTGCTTTAGTGTACAAGCGTTACCACTTACAGTTAAAAGATGTTTTTGTTTGAAAAGAGTGTTTGAAAAGTGTTTGATTGTATGTGATGTGATAGATGAGATACTTCTTCCATAGAGATGATAAATGTCTAAATCTCGAGGAGAAATTGATTATGGATTAGGGGGATGCTTCTAAGAAGCCTGTGGGTCCATGTATTGTAAGCCCAAGAGGAGGCATTCCGAGGGTCATCGAGGGTCCTTGTATTGTAAGCCCAAGAGAAGGCATTTCGAGGGTCATCGAGGGTCCTTGTATGAAGCTCAAGAGGAAGCTATAGGGTATGGTTGGCTTTGGCTTTAAGAGTGGTTTCATTGGGAAACCATCCTCTTAGGATTCAAGAGTGATGTCACCGGGAAATCATACTCTCAGGGTTCTATCCTAGTGCGGGTGATTCTTTGTATTGGAAGCCCAATAGGAGGCTGCTAAGATATTTCCAGGTCTCTTTCTTGTTTGATGCCCAAGAGAAGGCTAAACTAAACGAGGGAGTTCTTTTGAACGAAGCCCAAGAGGAGGCTAACTCAGCAGGGGAGTTGTCTTTTATGAAGCCTAAGCGGAGGCTAAACTCAATAAATGAGTTTTCTTATACGAAGCCTAAGAGGAGGCTAACTCAATAAAGGAGTTATCTTATACGAAGCCTAATAGGAGGCTAAAGGGAACCTAGTTGTTAAACTAGTTGTTATGTTATAACTGAACAATTATATGAACAAGTGTGTGATGTGTATTCACAGGAGTTTATGAAGGAAATGTATAAACAAGTGTATAAAACAAGAATTTAAAGCAAGTGTAACTTGAATATATACAAGGGTTTTGGGACTTACACCTTAAGGGAGGCCCATTGGTTTAAGAGCAGTTTCACCGAGAATAATGCTTCTCTTAATACCAATGGAATCGGTGTATAAACAAGCGGATGAAAACAAACGAAAGAAGTTTGTTTATGCTTGACTATTTACAAAGATGATTAAATGTGTACAAGGAAATGAATATGTACACGAAAGGGTGATTATGTACAAGGAAATGAATATGTACATAGGAGGGTTGGGACTTACACCGTAAGGGAGGCCCATGATCAATTAAGAAATTTAAGGAGAAACCTGGTTTGGCTTATCTTTAAATCTAATCGATCATGGAAAAAGGTGTGTAAGTTTATTGAAAAGTTTTTGAAAAGGTTTTGAAAAAGTATTTTGAAAAGTGAAGGATATTCACAAGAAGTTTTGAAAAAGATTTAAGTTTGAAAATTGGAAAGAAAACATTTTTGAAAAGTATTAAAAATACTTAAAATGTCTCATTTTTTTTAACTTTATATAAATATAATGAAAAAAAAAATTTGGATTTTTTTGCCATAATCATAAAATTGGTATATTAAATGACAAGTGTGCAAAAAATCATCTCAAAATGAGAAGTTTTGATTAGTTTTTGAAAACGTTGAAGTTTGTTAAAAACTTGAGAAAATTAGTGATAAAAAAGATTTTTTGGTCCTAAGGAGGTTTGAACCTTGGACTTTTGGCTTAGAAGTGAAGAGTTTTTCCACTGAGCCATTTGCTTGACTTGTCATTTAATCACCTTTTTTTAGAAAGAGTTTTGAAAAATATTTGAAAATGAAGTTTTGAAAATGTTCGTGTCGGAGTTCAAGGGACGGTCGGCCGTCAAGGATCAAGCTAGCCGCTCAAGGAAGCTAGAAGCGTGTTGCTTTTGGAGCGTGTGGAGGAATGCTGCTTCTAGGAATGTTAGAAGCTTGATGCTTCTAGAGGGTGAGAAGCTTGATGCTTCTGGAGGTAGAAGCTTGATGCTTCTGGAGGTAGAAGCACTAGAAGTGCTTCTGAAGAGTGTAGAAGCTAAAAGCTTCTAGGGGCAGAAGCTTCAGAAGTACTTCTGGAGGGTTGAGCCTCAGAAGCGCTTCTGGAGAAGCAAGCATCAGAAGTTGTGATACCTTTTATTAAAAAAAAGGTCCTAGGGGGATTCGAACCCTGGACCTTGAGGCGAGGCAAAGGACTAAGTGCGTGTTGGCTTGCCAATGGGGTCGCTGTTACATCCGGTTATAAAACAACAACCAATAAATTTAAAATAAACAAGGAATTTGAATTTTCCAAAATTAGAAAACGCGCGCAGGGCTTCATCTTCAACCTCCAGAACTTTTCCTCCATGGATTCTTCATTTCTCAACGAAATCAAATGATCCAAACATCAAACTTGCTCGGATTTTTACCAGGAACATGATTATGGTATTTAATTTCATTTATTTTAAGCTTAGAATCATTAATTTTCGTATGAACACGAAGAACCCTGATTCTAAGTTTTGATTTTGAAATCCTGTATGAGCATAATTTTAAGCAATTGATTGAGGGTTATTACTTAGTGATAGTGCAGAGACAAAATGGCCAAGCCTTTTTTGAACTGAAAGTTAGAAATCACATAGTTCAAAGTTCAAGTTTATACCTCTTTAAACTGAAATCGTGTTTCTTGTTGGAGGTGTTCCAGAGGTTTTTTGATGATTGCTACAACTTCAGTGATGTTTATGGAAGGTGTTGGTATGCTTACCTTGGTTTAAAATGGTCTGGATTGTTCTGACCAAGTCCAGTTACAGTCACTTGAAGTGAGAATCGAATCTGGAGATTTTGTGTCTACAGTGATGGAATGATGGTTTGGATTACTTCTATATGATGTATAGAAGGTGTTTGAAGTGAAAGTTTGGAAGATACACAAGTGGATTGAGAGTTTGTAAGTTATGGCTCAATATTTGCATACATGAAGTTTGAAAATAATTTCTGAGTTTGGCTAGTTTTTGTGCTAGCTTGAGGATTCTAACAACTCTCTAATGATGTTTAGAATGCATTTGAGGCCTAAGTTTGCTCAGAAATTGCAAAACATGAAACTTGCAAAATTCCCCTTCTTAGAACTTTGAAACTTGGAAATCAAGAAAGAAAGAAGGAAGGCTTGGATTATGATTGCTTTGGGGTAGTTTTGAATGAATAAATGACCTCTATTTATAGGCCAAAAATTCTGAATGACAAGGCAAGGTTATAATTGAAAGAGTTTGCAACTTGGCTTAAGTGGTAAGAAAGAATCTTTTGCATTTAATGCAAATGGTTAACTTTTTAACCATGGTTAAAATTTCCTCTTGATCCAATCCTTCTCTCAATCATTTCTAACTGATATTTATCAGTTATAACCTATCTCTTAATGGTGACAAGGCTTCTAGAAGGATAAGTTGCAAAAATGACTTGTAATTTTGATGCATGATTTTGGAAATGGTTTTGGAGCTCTATGTTTCAAAATCAAAACCCTAGATACACAAAGTGTTTTTACAAGTTCTTGGACATTTTAGAAAGCTTGTAACAAGAGCTACAACTTTCATGTTTTGAGTTTTTCTTGAATCAAAATGGATCTAGGTGAAAAATGGCCATGAAAGTAAGGAAAAACCATGTTTCTTAACACTTGAAAATTTTTCTAAGTGTTAGAAAAAATTCCAACTTTGACTTTTTGTTGACTTTTTCATATTTCTTGATTTGTTATGATCATGATGGATTATTTGAAATGATTTTATGATTGAAAAAGTTTGGATTTGAAAAAGTTGACCAAAAGTCAAAGTTTGACTTTTTGAGCAGATGAATTTTCATCAGATGATTTAGAATTTGTCTGATGAAGAAACATGGATTTTGCAATGTTTTGAACCAAGAAATTATGTCAAGATGTTGCATTGAGGATGTTAAGATCAATCTTCAAGAAAATAGGTCATCCATTGAGCAGAAAGTCACGGATTCACTATCTTCGATCAAAACCCTAATTAGTCGATTCAAGGTAGATCATGAGAAAAAGTTGGGAATTTGAAGATCAAATGTTGATGATTGAGTAAGATAGATCAATTGAGGTGAGTGGATACTTAAACCCTAATTTATTATATCTTAAACAGATGAAATTTTGATAAAACCCTAACTTTGACTTCAGGAGCACACGCACGATCTATCCTGTTCTGAAACTGTTAGTGATGCAATGATGCATATGTGAATAATGTAAGGTGGTATCTTAGGTCAAAAATTGGGGTATGAAAGATGCCCCTATTTAAGTTTCTTTAACCTGAGATATGAAGATGAAAATCTTCGTCTCGATAGGTGTGAAGAGACTTAAATATCAGAATACGCAGATTTTGGACCTAAGATACCAAAAAATGCGACCGATGCAAAAAGATTGCAGGAAGTTCACCCAGGAGGTATCAAAGAATGATATGTTGGGGAAAGATTGTGAGGATGACTCAATCTGTCTAAGAAAGGAGAATCCTGTTTGTTGGGAAACAAGCATATGTTTCATCGGGAAAATAGATTCACAAAGCAAGTGAATATCTGCTTCGCTTTGGGAAACGAGGAGATTACACGCCTTGTGACAATGTTCAAGGTAATTAAAATGACATTACCAATTATCACCAAAGGATAATTTATGGTAATGAGTTCTGAAGATATTACCAATTATCAGCAAAGTGATAACTTTGGAAAGGTAATTCTTGAGAATTTTACTGAGTATTCAGCCTTGTGAATAACAGACAATGATGGAAACAGATCTCAAATGAGTTTCTATTTTCATAGTTACAATCTTTCCAGGGATCTCTCTCTTGAGAGGATGCGGGCATTTTGATTGTAAAGATACAAGTTTTTCTTTAGACAGAAAGACAACTGCGGGGATTTCTTGAACTTTCACGATTGGACTTGTTAAGAAGAACAATCGTTTTATGACGAGTTCAAAGATAAAAAGGAAATAAGCGGCTCGGATAACGAGGCTATTGCTTATTGTTTGCAGGTAGATTTTTTTGAAATTTAAACCTGAATTGGTTAGAGACGAGGTTCTATCCAGGAATGAACTGGAAAGAAACGGTCAATCAAGACTTTGTATCCAATGAGGAATGATCTCAATTGGAGGACAAGAGAGAAAATGTATTTTTCTGCTTGGGGGATAATCTACTGGAGAAATGACACACCCATACTTGTTTTTGGGAATAAATGCAACCTAAACAAGTGATATTGAAGCAAACATTGAGAAATGCAATTATGTATGAATGATGAATGTCATGAATTTAATATGCTGACAATACTTGACAAGACAACAAAAAGTATTTGGGAAAAGGACTACGTCACAGTTCAAACAAATACTCAGCAAAATCTGCAGCAGTGGTGTAGACGCTACTGATGATGAATCTGAGTTGCATGCTTTAAACTTTCCTGGAAAAGGCATTTTACTGGCAACCTTGTCGGGGATTCTTTTTCGGATAAGAATACTATCCTTTGATGATCTCTTTCGAGGAAAAGAAGACTTCTCAGCAGTTGTTTTACCTTTCAGAGGTCGAAACAGTCATGGAGAAAATTGTTAATTCTTTCTGTGTTCATAGTTCAAATGGAAAATTTCGCTTTTATTTTAAAATTTTGAAGTAATAATTCATTTAAATTTTTTTTTTAGTTTCAAAAGCGATTTTCACAAGAAAAACGTTATTTTGCAAAACAGAATAAAGCAGGAATTGCAAACAAATGGACACAAGGCTCAAATTTTATTAATATAATGGTAATCAGCCAAAGGCGTGATTCCATGGACTATTTACAAAAGTTGGAAATGATAATTTATTGGGAAAAGGCTATATTGAAAGCAATAACCGCTATTATCCCTAACAACATTGAATTCCAACTGTGCTTGTTGCTTTAGAAGATTTGATTGAAGATCCATTGATGGAAGAGCCTTCAGATTGACGAAGTACGGACTGATGCAGTTACTTTGTCATTTTGATCCTTAATTTTTGCCTAGATTGCCCTTTCAGGTTTTCAATCTATCAGGATACATTTCTGTTTATTGTCTCTAATTTTTTCCTGGACCGTCTTTTCAGGTTTTAAGTCCACTGAGACGCTCATTTTTGCCTAAGCCGCCCTTTTCGGGTTTTCAACTTACCGAGCTGTTCTTTTGTCTTTTTAGACAAAGTATTTCTTGACTGCATCAACATTCACAGGATGCGGGAGTTCATCACCGTCCATGGTTGTGAGAGTCATAGCACCGCCAGAAAAGCTTCTTTTGACGATGTTGTTTACAGTGATTTCTAGTAAACAACTGCTAGTCTTCCAATTATTAGTTATTATTGGTTACTTGCAGGATCGACTAGATTGATCCTAGGACATATGTGTCATAACTCATTTCTATGTTCATACCCATTATTTTGATAAGTTTATATTGTATATTGATGCGGAATGTAAGATTCTTAAGAGATCTCTCTAAAATTGTCTATAGAAATATACTGACCGAATGTATAAAGGAAAAGCTTCGAATTAAACTTAAGATTTAACAATTGAATGTAAAGAAAAAGATTTTCTGAGAATATAAACGTTTTTGGAAATATAAAGTGTTTAAATGAACGAACAAAGTAGAAATGAAGTTTCTAAAGAGATAGATGTGTTTGAGTTTTCTTGAAATGCAAAGGCAAGTATAACAAGAACATAAAAGGAAATCGAAAGATTCTAGGAGCCAAAGTACTGTAAAAGTGAAAGGAATATAAAAAGACTTGGATTTAAATTATAAAGAGTTATGATGTTCAATACGTACATTTTATCTTCCAACTCGCTTTCCTTAAGTCACGGTAATTTGAGTGTTTTGAGATTTTTTAGTACACGAATGAACACACTAATTCTAACATAAAAACATCTATTTTTATGCCACGTTCGAAGCATGTAGGCTCCTTACGTTCACTGACTTCCACGCATCCTCTAAGAATGGCGCTCTTTATTTAAAATTCGAATCCTATGCCAGCGAAATACTCCTTTGTCTTTTCGATTCGAATTTGTAAATAACCTGTTTGGACCGTTCTAATTCTTATACATTGCACAAAAGAACTCTTCGCATTTAAACAGTAAAAATGCCAGATCGAACTCCATCACTTATTACTAGAAATCGAAGAACCTTTTAGAACAATGGTTCTATATTTTTAACCAATATTCATCATTTATACCAACCTCTTTATACGTTTATTCGAAGTATCCCTTTGATATCCAAATAACTTCTTTATTCGAAATTGCCAGCTAACAAATTGCCCCTCAAGAACATGTATTTCAATAGATATAAAGAAATACTTGTTTTTGAATTACTCATGCAATTTCGAAAACATCAAAACTCATAATGACTACACTGCACACGATGTCATAAAAAGTGTCCAACTTTCTGCAAAATGTCCAATCACCATACCTAGACGTGCAATCACAGCAGTTAGAGCTAATAATTAGCAACACAACGTCACTTCCCTAGGAAGTTTAAAAATCCACCTTTTCCCTTTCCAATGAGGAAGTTACACGTATTCCACCTTTTTCCAAAGGTCAAGAACCTTTAAACCGTTGAGGGATGCTATAAAAGCACTTCATCTTCTAAAATCCAAACTTTTCCAAATTATCTCAACCTTCAAACAACCCAGATTTTTCATTTTTAGAAAAACCTTTAATCTCCACAATGTCTTCTCCTTCAGCATCATCTCCTTCATCCAAGAAATCTGGAAAACCCAAACAAGCTCCTTCTTCCAGTCTCAGACCAACAAGCAAGATTATCAATCTTGATAATCAGGAGTTCATCACAACTCCCAAACTCACTCAAGAACAGAAGGCTATCTATGCTTCCCAGGTAATCATTCCTACTACTGTTCTTGATAAAACCCTAGGGGTTATGGGTCCTTAATTTCTCTGTAACGCCTAAAAGACAAAGGGATTTTTTCCCGCTTATTCCGAAACAAAACCCATTGTTAATAAATCTATTCCTCTAAAATTTAAGGAAGATGAATCGGTTGTTAAGTTGTCAAAAACCCTAGAAAAAACCTGTGAAACGGGAACGTCAAAGCCTATGAGGGACGTCTTTAATATGGACTATGTCACTGGGAACTTTAAACCCTTTCGTTCATGTCCCTCATCAGATCAACTATACTAGGATTGGCTTTCGAAAGTTGAAAATAAGAAATCCCAGGAATGGGAAAGTATAGGCATCTTGAATCTGATTCGAATGTCAAAATTAGGATTCAGTTACACCTAACCCTTCTTGCTAGCCTCTTTATACTTTTGGGACATCACCTATAACACCTTCCACCTCCCTTGTGGAATGTTGACACCTACATTCTTTGATATTGCTGCTATCACTGGACTCTCCCCTACTGGAGAAACTTTTGATCCAAATGAGGATGCAGATAACCTCATCGATTTCGATGTCAAGAATGCCAGCTTCTCAAACTACATCAATTTCTACCACTCTGCTGAAGAGGAAGTTTCTGACGTCGAACATATAACCTTCTTGGCCCTGTGGTTATCAAAATATGTCTTCTGCAGTAAGTCCCTACAATTTGCTAGTAGGTTCATCACTCTTGCAAACCAACTCCACCATGGTCGAAGGGTGTGTATCAGTGAGTTACTGCAGACAAGTCTATATGAAAGCATAGGTGCTGTAGTTTCGAAACTAAAAACTTATGAAGCTGGCACTAATCTGCTTCTTGCTGGCCCCTTTTGGCTATTGCAACTTTGGTTAACTGCTACTTTCGAATCATCTCTTTCGACCTTTGGGGTAATCAATGAAGAACATCCCGATGTTGTAAACCGCAGCATTGAGGGTACTAGGTTGTTAAAACTAACCCCAAACGATGAAAGAGAAAATTTCAAGACATGTTTTGTTAATTATATGATGATTTTCTCCAAGAGGCATAGGTTCATCCCCTCAATGGCCCTTTTCGCCAATCGAAACTGTGGTCTAACATGGTTTACCATGCCCTTCGAACAAGCCATCGAAGAAGAAGTGATCAGGGAAATTTGGTGTGCCTTTTTGAATCCTAGGCTTATCATCTCTAGGATCACGCCTGTGAAGAGCCATGTGTGTATCCTCGCTTATCAACCAAATTTCGTAGCCCGTCAATTCGGACTATGCCAAATTCTACCTGAACCTCTCTTTTTAAAAGAAAAGGGAGATATGTCTAGCAGGGGTACCTTATTCCTTCAAGGAAGTTGAAACTCGACAGAAACAATATCCTGGCTTTGCTGATTTTTCATTAATTTGTTTTAATCCTTCCTTGTGGATGACTTATTACTCGAATGATATGTTCAGCACCATCCAAATTCAACAACAACTGACGACAGCTTTTTCCCTTGTGCAGGAGCATGTCAAAAAAGGTAGATTTACTCATGTCAAGGAAATTCGAGCCTTCCAAAAATATTTCGAAATTGTCTATAATCCTATGGAAATACATCGAACCGTCTGTGAAGCAGCAAGAACTTTGAAAGAAAAATTTGAAAAACAACTTTCAAAAATTCGATTTCCTCCTTACGTAAAACCTGAAGATAGGTATTGGTGGGATTTTAAACATCAACCACCAAAATTTCCAAACTTACCTACTTCAGAGTTGACTTTGGCCTTTTTTCCCCCATATCCCTGGTGGTTTATTTGTGGAACATCTTTCATAGATATGAAAATGATGCCAAAAAACCTGCCCAAAGGGTAATGTGGGCTAAATGTGATTTAGAAAATTTCAGGGGGAACGTTCGCTATGACTTGTCAGCCATGTCTATCACGTCTCGAAACGACGAAGGTGCGGAACTGAAGAAATTCGAAGTTCCCTTATTCTTTCTAAACTTCGCTTTAAACTTGACTGTTTCATGTTCTTTTCAGCTGTTGATCTAAAATCATTGAAGAAGGATAAAGTTGTCCCCAAGGCAGGCTCAACCTCCACTTTGAAAGTACCAATGACTACAACTGAAAATCCTCCTCCTGAGCAAGAAAATGACTCCCCAAAAAAGAAAAAGTAAAAGGTAATACTTAACTCACTTCTTTCCCATTGTCGAAATTACTCTTTAAATTAACTAATCATTTCTTTCCATGTTTCCAGGCGAGTGGATTACCTCCCAAGTCTCCTAAGAAACGAAGATGCAATGGTGACCACTCTAAGAACGAATCAGAAAAGAGTGAAGATATTTCTCCTCTTAAACGAAAGATGAAAAAGAAAACCAAAAAGTCTGGCGAAGGCTCTCAATTCGCCAATCCTTCTGGAAGCAAAATAAATGCAATTGCTCCCAAACCGAAATCCAAAGGACCTTCGAAATCTCAGTCTTCGAAGAACGTAATCTCAGAACGCATTGGTAGCAATGCAACTTCTGACGAACAAAAGGTAAATCTTTTTTAATGCTTTTCGAGATTTCTTCCATGTGACCTTCGTTTATGCTAACCCTTTGTTTCTGCGCAGAGCGTTCCTTTTCTCCCTCTGATCCTCCTGCCCTTCAGGGCCAAGCTTTAAAACCTGCAGCCTCTCCTCAACCAGAAGGTTTCAACGAAGCCGTCTTAAACAAAAGTTCATCCACTGCTCAAGATATTTCATACATCCATACTCAAGGATTCCTCAAGAGTTGAACAGGGGCAGCTGTCATACCCCAAAATTTGCCCTCCATCTTCTCAAGATATTTCATACATCCATACTCAAGGATTCCTCAAGAGTTGATCAGACAAACTCTCTCCTAGACAATCAACCCAAACTAGGGTTTGGCAATTCTCAGCTCCAGATGGACTTCCAATATCTCCAATGGTCTTCATGCCTCCTCATATGCTTCAAAGATTCTCCATGTCAAGTTTCAAGCCTTACAAGTCAAGTTTCCTCAGACAATTGCTCAGATGGTTGAAAATCAGTTGTATTGGACAAAAGTCAACGTGGTCAACATACAACAAACTTCATAATTTTTGGTCAACATCCTCATTTTGAAGTTACATTCATCATTTGATCAAGGGTTGATCATGATTCATCAAGAAAACTCAAGATTTGCTCAAAAGTCAAACTTTCTAAATTAGGGTTTCTAGATGAAAAGTCAATTGAACTTTGACCGATCATAACTTCTTCATACTTTCTCGTAAATTTTTCCACCACCTCTTGTTTTGAAGGAAATTCAATTCTCTACAACTTCATGTCTCACAAGAATGTCCAAAAATGCTTCATTTGAGAGGTATGGCTCAAAACATTAGTGTCATTTTCAAAGTCAACAAAAAGTCAACATTTTGTTTTGAAGATATATTGAGGATGGAAACTCCAATTGAGATGAGACTAAAAAGGTTGGTTAGAGGACTCTTAGAGCTTTCCAAAAAGTCCAAGAACACTCAAAAATGTGGAAAATTGAGCAAGATACACCATTCACAAGTTGGGCAATTTTGAAGAAGTGCACAAAGAGAAATACTTCTAAAAATAAAAAACTTTGCAAATGGGCCTACTTTTTCTTCATCCAAACTTATTCCTCACACCATTAGGAATATCCAAGCCCAATGCCACGAATTTTTATTTTATTTTTCTATTTAATTTGGAATTTATTCATTTAAATACAAATTAAATTTAAAAATAGAGTATAAAATCAAAATTAATTGCAAACTTGATTTTTATTTCTTCCTTGGGATCCAATCAACTCATTAAAAGCCAGCAAATTTCGAAATTTGATGGATATGGCAAGATTGGATTGAGAATTGATCAAAATTTGAAGATTTGATTTTGTACAAAAATCAAATTTGATTGGCATTGATCATTGATTAAATCTTTCCCAAAACAACTCTGAATCCTTCTACTATATATACATGATACATACCACATGAATTAGGGTAGAAATTTTGACTCAAGAACCCTATTCCATGCTCAAAAAAACCGTGGCAAACAAGCAAAGTGCAATCCTATTTCCAGCCGTTTTCAATCGATTTTGAGGTGTCCAACACATTCCTTGATACCTCTTGAGTCGATCCAGACCCTCACTTTGCTCAAATCCATCCAGAATCAGAAAATCCGAGTTTGGTTTGTTCTTGAAAAATCCAAAATCGTGTTTTAATTTTGATGCATTATTAACATGTTTCATTGTTGTTTTTGTGATTAGTGATGAGTTTGCAAGCATTCTGGGCAATTTGATTGAATTTCCATGGCCGGAAACACGATATGCCATGATTAGGGTTTCCTGTGCCGTTTTAGGGTTTCACGAAATATGAAAAATTGGACCACGAGACTAGTACCAATGAATCCGGAATGATGTCTGGAATCGAACCATGTCTTTAGAACTTATTTATATTATGTATGCTGGGTTTTTGATTTTGCCAGGGACATAGCGTCGAGTAATGGCCGACGTTGAGTTTTTAAAAATTCAAAAGGAGGAAGACGAAGTTTGGCGCGTGATGGAGGCGTTCAGGGAGTGACGCGTGTTTTGATCCCACTCGTTCCAGTTTTCAAACAGCTTGCACACTTGGCTCAGTTGGTTAAGGCGTGGAATGTGTATAGATGCCCTCCCAGATCCTCAGTTCGAATCTCCCCAGGACCGGTTTTGGCATTCTTTTTCCAAACTTGCATTTTTTCAATTATTTTCTATTTTCATATTTTCTAATATTTTGCATCAATTTTAATTTCTTTTCATATTTTTTCTCATGCATTAAAAACTGCCAAAATATTTTTTCCTTTTGCATTCATTTTCATAAAATGCTTATTTAATTTATAAAATTAAAAAATACAATTTTGCATGCATATTTATTTTTATTCATAATTTAGCATTGAAATCACTTTTAATTAGTTTTAAATTATTAAATTGCATTCAAAAAATCCCAAAAAATTATTTTAGCATATTTATGTTATTTCCAGCATGTCATATTTTTCTCATTCAAAAACTTGCATTTTTCTAACATTTTTTCTCTTATTCGATTCATCTCGTATTTTCCGATTTCTCATTTTTTTTACAGGTTATTCCGTTTCGGACGGTTTCTTTTACCGTTTTCATTTTTCCAATAATGTAACTGTTTATGGGATGTAATAGTTTAAATTAGGTTTTTATTTTCCGCAAGTTTAAATTATGTATCTGCCCCAAAGCCATGTAATAGCGTAGGACATTTACCTTTCCGCATCTTTACATTCCGCATTTTAATTTCCGCACCCTATAAATTGCTAGTAACTAGGCGTGTATGGCAAGATAAAAATCAACATAGCTCACTCTAAATTTCAAGATAACATATCTGAATTCAATACACTCTTTCACACACGCACCCCTTAGGGTAATTCTCTCTCGTTGCCTTACGATTACAAATGGTTATGTCCCTCGAACGTAGAGGTATTCTAGCACCGTTGTCTTCAAAACAAATCATCATAGTCCTTCGATACAAAGATCATAAGACCCACGATGTCGCCACGAATACATGATCTTGACCTCGATTGTCGCCACGAAAATGATGATAGTCCCTTCGAATGTGCTAGGATACTTCCTACAAGTTGCTTTCTATGACCATCCGATGTCCCTTCGAATGTCCCGCTTACATCCAACAAATAGGGTTACCTACCAACTAATGGTATGGATAGCACTATTCTAAAGGAACGTAAAACAACACGAAAACGACCAATTCTGAGTAGGTAATAAGACTTTTAGTTGCTTGCTCGATCAAATACTTTTCACACCTCACACTTTTGTCAAAGTTCAAACTCTTTTCAAAACAAAACATTTCCGAACACTTTGTATACATTCCTACATGAATCATTACAAAGTCAAAGCGAAATGCCTTTTTTCAAAATATTTTTGTCAAACACAGAAAGCACAATTTTAAAGTGATCTAAGAGCAACTAAGAGCCCGAGATAACTACGGATGGAAAGGGTGCTAATACCTTCCCTTTTCATAACCTTCTCCTTACTCGTAATCTAACGAAGGTCTTTTTCGTACTTTTACCTTCCCTTAATTGGATAAAATAAAAGTCGGTGGCGACTCTTGCTATCCGCACATTTGCGATACAAAACACTAAAAGTCAGTTCACCGATCACAAATCGGCGACTGGGAGACACCCTAAAAGAGAGAATTACCTTAGGGATTTATAGATCATCTTTACTGTTTTCTGTTTGACTTTCTTGCTTTATCTTTAAGGGTTGCTTGGGTATTATATTTGTGGGGGATCCTACACCCGATCGTGGTTTTAGGTAAGTAGCAATAAATCGTCATGACCTAGACGATATCAAAACGGTCAACATGATGGCTACGTTAGCGTGACACTTTGGATGTCCCGATACTCTTCATTCCCAAGTTGAGGATAGTATTTGGCTTCTGCGTGGTGTCATCAAGCGCTAACTAAACTTTTAGAACCTTAATTGACCCATCTTGGCCATTAGAAGGTAGTGAGATGGCCGGCTTTGGTGTAGACCGAGGTTGGTTGATACTCGATGCTACGCCATTGAGATCGACTTTGGGATATTTTCGGTCGACCACTTGGTCGATTGAAATAAACGCCACGAGAAAGATTAATGATGTGAGATTCCTAGAACCCTTACATTATTATAGGACAGATGAACCAACTCAAACTTTTGGTGGGTAATCACCTATACCTCTTGCAAGCCTTAACCCTAGGCTCATTGTGTGAATTGCTTGTGTGTGCCAAACATGACATCATGACATCATTTGCATTGCATATCATTTCTAACTATTTCAAGGACCTAGGATTTATCTTTGCTCTATTTTGTAGGGATTATGGCTTCTAGAAAGACTATCCGAATCAACTTCATGGGTATACCTTCTCACTCAAAGAATTGGTTTCGAAATTCCGACCATGCTCGTTCATCAAAAGACATGGTTATCTCTTGATTTGGTTATCTCCGGTTTTGAAGAAGATATGATGCATGTCCTATTCCAGCTTCTTCGATTCAAACACCATTGCTTTACATTCCCAGATTATCGTTAGTTCCTACCTTGAAGAGTTCTAAGCTACTGGGATACCTATTCTTGACCAAATGCCATTCACCGGTTTAGAAAAGGTTCCTAAGCACGAAGACATTGCATCCGCTTTACATCTTAAGCACTCGACATTGAAGCCAATTGGGAAACCGAATGGAGTTAAGGGTTTACTTGCCAAGTTCTTAATTAAGAAAGCCCGAGAATTCCTCAAAGTTATGAGTTTCCATGCATTCGAAGACATTGTGGCCTTGCTAATCTATGGTTTGGTTCTATTACCTAACTCGGATCAATTCATAGATGTCAACGCCATCAAGTTGTTTCTTACCCACAATCCTGTGCCTACTTTACTTGGAGACGTCCTACATTCTCTCCACACTCGTACTACTAAAAGACAAGGAACTCTCATGTGTTGTATACCGTTACTTTCCAGGTGGTTTATTTCGCACCTTCCTCCATCAGTTTTGAAGAACGAACAAAGGATAAAATGGTCTCAAAGGCTAATGTCACTCTCTCATTCAGATATCCGTTGGAGTCTTTTCCCTCAAAAGGACTTCACATTCATTGAGCGTTGTGGGGAATTCCCTAATGTACCACTACTTGGTATAAGGGGAGGTATTACTTACAACCCTTATCTAGCTCTACGTCAGTTTTGTTTTGCTCGAAGAGATGGTCCGCATGATATGATTCTCCAAGACATTGTGTTCGACTACAATCACGATCTCCAGAATTACTGACGAAGGTTCATACACGCTTGGGGCATGGTAAAGAAGACTGATACCAAGACCTTGGGGCACCAGAACTCCATTCCTTGGGAACCTTACCTCAAATGGGTGCGAGCTCGAGCTCAAAACCTCATGATTCCGTTCACTGCTTCTACCAAGAATTATGGAACCTGCTATATAGGTGACGACTTATATTGTTCTCCATCCTGACATGCCTACTGATCTTGAAGACTTGAAGAGATCCTGGATTCGGCTTAAGGAAGAAAGGGATACCTTTGAAGCTCAGTGTTATGCAAGTGAAAAGAAAGTGCTAGAGTTGACCAAGCTACTTCACGAGGAGCGAAGCAACAACGCCTACCTCGGCACCAAGAGGAAGCGCCCATGGGAGACTTAGAGCATTCGGATTTTTATGCTTTTCTTTTGTTATTGTTTGAACTATCTTTTGTACTTAAAAAAAGAAAAAGAATAAAAGATTACTAATAAATGTTTGTTCATTGCTTGTTTAACAAATTTAAATCTCTAAGGTCCTTGAAAACATTGCATTGCATCCGCATAAACATTGCATATCATAGCATAACATTGCATCACAGGTACATTGAAGATTGGTCTTCTCATTTGCTCGCTATTTATTTTAGCAGAAATGGCTCTTGAACAATGTCAAAGATCTTCAAGCTCGAATGCTGGCCAGCAGATGTTCACCATTGGTCCAAGGCCAAGAAGATCTGAAGAAGCTCATCAACAGAAAGAAGAAGGTTGTTGGTCTTCTCAACATGGGTAGACGCTACAAAGGAGGTCCTAGAGTGGTTAGTCGGATTGAGCTCTCTGAAGGAAATGTCAAGAAGGAGGATGAGCAAAGTAACAAGGGTGATGGTGAAGGCAGTCAGCCCGAACTTGAGAAGAACTATGATGATGGCCAATACTCTGATGAAGATGACAAGTACAAGCAACTTGAAGACCGTATTAATGCTGTGGAAAACCTGAAGATGTTCGGGCTGAATTTTGATGATTTGAGTCTCGTCCCTGGTGTTGTGATTCCTCCCAAGTTCAAAGTTCCAACTTTTGCTAAGTATGATGGCATGTCTTGCCCTAAGCTGCATTTGAAATCCTATGTCCAGAAGATCAATCCCCACACTGATGATAGAAAGTTGTGGATGCACTATTTTCAAGAGAGTTTGTCCGGAACTCAGTTGGAATGGTACTATCAGCTAGAGAATGACCGTATCCGCATTGGAGTGACTTGGCGATGCTTTATAGAAGATGAGTACAATGTCGAATTGACACCCACTCGCATGCAACTACAAAGCATGTCTATGGGTCGTGATGAGAAGTTCAAGGAGTATGCTCGTAAATGGAGAGATCTAGCAGGTTCAACCACCCTTGTCCAATAGGGAGTTGGTTGATATGTTTATGGGAACACCGACAGCCCATTCTTCAATGATCCGATTGAAACTCTTCACCGGATTCACCGAGCTGATATTGACAGGCGAGCGCATTGAAGCTGGTATCAAGAGTGGAAAGATTCAAGTGGAGACATCTTTAAATGCTGCGAAGAGATATTTTGGTGCTAAGAAAGAAGCCAATGCTGTGTATGGTCAGAAAAGCCGAGCCAAGACCGACCGTGCTCAATCTGTGGGGGCAGTTGTGATCTCCAACCCTACATCAGCACAACCTCTGCGAGACAACGCGCGTAGCTAGAACGCGCCACGAAGACAGTTTACAAAGATCAACATGCCATTGTCGCAAGCCTTGCAACACATGTTGAAAGCAGAGCTGATTACCTTGAGGGATCCTCCTCAGAATGTCAACACTTCCTCTCCGAGATACAATCCTAATGCTAAGTGTGCTTACCATTCCAATAGCCCAGGACATAGTACTGATGATTGTTGGGCTCTGAAGAACAAAATTAAAGATATGATTGAAGCTAAACAGATTGAGTTTGATCCTCCTGTTGAGACTCCAAATGTGATCAACGCGCCTATGCCTAATCATGACAAGAGTTCCAATGCTATTGGGGATGATACTTATGTTTTCAACATAGATGACTTGACCATTCCTCTGATGACTGTTAAGAAGAATTTGTTGCAAGCCGGTGTCAATCTAGGATGCCCAGAGGATTGTCGTTGGTGCCCATCTGCACCTGATGGCTGTCCTTGGTTGAGAAGACGAGTTCAGTGCATGATGGAAAACCGTGAGATACTGTTTCTGAAACCACCTGTGCAGAAGCTGTGTGATGAAATGTCTAAGTTGAAGATCGAAGATGTGAATGAAACTGTACCATCTGTGTGGGATACCTTGGGGCAGCCCAGTGGAAAGTATGATTACATGGTGAAGTACACTGTTCCTGAAAGCTACAAAATTCCTATTGAAGATGTTAAGGCAACCGGATGGGGTGACGATTTCCCAGAAGACTATGCTGATGTTAACACCATAAGGATTTCCTCTGCTGATCCTGTGCCTAGAGTGGCACCTCTCATCATTACTTCTCCTGCACGCCCGTATTCCTCTCGACAAGGCTATCCCTTAGAATTATGGAGCTGATGTTTACTATCATGGCGTCAAGCAAGACCCTCTGACCATTGAAGATCTTACAGTTGAAGCCACCATTCCTGACATTGACAACATCACCGGATCTAGTAAGGTGACCCGAATCGAAAGAGTATTCTCTCCAGATATCTCTCCTCCCAAAGACATCTGCGACTCAACTCGCATTCCAATTATTCAATCCATTCCCAAGCTAGAGGAAAGAACCAAAGGACTCATCCCGCTCACAAGTACCAAAGGAAGTTATCAAGACACCTCCAAACAAGAAATGGAGGAAATTCTGAAGATTATCAAGAAAAGCGACTACAATGTTGTGGAACAGTTGGGACAGACTCCGTCCAAAATATCCATGCTTGCTCTGCTCTTGTGCTCTGAGGCTCATGCTAATGCCTTGGTGAAGTTTATGAAGAATGCTCACGTGCCGCAAGACACTACCACTGACCAGTTTGAAGTTTGTACTGCTAGCCTGGCTGCCCACAACGGCCTAGGCTTCTCCGATGTCGATTTGACTCCGAAAGAACACAACAAGGCCTTGCACATCTCGTTGAATGCAAGGGCACTACATTGTCTCATGTTTTGTTGATACCGGTTCGCTCAATATCCTTCCGAAGATCGCTTTTGATCGACTTGATGTCGAGGGGTTGGTTCTGAGACCCAGTGATATTATTGTGAGAGCTTTTGATGGTTCTAAGCGAACAGTACTTGGAGAGCTCACTCTGCCTATCAAAGTCGGTTCCCAGACTTTTGACTCCACTTTCTTTGTCATGGATATTCGTCCAGCTTACTCTTGCCTACTCGGACGCCCTTGGATACATGGGGCAGGCGCTGTTACCTCTACCTTGCATCAGAAACTGAAGTACCCGGTGAAAGGGAAGGTTGTTACAGTGTGTGGTGAAGAGGAGTATATGGTCAGTCATCTACAGTCATTCCGATACCTCGAGATGGAAGGAGAATTCTTCGAGACTCCCTGTCAAGCTTTTGAGACAATCCCGAGTCATGCCTGCTGACTCTCCCTCACTCCCGAGTTACACAAGCTCCGCCTAGGATGGCCTCACGAAAGATGCTCAAGCCGCTTGAAGAAGGTAGTTCTATTGGGGGTCCCCGATCTTTCTTTCAATCCGACAAGACCGGTTTAGGCTTCACCATCAAGGGTCAGAAGATGATACGCCGCGAACGTGCCGGCCAACTTCCTTTCCGCATCAACCAGAGTGGAATCCATGCTATAGAAGACGACGACAACGACTTCGACATCAACAAGTGGATCTTCCCAACTCCAGATCATGGGCTCAAGAATTGGAAGGTCAAGACGCCATACCAATCTCCTTTAGCCGAGTAATTGCTCTTGTTTTTGTTTTGCTTTTCGTTTTTTATGTTTGAACAATAAACTCTAAAGCCTAGTGCCTTGCCCGGGCATCATGGCTCGCATGAGGGTTATTATCCGTTGCTGCTTTCATTCAATAAATTCGTTGGACTTTTGCATTCAATTGTTTGTTTTCTTTCTTTACTTTATCACCCCTTCAAAAAGCTATGTGTTTCTTACACACACCCACGTGATACACTGCAGAATCACTCCGAATCTCGTTAATAACAGCTATGCTATTGCTAAATATGACTTCGATAATCCGATCTACCAAGCCGAAGACGAAAGTGAGGAAGATTGTGAAGTGCCAGGAGAACTTGTCCGATCACGCAGAAGAAGATCGAGTTATACAACCACACGAAGAGCAAGTTGAGGTTGTGAATTTGGGTACTAACGAAGACAGAAAAGAGATCAAGATAGGAGCAGGTCTTGAGAACAGTGTTAAAGAAAGGTTGGTTCAGATGCTACGAGACTATATTGAGGTTTTTGCTTGGTCATACGAAGACATGCCGGGTTTAGACGTTGATATTGTGGTACACCGATTGCCGATAAAAGAGGGTTTTTCCCATTGAAATGAAGGTCTCGCATGCGCCCCGAGATGTCGAGAAAATCAAAGCCGGTTATGAAATTCAATGCGGCTTCCTAGCTGTTACTTCCTATCCACAATGGGTTGCAAATGTGGTTCCTGTGCCTAAGAAGGATGGCAAGGTACGAATGTGTGTGGATTACAGAGATCTGAACAAAGCAAGTCCGAAAGACGATTTTCCACTTCCTCATATTGATGTTCTGGTTGACAACACCGCCAAAGACAAAGTTTTCTCCTTCATGGATGGTTTCTCCGGTTACAATCAGATTAAAATGGCTCCTAAAGACATGGAAAAGACTACTTTCGTTACACAGTGGGGAACTTTTTGCTACAAGGTTATGCCGTTCGGACTAAAGAACGCAGGCGCCACTTATCAGCGTGCTATGGTGACATTATTTCATGACATGATTCATCACGAGATAGAGGTCTACGTCGACGACATGATAGCTCGATCACAGACTGAAGAAAAACATCTTGATCGTTTACATAAACTATTTGACAGGTTGAAGAAGTACAGACTGAGACTTAATCCTAACAAGTGCACTTTTGGAGTCAGATCTGGTAAACTCCTAGGGTTTGTCGTCAGTGGAAAAGGTATTGAGGTTGACCCCGCCAAGGTTAAAGCTATTCAAGAAATGCCAGCTCCCCGCACCGATAAGGAAGTCAAAGGTTTCTTGGGCCGATTGAACTACATTGCCAGATTCATTGCACATCTAACTGCTACTTGTGAGGCAATCTTCAAGTTACTAAAGAAAGATCAAGTAGTGGAATGGAATGACGATTTCCAGATCGCTTTTGACAAAATCAAGGAGTACCTACAGAATCCTCCTATCCCGATGTCATCAAGGAAGACCTCTTATCATGCACTTGATGTTGTTAGAGAACTCAATGGGGTGTGTTGGGGCAACATGACGAGTCCGGCCGAAAAGAGCATGCAATATACTACCTTAGCAAAAGTTTACCGATCGTGAAACAAGATACTCACACTTGAGTAAACTTGCAACGCTTTGGGCTGCTCACGACTAAGAAGATATGTTGACTCACACTACTTTGTTGATTTCAAGATGGATCCGATAAAATACATATCCGAGAAACCACTCTCCGAAGAATAGCAAGATGGCAAATGATCCCGACCGAGTATGACATCCAAAGACACTTCTCAAAGCGATCAAAGGAAGTGTGGTAGCCGATCATTTGCCTATTGCCGTAGATGACTATCACCTATGCGCTCAAATTTCCAGATGAAGATGTTTTACTAGTTACAGATTGCGAAGAACCAGGCCCAGACGAAGGACCTGAACAAGGATCCCGATGGACCATGGTCTTTGATGGAGCCTCAAACGCACTTGGCAATGGCATTGGCGCCATTATCACATCCCCTACAGGCGGACACACGCCTTTCACCGCCAGATTATGTTTCAGTTGCACGAACAACATGGCCGAATACGAAGCGTGCATCATGGGCATCAAAGCTGCTATTGACTTAAGAATCAAGTTCTTGCAAGTGTATGGAGACTCAGCTTTAGTGATCAGTCAGATTAAGGGAGAGTGGGATACGAAACATCCGAATCTCATTCCATATCGAGAGCATGTTTTGAGTTTGATCCCCTACTTCGAAGAGATCACTTTCAATCACATTCCACGAGAAGAGAATCAGTTGGCAGACGCATTAGCTACTATGTCATCTATGTTCAAGGTCAGATGGGACAACGAGGCTCCCCAGATCATCATTGAGAAGTTTGAACCAACAGTATTGTTGTGAGCTTGATACGTAAGAGAAACCTTGGTACTATGACGTGAAGAGGTATCTTGAGACTCAGGAATATCCCGCAGGGGCATCTGTCAATGATAAAAAGTTCATGAGAAGATTTGCATCTAAATTCTTCCTCAGCAACGACATCTTATACAAGCGCAACCATGATCTGCTATCTACTGTAGACCAAAAAAGAATACGCATCATGGAGGAGTTACACGGCGCATTTGGTACCCACTCCGGACACACAATGGCTAAGAAGATTTTGAGAACAGGTTACTATTGGTCCACCATGGAAGTCGATTGTCACCGCTACGCTCGATCTTGTCACAAATGCCGACGACGCAGACAAAGTGCACGTACTCCTCAATGTTCTAACTCCTTGGCCTTTTGCGATGTGGGCATTGACATGATCGGAGAAATCAAGCCCACTGCTTCCAATGGACATCGTTTCATCCTTGTGGCAATTGACTATTTCACCAAATGGGTAGAAGCAGCCTCGTTCGCATCTGTTACCAAGAATGTCGTGGCTTGTTTCATCAAGCATAACCTTATCTGTCGGTATGGCATTCCCGAAAGGATTATCACAGATAACGGCTCCAATCTCAACAATAAGATGATCACTGAACTCTGCATGCAGTTCAAGATCAAGCATCATAATTCTTCTCCATATCGGCCTAAGATGAATGGCGCAGTGGAAGCCGCCAACAAGAACATTAAGAAGATTATACAAAAGATAACAGTAACTTACAAGGATTGGCATGAGATGTTACCATTTGCTCTTCATGGTTATCGACTACAAAGACGAACATCAATGGGAAACCCCTCTCTTGTATACGGTATGGAAGCCGTCTTACCCATTGAGGTTCAGATACCCTCAACCAGAGTCCTCCAAGACGCAGAGTTAGGCGAAGACGATTGGATCCAGACTCGCCTTGACTAGATTAATTTGATTGATGAGAAACGACTCGCATCCATCTGCCATGGACAGATCTATCAGAAACGAATGATCAGAGCATTTAACAAGAAAGTCAAGCACCGAGTCTACCAAGTCGGTGATCTAGTAGTCAAGCGCATCATTCTTCCACAAGGTGATCCTGTGGGCAAATGGACTCCCACCCACGAGGGACCGCTTATAGTCAAGATGTGTTTTCCCGGAGCTATGATACTTAGCACCATGGATGGTGAAGACTTCCCACACCCGTGAACGCAGACATAGTCAAAAATACTACGATAACGAGACCGCTAGGTCGATCGACCTAGGCAAAAATAAGGGCATCCCGCGAACCAAAAAGGTTCGCAAACGTTAAGGATATATGCAAACATGTACACCGACAAGTCGAAACCCGAAAAGGCGGCTTGGGCAAAAAGGGTATCCCGTAGACCGAAACCCGAAAGGGCGGTCTAGGCAAAAGTTAGATTTAAGCGCACGACTATGTCTCTTCCAGATCACCGCTCTGCACTACTATCAAGATTCAAGATTCAAATGGCGAAGATCAGTCTACTCACTTTCTACTGACAGCAAGGAGATGAGATAGTTGAAATATATGAGTACTAGCATAGTTGGAACTTAACGAGATTGTTTCCGCATAGCTTTTTACCTTTCTTGTGTACAAACTACTTGGCCATACGCCGCATTTCAAATGAATACAAGTTCTTTCTCTTTACATTTTTCACTATTGTCGTTTGCAATAAGTCCAACGTTTGCTTTGAATGATTATATGCATCTGACAATAAGAATCTCTTCACAAACATGCGAAAAGTGGGCATACAAGAGTAATTACTACGGGCTCTAGGAATTGAGATGACGACGAAGGTCACCAATGCATTTCCCCACAGAGCATGATCCCCACAGCAGTATCGCTCACAACAAACCTCCCCAGCGGAGTATATGTTAATCCACGAGCAGTGATTCCACTCAACTGAGCAATGTTACATCAATAACACTTCATCCCCAGCTAAGATGTTTATCCCCAGCGGATATCTCTCAACAATTCTCCTTTTCTCCAGCAGCGGTATCCAGACTCGAGACTTGGTCAGATAGTGCACCGGAGAAAATCTACATCTTCTATTCTTCAGTCAGAGATTCCAACGGGCCCCAACCCGGTCTCCCAGCAACCATCAAATGCTCTCCAGTGAGATCCGCACTCAGCATCCCCAGTAGAGCGCCTCCTAATTCTTCCCAACAGGATCTACATGCAAGATCCCCAACAAATTGCCTCCCAGACTCTCCCCAGCAGGGTCTATGTATGGGATCTCCAACAACGAGTTTCTCAATCTCTACCTTCCTCAACAATATCTAGGCCCAAGACTTGGTCAGATAGTGCATCGGAGGAATCAAAGTTTCTTTCTTCTTAGGGTCTCCATCCGTTCCGTCCCCGAACAGAAGTCAGAAATCTCCGCATCTTCTTCAAGATGGATATGTTTTGAAATATCACAACATCTATCTGAAGCAACTCGATTTTCAAAAAATCATTTAAAATGAATTTTCAAAAACAATGAAATCGCCACCTAATTTTATTTGTTCTAGAAAGAACGGGGAAATATAGATAAAACCCACAAAAATCGGATAAGGCGGTCTACAAGACCAAAAAGGATGGATTCGGGAGTCGGTTACGCAAGGGGAAGGTATTAGCACCTCTTACGTCCATCGTACTCGATGGGACCCATTTAGTTCAAAATGTGTTTGTGTGTGTATCGCTAATTTCTAAATCATGAATTTAAGAAAGAAGAAAACGGGATTTGTTTGTTATTATTTTGAGTTTGACACGGTTTCAAACCGCGGCCTACGTATTCCCTCGCAATGGGAAAGTCAAAACTCCGTAGTTCTTGTTGAAAATGTCTTGAATTGGTTGTGTTGATTTTAGAAGAAAATGTTTTGATTTTTGATAATCGCATATGAGCGAAAAAAGATTTGAATGGGTTGAATTGATTTTAATGGTAGATGACAAGTACCAAAACGCTGGATATCCTCTAACGATTCGATACTCGAGATTGGTGATTGAGGTCAACCGATCTTCTCTCATCCGTAAATCTTTATTATGAAAGGAGTGAGGTGAAACAAAGTTCACTTTTATTATGTTATGGAATAAAGTATTTAAGTCATTGTTACCTCTAATGACCCAAATATTTTACATTTTAATTAAATCGTCGGCTAACCTCTAACAATTTAATTAAATACCATATCACTATGTTTTTGTTTTGTAAAAAAAAATTGATTTAGAAAACAAATTCAATTAATTAATTTAATTTGAAAGTGTTTTAGGGGTTTGGTTGTGGATGACAAGTATCAAAACGTTGGGATATCCTCTAACGATTCGATACTCGAGATTGGTGATTGAGGTCAACCGATCATCTCTCATCCAAAATCTTTGTTATGAAAAGAAGTGAGGTGAAACAAAGTTCACTTTTATTAAGTGTTATGGAATAAAGCATTTAAGTCATTGGGTTACCCTCTAATGACCCAAATACTTTACATTTTAATTAAATCGTCGGGCGAACCTCTAACAATTTAATTAAATACCATACCACTATGTTTTTTGTTTTTTTTTGTAGAAAAATTGATTTTGAAAACAAATTCAATTAATTGTTTTGACTTGAAAGTGTTTTAGGAAAACAAGCGAGCCCATACAAGGTGGCTTTATGTATGCTCCTAAAAGTGGAACTAGCGTGACACTAGTATTCTAAACGACCGATTGGAACAATCGATCGAATAGTTGTCGCTGTAGAAAAGCCCAGGACCAAACTATGAATGTGTGCAGGTGTGCATTGTGTATGTTTACCTGCTTCTTGATGATGAGCCCAAGAGGAGGCTATGTGTTCTAATATGACAAACGCTTAATTAAACGGTAATTAGCACACACAAGGAAATAAATTCTAAGCTATTACAACCAAATCGAATTAGTTTGAATAATTAAATAGCTTGCAATGCACTTCAAGTAGTCTTCAAGATCGGTCAAAGCTTGATGCATCGGATGAATACCAAATGAAGGTTCCTACATCATTCAAGATACAAACAAAAACTATGCGAAGAATGGATATATTTGCGTTCAAATTTATTCGAAGGTTGAAATAAATTCCAATTCGAAATCGTAACACAAAAATAATAATTACAATGTAATTGAATTTATAAAATAAACCAAATAAAATATATGAATAAAAGTAGTATAATTGTATTTACAGTATTAAATATAAAATAAAAATACTATATAATTGTATTTACAAAACTAAAAATACATAACTAAATTTTATATTGAAGTAGTAGAATAGTTATAATAAAAAATGTAAATGGAGAAAAATATATATATATTCCATGATGGAATGATGTTTGAACTATTCTTGAATGCCTTCACAACAACAAACGCGTTAGTAGCATAAGTGTGAAATAAAATGAAATGGAATTAAGATAAACATGGTTAATGAGAAAGGTAAATAAAAAACTTAATGAAACTTGAATCATCAAAGAAGTAATAAAGATGTGAAACACCCAAGCATTCACGAACCTAAAGTATAAACACAAACTCAAACGACCATTTCAACCCATTAGAAATCAAGACCAAGTACCACACATTCATGGATTACCCAAAAACATGTTTAAAACATGGAAAACACATTGGAATTGAGCCATAATTGATCAAATAAAAAAACGGACAGCAACTACACGCATATACATCCATGCTCCAACAAATTCATCTCAACGAGGTTCAAACCAACGGAAACACAACTTGACATTATAACCGAATCTTATCATTCAAAAAAGGAAAGAAACAAATTAAATTGCGAACAGCAGCACATGATCGAAATAGCTTTCAAATTGATCCAACAACACAAAAGAATCATGACATAAACATAATAGTTCATTCAACGTTTGTTATCACGACTTTAAGCATCAAAACTTCGCACAATAGCGTTGTATCACAAGCAAATCCTGCCACAATCTGACATTAAGAAAACTTGCATTTTAACGCCAATAAACCACAACATTGATTAAACTTGAATCAAAATTAACACATCAAAATCTAAATCGAAATCAAAACAGAATACACACTATCATGGTGTTAATAACAACTTCAATCTGTGTAGACGACATGGCATATGTTACAATAGTTTCGCCAAATCCCGACACTTTCAAGGCAAACACTGTCAGTTGGAAATAAACACAGATTTACATCATGACAAATACAAATCAAAACTGTTTTTTTTTCTTCATACATGACAGGGAATCAAATTAAAACATTCCTAAACTATGTTTTTAGAATTGTCACAGATTAATAGTTTAACAAACAGCATAACATAGTGATATAGGATTTACCGAAAAATGTCGAACTCGCCGCAAACGTATAACAGGGATTTGCGCTGGTTGGAGTACACAGTGTTGCCGACAGTGACAGGAGAGCGAGTGTGCTTGCGGACTGTCAGAGATGGATGTAGAAGCGGTGGTGAGGGAACAGCGGCGGGAGCTGTGAGAGGTACAGGAGGGTTCGAAGTAGAAGGTTGTAGCAGCGATTGGGATGACGGGGTGAGAAACAGGGAGTATAGAGAGAGACGGACGAAATAGGTGGTGGTGAGACGGCGAGTGTGAGAGCTACGAAGGGAGTTCCGGCGGAGTGAGAACAGAGCGATGGAGGAAGGAGATAGACGGAGGGTTCCGATGGAGGGTGTTGTTTCGGTGAGGATTGGAGCGGCTGGGTGAGAAATAGTGATTGAGATGTGTATTGAGGTGGAAAATGTGTGGCTGTAGGTTGGAAAGTGAAGAAAAGGATGGAAGTTGAGCAGATGTAGCGGCGGAGAGGGTGTGAGGATGAAGATGAAGAAGGTAGTGGTGATGCGGTTCTGCGAGGACGGCGAACGGAGGGAGATACAGAGGTGAGATGGAAGTGGCTGTGAAGGTGATAGTGAACAGGGACGGAGAGTAGAAGTGTGACGGCTGAGAGGTAAGGTGGGGTTTAAGGTGAGCAGTTGGATGAATGGCAGGTTGAGGAAATTGTTTGGAAGAGAAAGATGACGCGGCGGCGGTGAAGAGAGTGAGGAACAGAACAGCGAGCAACGGACAGAGGGAGTTTGGTGAAGGTGAGATGCGTTTGGTTTTGAATCAGAAAGAAGATGGATTTTGCTTTTTTTTTTATAACTTTCTGGGTTTCAATTTCCGATAGCCTCCGCCTCTTGTTTCTGTTTCTATTTGTTGGCCCCCCCTTTCAATAGTAATATAACACATATATATACCCAATAAATTAGGGTTTTCAATTTTTTGATAATGTCTAAAATGTCCCTTTATAAAATGGGCCTAAAAATTGGGTCTAGTAAAAATTTACAAGCCCGAAAATATTTTTGTTTGATTTTAGAGATAAAATTGGGCATCTAAAATTGTCAAAATGTTATAAATTTGGACAATAAATTATCCGAAAAATTAAAATAAACATATTAAAATAAATTACAGGCATCAAACATTAAAGAAAAATTATCGAAATATTTAAAATTGAAATAAAGCGATAATAAAAAATACCTGATTTTAAAACACTTACGGTTAAAAACAAAATTTCGAAATGTATCGAAAAATTAGAGAGATCACATTTTCATGATCTACGTGACACGTAGATTCATAAAGCAGTGAGTTAGAGGCAAAAGTTTGAAATATTTTCCCGCTAATTTTCCGCACATTGTTGAATTGTTTTTAGCAGTTTGTTTGTAAAATCGAAATATTGATATCATCGACATATAATCAACTTAAAACGATGCAATAAACAGGTAAGAAGATAAAAATGAATGAAGTGAAATATCGGGTATTTTATAACTATAAAACGATGCAAATATCGATTTAAACTAACTTTTGGTCAATTTAAATACGATGAAATGATGCATATGCAATGGATGAATGACTGTTTAATGTCAATGATCTAATGGACATATATGCAGATGAACGCGAAGCCTAAGCCAGATAAAATCGAGATAGGAGGGCAAATTTTGGGTGCAATAGGTTCTATTTAATCGTCTTAAACCTGAAAGTGAAATTGGCGCCAGCCTTTTGAACTTTCAAGGTAGAAGAAGATTAAATACTCAAAGAACCCTAAAATTTGCGCTCCGAAGAACAAGTAGAAATATTTAGGCCTTTTTTTAATTATGGAAGCCTCCACTAACAAGCTTTGGCGGATAATGGTATGATATTCCCAAAAGATTTCCCCAAAAAGGAGAGGAATTATGTTGAATATTTACAACTGGGCGACTCAACAAAGAAGGTTACCGGTGACGACTGTGTTTTGAAAAATAATTGTTGGTAAAAGGCTCGACTTCAAGATGGTTATCGGTTTACGAGTCAATCAGGTGATTAGAATGAAAATGATATCAAAATGGCTGACGTCGGTAAGGTTACCGGGGGAACACAATCAGGTGATTGGAAAAGAAAGCCATAGTGAAGTCATTATCGTTGGTGAGGTCACCAGGAAATAAGTACTTGGAAAGAAATTATGGTAAAATTACCGACTTTCGGTTGAAATGATATCAAAGTGGCTGACGTCGGTAAGGTTACCGGGGTATCACAATCAGGTGATTGGAAAAGAAAGCCATAGTGAGGTCATTATCATCGGTGGGGTCACCAGGAAACCAAAGAGGTAGTAAGATCCATAACATCGGTAGGGTTACCGGGGGATCACAATCAGGTGATTGGAAAAGAAAATTAGCAAAGTTGCTACAACGGTAAGGTTACCGGAAGCATCGATCAGGTGATCGGGTGAAACAAGATTAGCAAAGTTGCTACAACGGTAAGGTTACCGGAAGACATCGATCAGGTGATCGGAGAAACTGAGACATACAGTAAGGTTACTGGCATCGGTAAGGTTACCGGGGAGGAAAGTTTTAGTCGAAAATGGACTCAGGATAAAGGAGAAACGACGAACTCCAAACATAGATCTTTAGCACGAATACGCTTAAATAAGCGGCTTCGCAGATCAAAAATGAGAATAGACAGATCTTTGGAACGAGCATACTTAAATAAGTTGCTTCGCAGATTAGAAATGAAAACAGACAGATCTTTGGAACGAGCATACTTTAATAAGTTGCTTCGCAGATCAGAAACGAAACCAGACAGACCTTTGGAACGAGCATACTTCAATAAGTTGCTTCGCAGATCGGAAAGGTAAGAACTCATAGACCTTTGGAACGAGCATACTTAAATAAGTTGCTTCGCAGATCAGAAAGGTAAGAACTCATAGATCTTTGGAACGAGCATACTTGAATAAGTTGCTTCGCAGATCAAAAACAAAACCAGACAGACCTTTGGAACGAGCATACTTCAATAAGTTGCTTCGCAGATCAGAAAGGTAAGAACTCATAGATCTTTGGAACGAGCATACTTCAATAAGTTGCATCGCAGATCAAAAATGAGAACAGGCAGATCTTTGGAACGCGCATACTTCAATAAGTTGCATCGCAGATCAAAAACGAAACCGCATGCACCTTTGGAACGAGCATACTTCAATAAGTTGCTTCGCAGATCAGAAAGGTAAGAACTCATAGATCTTTGGAACGAGCATACTTCAATAAGTTGCATCGCAGATCAAAGATGAGAACAGGTGGGAGTATATGTCAGGTAAAGATATTAGACACACACAAGAAGGAGACTGACTGGAGCAGACTCACTGGGGAGAAGATATATGGAATGGTAAAATCGTCGATCGAAGACGAATTCACGGGGAAAAGGCCAACCAAAAGAGACTCTAGCGAGGATTGCTGAGCTACGTTGGACTTTGAAAGTTTGCAAATATGCAAGAAATACAATATCCCTCAGGCCGAAGGCGGGGTGTAATTCTTCAAGAGTGGCAATTATATGAATTACCACACACCAAGTATGGATACTCAAATAACCGAGAAGCAAGAAAGGTTAGACACCGACTCTTACTCACACTCTAACGACAGAGGCAAACATGGGTAAGATAACCAACAATGAGAATTTACAAACAGCAAGACGCTTGGTAAATATATTGAATTTGAATGATGTAGGAGACCGACACAGGGTCAAAATGCAGATAACAAACAAGAAGAATTTCTTGAGGGAACTCTGACTGGGAATACCACTTGGGGATTTTTTATTGAATGATCTTCGGAGACGCAAAAGGTACTCGATAAAGACTTTAATCTGGCTTATGCTTAGATGCATGTTTGAGATTATTATTTTTTAGCGTAATGCTCCATATCAATGGAAATGCTACGCATTTTTTGGATGCTATGCAATGCAATGATGAATGTTTTAGATTATTATTTTTAGCGTAATGCTCCATATCAAAGGAAATGCTACGCATTTTTGAGAATGCAATGCAATGCAATGATGCATGTTTTGATATATTTCGTCCGGGACTAAAGGCAATTGTGAGCTGCCGAGGGAACATCAACCATTCATGAATTGAATATAAATCATCTGGTTTTTTATCGAAGAGATGATAGTCTGGACCCTGACTGGGGGATTGTAGAATAGAAGTATCAGCTCTCAATGATCAACATCACTGGGGAAGTAACTCTTAGAGACTGACATTCATCTGGGATGACAATCATGTTGCGTAGAGTTCCTGATTTCAATAACTCTGGATTACGAGTTCTTGCATAAGAGGGGTTAACAACATCTTCTGGCACAAGTGAGCCTTTGAAAATGATCTTGCTGGTGTAAACCGTTCTTTGTGATCTTCCGCGTCGGTGAAAGAGTGATAACATCCAAGGGCACACATATGCCATAGATAACTCTTGTTGGAGAGAAAGAAACTTTGTCAGTTGACTGATGCTCAGGCGTATCATGCCTTTATTTAAAAATCTTTAGATAACAAAATCTTGATCTCTGATGAGCTGAGGATAACGATCCTGACTTGAATTGGAGATATTGATCCTGAACTTCTGATGGAGAAATCCAACACAGACTTAGATCTCTGATGAGCTGAGGATGACGATCCTGACTTCCCGACACGTCCTTCAAACTCAACAATTGTTTAGTTTGCGCTTGGACTTGACTTGATTAATTATGAGGTGGAGGAATGCCCCTACATAATGCTTTGCTCCAGTCTGTAGAGACTTTGTAGAAAATAGCCTTGAGAAAGCTTCCTGAGATCTTGCTCGGATGAATATCCTTGATTACTCCTCTCTTTGAGAGATTTTCCGAATCTCGACATAAATGCCCCAGATTGACTAAAATTAGAAGACATCACCTATTTAGGGTGGCTAATTTACATCTTGAAAGTAGGCTACTTCACAACCTTACTTCTCAAATTGAGCTGCTTTGTGCTCAATCAAATATTTGAAACAATATGTCCTTCAAGACAAACAAATTATCCATCTGATGCTCATTATGCAACCTTACTTGATGTTTAAGCACTTATCTATATGCAAAGAATATTTTATTCTACGAATGATAATTCTAATGCAAAGTTCATGTTTGTCTTGAAGTTAAAGAAACTTTTATTGAAAGGATATCGAAACATTGAATTTTTTTTGTAAAAGATTGAGTGATACCAACTCAAATGTTTAGCAAGCCTCCTAGGAGTCAGGTTACTGTATTCTTGTAACAATTTTGCTTTCGAATTAACCCATGCTTCAATTAGGACTTTTAAGGGTTGTAACGTGGTCTGGTTCACGGGTTTTTAGAAAAAAAGATTTTTAGGCTCAAAATATTTGGTGCCCTCCCATTCTCCGTGATGTTCTCCAATCCTAAGTTCAGATAACTTGATGCGAGCTTCCTCTCTTGCAAGAAATTTATGATGGTTGAGGAACCACTGAGGTCTCTTGGACACGACAGTCGCTCACCTTTTGCTTTTGGTGTCTGATCACACGACCTTGTTCTTGTAAGGAGGATTTTATTTTGTTTTGTAATCCTTTTTTCTTTTCTTTTGCCATTTTTGCCTAAGCGACTTATTATGAAGTTTTGACTTAGCGGGCTTTTTGTCATAATTTTTCATCACTTTTTCTTTTGAACAAGTCGTGTGATCTTCCACCCTTGTTTGATTGGAGGTGATTGTGACTGCTTGAATCCTTGGCGGATGAGAGATAACGATTGTCGTATCCTTGGATGTGCACTCTTGATGAGTTTTGAACACTCGATCGGGTTAACTGAACACTACCCTGCCCGAGGTTTTAAAAAAATGAGGTTTTTTTTTGAATAGAAAAGAAACTCCTACTTCGAGGCTCAAAAGGGGTTAACGAGGGTTTCACTCCCTTATATCTCCGGTGTTTGGGAATTTGAAACAAGGCCTGTACATCGTTAGCAGGGTTTTTACTCGAAAGCATAACGTTTGAGATTCTTGGTAAATTATTCGTCATCCTCCCTCCAGAGGTGTTGCTTTATTAATGAGAGTTGAATATCAAAAGCATTTAAAAACATTTAAGAGTGAAAGCGAATGGATCAGTTCAAGACAAACATATTCAATGCATTATGATTAATATTCTAGAGTGAACAAACTTAGCATATGAAACAGTACTGAACAAACAAAAAATATTACAAATGAACATGCAAGATGAAACTAGGAATCTCCATGTTGAGGAGACTAGTCTCCGTATGGATTTCTTGCTTCAGAAGATGCACTTTGTAGTCGTGACGTTCACTGAGTCAAAAGAGATTTCAATTGAAGCGTAGGCCCTCTGGAGTGAACGTGATTGCTTTGGAATCAATGAGTTTCTGAACTGTGCCTTTGAAAAGATTGCATCCTTCAATTGTATGGCCAGGTGCTCCAGAATGGAACTCACAGTAGGCATCAGGATCATATCCCAAAGGATACGGAAAAGGAGGCGTCCCGAGCTCCTTTAACTCCACCAAAGAATGTTGGAGTAGGTGAGTTAGCAACTCACTATGAGCCATAGGGATTCGATCATGCACTTTTCTTGGCCTTATCAGATTCTTCCCACCTCGCTGTTGATGATTTTGTCGATAAGTTTGTTGCTGAGGAGCATTTTGCTGCTGGGGAGCATATTGTCCTGGTGTTTGATAGACAGTTGCAGCACAGATTTGTGGAGCACACTGATCAGAAGTAGCTTTTGTCACTTGATTAGGAATCTGAAATGGACGGTAAGCAGGAGCTTCTTCCTCGTTCTCGAAAATTGTACTTGCTTCTTCATCAGTTTGTTCTGGAAATTCAGAAGCAATAGCAACATCCTGAATGTTACCCATCTTGAGACCACGCTCAATTCGCTCCCCTACAACAACTGTGTGAAATGTAGAAGTACATCCAACAATTAGATAGGGACCTTGCAAGGTATTGGAGAACATCTCAATAAGTTCTCGCTCCAAAAGAGGAGGTTGAACTCTAGCAGCTAATTCTCCATCTCTCAAGATACTCTTTGAAAGATTCTTCATTTTGAGTTAAACCTTGAGTTGAATTCGTGGGAGCCATGTCCCTATTATAGTCGTACTGATTGACAAAAGCTTCAGCCAAATTTTTCCAAGTTTGAATGTGAGTTCGTTCAAGCTGAGTGTACCACTCGAGAGATGCTCCACTGAGGCTATCTTGAAAAAAGTGCATGAGGAGCTTGTCATTTTTCGCATAGGGAGCCATCTTATTGCAATACACTTTGATGTGAGTAATTGGACAAGAGGTACCCTTATACTTCTCGAAAATGGGGACTTTGAACTTTGCAGGAATTTTGATACTAGGCACCAAGCACAAACTAGGAGTGTCTAGACCAAGGGAATCACGACCCTCAATAGCTTTCATCCTTTTCTCAAGGAGGTGAAGCTTTTTCTCAGATTCAGTCTCTCCAATCGGAAATCTGAAGGTGTCAAACGAAGACTCAAAGATATCTTCACAATGAGGAATTCCATTGACATGCGTCTGAACGGTGTTTCTGACATTTTGATCTGAGAGGACCTCCGTGTGGTTAAGACCAACACCTGGTGGATTAACATGATCTATAGCAACAACTTCGGACCTCTGAACAACTTGCTTTAACTCTTCTTGTCCAATGGCGAGGTTCTGGATAATCTCCATGAATTGATCCAACTGGGTATCTATGTGAGTATTCATCGCAGCCACACTTGCTTGAAGCTGATCCATGATGACGACGATGTCAGGAAATCAGTCTTGTAGTCTTGAGATTCTGAATAAGAAGCCAAGTTGAAATGAGTCCTTTGATTGAAATGAATGAAATGCATGATGATGCATGGATGATAAGAGAAATAAACTCTTTTTGAGATGATTGATGCAAATGGAATGCAATGCATGTTGCAAATTAAATAAAGCTGGTTCATAGGATTGGTCGGTCATGGTTTCGACGTCTACCCAACAATTCCCCGGGTAAGGCTAATCTTATGTTTTTTTTGGCTAAATGTTTCTTGGGGTCTCAGATCCCCTTTTACAAACACTATCATCGCGCGAGAGGCCTACATGGCAATAGTATTTGTAAAAGTATACCCCAAGAAACGGCTCTTAATGGGATGCTCGAAATCCAAAATTTGAGCGATTGGTCTCGGTTAGGACAACATGAACAAACTTAGAGTTATAGGTCATTTGTCCAAAGATTGATGTCCTGCGCTATCGCGGGCCAACAACCTCCTTAAAACAACCAACTCTAAGCCGGAGTCTTCGCTTCGGGCCAACAAGACAATGGAGTCAGGTGGACCTAGGCTACGCAACCCCTCTATTCCTAAAAAGGTGACCTAGAAGCCTGGGTAGTGGGCTTATCTATGTATCAATGCCCATGAATTCTCATCACAATAATATATCAACAAAATAATATACAAAGTATAGAGGAAAATAAGCAAATAAACAATAGATGAGTATAAAGAAGAAAGCGATAAACAAACACACAAACATGCGAAGAACTAAACTAGGGTTGACTCGCTTAGTTAAAAAGATTTTTAAAATTGTCCCCAGTGAAGTCGCCAACTGAAGCAACTCGATTTTCAAAAAATCATTTAAAATGAATTTTCAAAAACAATGAAATCGCCACCTAATTTTATTTGTTCTAGAAAGAACGGGGAAATATAGATAAAACCCACAAAAATCGGATAAGGCGGTCTACAAGACCAAAAAGGATGGATTCGGGAGTCGGTTACGCAAGGGGAAGGTATTAGCACCTCTTACGTCCATCGTACTCGATGGGACCCATTTAGTTCAAAATGTGTTTGTGTGTGTATCGCTAATTTCTAAATCATGAATTTAAGAAAGAAGAAAATGGGATTTGTTTGTTATTATTTTGAGTTTGACACGGTTTCGAAACCGCGTGCCTACGTATTCCCTCGTGCAATGGGAAAGTCAAAACTCCGTAGTTCTTGTTGAAAATGTCTTGAATTGGTTGTGTTGATTTTAGAAGAAAATGTTTTTGATTTTTGATAATCGCATATGAGCGAAAAAAAGATTTGAATGGGTTGAATTGATTTTAATGGTAGATGACAAGTACCAAAACGTCGGGATATCCTCTAACGATTCGATACTCGAGATTGGTGATTGAGGTCAACCGATCTTCTCTCATCCAAAAATCTTTATTATGAAAGGAGTGAGGTGAAACAAAGTTCACTTTTATTAAGTGTTATGGAATAAAGTATTTAAGTCATTGGGTTACCCTCTAATGACCCAAATACTTTACATTTTAATTAAATCGTCGGGCGAACCTCTAACAATTTAATTAAATACCATATCACTATGTTTTTTTGTTTTGTAAAAAAAAATTGATTTAGAAAACAAATTCAATTAATTAATTTAATTTGAAAGTGTTTTAGGGGTTTGGTTGTGGATGACAAGTATCAAAACGTTGGGATATCCTCTAACGATTCGATACTCGAGATTGGTGATTGAGGTCAACCGATCATCTCTCATCCAAAATCTTTGTTATGAAAAGAAGTGAGGTGAAACAAAGTTCACTTTTATTAAGTGTTATGGAATAAAGCATTTAAGTCATTGGGTTACCCTCTAATGACCCAAATACTTTACATTTTAATTAAATCGTCGGGCGAACCTCTAACAATTTAATTAAATACCATACCACTATGTTTTTTGTTTTTTTTTGTAGAAAAATTGATTTTGAAAACAAATTCAATTAATTGTTTTGACTTGAAAGTGTTTTAGGAAAACAAGCGAGCCCATACAAGGTGGCTTTATGTATGCTCCTAAAAGTGGAACTAGCGTGACACTAGTATTCTAAACGACCGATTGGAACAATCGATCGAATAGTTGTCAGAGAAAAGCCCAGACCAAACTATGAATGTGCGGTGTGCATTGTGTATGTTTACCCGCTTGATGATGAGCCCAAGAGGAGGCTATGTGTTCTAATATGACAAACGCTTAATTAAACGGTAATTAGCACACACAAGGAAATAAATTCTAAGCTATTACAACCAAATCGAATTAGTTTGAATAATTAAATAGCTTGCAATGCACTTCAAGTAGTCTTCAAGATCGGTCAAAGCTTGATGCATCGGATGAATACCAAATGAAGGTTCCTACATCATTCAAGATACAAACAAAAACTATGCGAAGAATGGATATATTTGCGTTCAAATTTATTCGAAGGTTGAAATAAATTCCAATTCGAAATCGTAACACAAAAATAATAATTACAATGTAATTGAATTTATAAAATAAACCAAATAAAATATATGAATAAAAGTAGTATAATTGTATTTACAGTATTAAATATAAAATAAAAATACTATATAATTGTATTTACAAAACTAAAAATACATAACTAAATTTTATATTGAAGTAGTAGAATAGTTATAATAAAAAATGTAAATGGAGAAAAATATATATATATTCCATGATGGAATGATGTTTGAACTATTCTTGAATGCCTTCACAACAACAAACGCGTTAGTAGCATAAGTGTGAAATAAAATGAAATGGAATTAAGATAAACATGGTTAATGAGAAAGGTAAATAAAAAACTTAATGAAACTTGAATCATCAAAGAAGTAATAAAGATGTGAAACACCCAAGCATTCACGAACCTAAAGTATAAACACAAACTCAAACGACCATTTCAACCCATTAGAAATCAAGACCAAGTACCACACATTCATGGATTACCCAAAAACATGTTTAAAACATGGAAAACACATTGGAATTGAGCCATAATTGATCAAATAAAAAAACGGACAGCAACTACACGATATACATCCATGCTCCAACAAATTCATCTCAACGAGGTTCAAACCAACGGAAACACAACTTGACATTATAACCGAATCTTATCATTCAAAAAGGAAAGAAACAAATTAAATTGTAACAGCAGCACATGATCGAAATAGCTTTCAAATTGATCCAACAACACAAAAGAATCATGACATAAACATAATAGTTCATTCAACGTTTGTTATCACGACTTTAAGCATCAAAACTTCGCACAATAGCGTTGTATCACAAGCAAATCCTGCCACAACGACATTAAGAAAACTTGCATTTTAACGCCAATAAACCACAACATTGATTAAACTTGAATCAAAATTAACACATCAAAATCTAAATCGAAATCAAAACAGAATACACACTATCATGGTGTTAATAACAACTTCAACTGTAGACGACATGGCATATGTTACAATAGTTTCGCCAAATCCCGACACTTTCAAGGCAAACACTGTTGAAATAAACACGATTTACATCATGACAAATACAAATCAAAATTTTTTTCTTCATACATGTGGAATCAAATTAAAACATTCCTAAACTATGTTTTAGAATTGTCAGATTAATAGTTTAACAAACAAAGATAACATAGTGATATAGGATTTACCGAAAAATGTCGAACTCGCCGCAAACGTATAATGTGGATTTGCGCTGGTTGGAGTATTACAGTTGCCGATAAAGGATGTGGAGAGCGAAAGTGCTATGGACCGCCGAGATGGATGAAGCGGTGGTGAGGGAACAGCGGCGGGAGCTGTGAGAGGTACAGGAGGGTTCGAAGTAGAAGGTTGTAGCAGCGATTGGGATGACGGGGTGAGAAACAGGGAGTATAGAGAGAGACGGACGAAATAGGTGGTGGTGAGACGGCGAGTGTGAGAGCTACGAAGGAGTTCCAGGAGGAGAACAGAGCGATGGAGGAAGGAGATAGACGGAGGGTTCCGATGGAGGGTGTTGTTTCGGTGAGGATTGGAGCGGCTGGGTGAGAAATAGTGATTGAGATGTGTATTGAGGTGGAAAATGTGTGGCTGTAGGTTGGAAAGTGAAGAAAAGGATGGAAGTTGAGATGTAGCGGAGAGGTGTGAGGATGAAGATGAAGAAGGTAGTGGTGATGCGGTTCTGCGAGGACGGCGAACGGAGGGAGATACAGAGGTGAGATGGAAGTGGCTGTGAAGGTGATAGTGAACAGGGACGGAGAGTAGAAGTGAGACGGCTGAGAGGTAAGGTTGGGGTTTAAGGTGAGCATGGATGAATGGCGTTGAGGAAATTGTTTGAAGAGATGACGAAGCGGTGAAGAGAGTGAGGAATGTAATAATGAGCAACGGACAGAGGGAGTTTGGTGAAGGTGAGATGCGTTTGGTTTTGAATCAGAAAGAAGATGGATTTTGCTTTTTTTTTTATAACTTTCTGGGTTTCAATTTCCGATAGCCTCCGCCTCTTGTTTCTGTTTCTATTTGTTGGCCCCCCCTTTCAATAGTAATATAACACATATATATACCCAATAAATTAGGGTTTTCAATTTTTTGATAATGTCTAAAATGTCCCTTTATAAAATGGGCCTAAAAATTGGGTCTAGTAAAAATTTACAAGCCCGAAAATATTTTTTGTTTGATTTTTAGAGATAAAAATTGGGCATCTAAAATTGTCAAAAATGTTATAAATTTGGACAATAAATTATCCGAAAAATTAAAATAAACATATTAAAATAAATTACAGGCATCAAACATTAAAGAAAAATTATCGAAATATTTAAAATTGAAATAAAGCGATAATAAAATACCGATTTTAAAACACTTACGGTTAAAAACAAAATTTCGAAATGTATCGAAAAATTAGAGAGATCACATTTTCATGATCTACGTGACACGTAGATTCATAAAGCAGTGAGTTAGAGGCAAAAGTTTGAAATATTTTCCCGCTAATTTTCCGCACATTGTTGAATTGTTTTTAGCAGTTTGTTTGTAAAATCGAAATATTGATATCATCGACATATAATCAACTTAAAACGATGCAATAAACAGGTAAGAAGATAAAAATGAATGAAGTGAAATATCGGGTATTTTATAACTATAAAACGATGCAAATATCGATTTAAACTAACTTTTGGTCAATTTAAATACGATGAAATGATGCATATGCAATGGATGAATGACTGTTTAATGTCAATGATCTAATGGACATATATGCAGATGAACGCGAAGCCTAAGCCAGATAAAATCGAGATAGGAGGGCAAATTTTGGGGTGCAACACTATCATTCATACATTACTCATAAAGTCATTATTCATGCATATGTCATTCATACACATTGTCATGCATCATACTTTGCATAAGACTAACAAATATTCTATCAAAGTTTCTCTTGTTTTTTTTCAAAACAGGTGAAAGTCACTCGACGCAGTGTGTCCGGATTAAGCCCGAATCGACGGAAAACTATCCGAAAGACCCCGGTTGTCCTCCACGAATGGTCCAGATTAAGCCCCGAATCTCGACGGGAAAACTATCTGAAAGACCACCCCTGGTTATCCTCCGATAACAGGCAATGGATCAACACCCGATGCACAACAGGGAAGATATCCACATTTTGCCAACTACTACCTCCCTCAGAGTAATCGGCACGAAGATTTATTCTGATCCCTTCTTATTATCAACAACAACTACAGAGTCTAGCGTACGACTCAGTTGCCCTGGATGGCATCTTAAGCCCATCTCCGACTACTTATCAGTGTTCCTCCACCTTTGGAATGCTGCATATTTGGTTAAAAACCAATACAAACCAATAACTTCATTCAAAGGTAAGCACGAAGTCTAACATACAACTCCCTCCGGATGGCATCTTAAGCCCATCTCCGCGCTCCTTCCACTATCAAGAACATCTACAGAGCCTAGCGTACGACTCACTCCCAGCGTTGACCTTTCCAGATGGCATCTCAAGCCCGTCTCCGACAATTCTCCTCCTATCAACATTCTCGAGTCTAGTGTATGACTCATCCCCTAACGAAGTCTCCACTTTCTCCAAATGGCATCTGTAATCCCATTCCCGCATCATCCACCAACAGCGAGTGCAAATTTTCAAGTGTACTCGAGTGTTCAATCATCTTCTACCTCCAGGTCACGAAAGGCACGCATGCCAATCTAACCCTTCCAGTACAAGAAGATTGAACAGGGGCAACTGTCATACCCCAAAATTTGCCCTCCATCTTCTCAAGATATTTCATACATCCATACTCAAGGATTCCTCAAGAGTTGATCAGACAAACTCTCTCCTAGACAATCAACCCAAACTAGGGTTTGGCAATTCTCAGCTCCAGATGGATTTCCAACATCTCCAATGGTCTTCATGCCTCCTCATATGCTTCAAAGATTCTCCATGTCAAGTTTCAAGCCTTACAAGTCAAATTTTCGATAATTGCTCGATGGTTGAAAATCAACAGATTGGACAAAAGTCAATCGTGGTCAACATACCAAAATTCATAATTTTTGGTCAACATCCTCATTTTGAAGTTACATTCATCATTTGACCAAGGGTTGATCATGATTCATCAAGAAAACTCAAGATTTGCTCAAAAGTCAAACTTTCTAAATTAGGGTTTCTAGGTGAAAAGTCAATCAACTTTGACCGATCATAACTTCTTCATACTTTCTCAGAAATTTTTCGACCACCTCTTGTTTTGAAGGAAATTAAATTCTCTACAACTTCATGTCTCACAAAAATGTCCAAAAAATGCTTCATTTGAGAGATATGGCTCAAAACCTTACAGGTCATTTTCAAAGTCAACAAAAAGTCAACATTTTGTTTTGAAGATATATTGAGCATGGAAACTCCAATTGAGATGAGACAAAAAAGGTTGGTTAGAGGACTCTTAGATATTTCCAAAAAGTCCAAGAACACTCAAAAATGTGGAAAATTGAGCAAGATACACCATTCACAAGTTGGGCAATTTTGAAGAAGTGCACAAAGAGAAATACTTCTAAAAATCAAAATCTTTGCAAATGGGCCTACTTTTTCTTCATCCAAACTTATTCCTCACACCATTAGGAATATCCAAGCCCAATGCCACGAATTTTTATTTTATTTTTCTATTTAATTTGGAATTTATTCATTTAAATACAAATTAAATTTAAAAATAGAGTATAAAATCAAAATTAATTGCAAACTTGATTTTTATTTCTTCCTTGGGATCCAATCAACTCATTAAAAGCCAGCAATTTTCAAAATTTGATGGATATGGCAAGATTGGATTGAGAATTGATCAAAATTTGAAGATTTGATTTTGTACAAAAATCAAATTTGATTGGCATTGATCATTGATTAAATCTTTCCCAAAACAACTCTGAATCCTTCTACTATATATACATGATACATACCACATGAATTAGGGTAGAAATTTTGACTCAAGAACCCTATTCCATGCTCAAAAAAACCGTGGCAAACAAGCAAAGTGCAATCCTATTTCCAGCCGTTTTCAATCGATTTTGAGGTGTCCAACACATTCCTTGATACCTCTTGAGTCGATCCAGACCCTCACTTTGCTCAAATCCATCCAGAATCAGAAAATCCGAGTTTGGTTTGTTCTTGAAAAATCCAAAATCGTGTTTTAATTTTGATGCATTATTAACATGTTTCATTGTTGTTTTGTGATTAGTGATGAGTTTGCAAGCATTCTGGGCAATTTGATTGAATTTCCATGGCCGGAAACACGATATGCCATGATTAGGGTTTCCTGTGCCGTTTTAGGGTTTCACGAAATATGAAAAATTGGACCACGAGACTAGTACCAATGAATCCGGAATGATGTCTGGAATCGAACCATGTCTTTAGAACTTATTTATATTATGTATGATGGGTTTTTGATTTTGCCAGGGACATAGCGTCGAGCAATGGCCGACGCTGAGTTTTTAAAAATTCAAAAGGAGGAAGACGAAGTTTGGCGCGTGATGGAGGCGTTCAGGGAGCGACGCGTGTTTTGATCCCACTCGTTCCAATTTTCAAACAGCTTGCACACTTGGCTCAGTTGGTTAAGGCGTGGACCGTGTTTTGATCCCACTCGTTCCCTTTTCATAACCTTCTCCCTTACTCAGAATCTAACGAAGGTCTTTTTCTGTACTTTTACCTTCCCTTAATTGGATAAAAATAAAAGTCGGTGGCGACTCTTGCTATCCGCACATTTGCGATACAAAAACACTAAAAAGTCAGTTCACCGTATCACAATGGGGAAGAAGATGAGGTGATGCAAGAGGAAATGGAGATTCCTATTCCGGTAGGAATCACTTCCACCAGAAACCAGGATCCTCCATCTTTGACTGGAGAGCAGAAAGAAGAACTAAAAAGGAGCAATCCCCTGAAATATGTCAAGTTAATGCTAGCTCAACGTGATTCTTCTTCTAGAAAAAATCAATCTGAAGATTCGAGTCAAACGAAGTATAATGCCCCTCTTACTTCTATTGACCAACTTCTTCAACAAGTTAACAAAACTATTCTTGGAGCTGATATTTTTACTATTCTGAAAGAAGACACTGGAGCCTATTATTCGATGAAGAAGTTGCTTTCTCAGATAGATCTCAGCATTTGTCCATCTGAAGTAAGTGAAACTATATATGATATGCAAATCTTACTTAATGAGGTTAGCAGTGAATATATTAGGGCAAATGATATCGATGCCAAGATTCGAACCAAACAAGAAGCTTTGTCTAAAGCTTATGACCAAACTTCGAAACTCTCTGAAGAAGCAGAAGTATTGGAACGTGCTAAAGCTCATACCAAAGACAAGCATGATGTTTTGGCTCGATCAATCCTGTTCTTGGAATCCTAGATTGAAGAACTCAAAAAGAAAATTGAGGGTGCTCGAAGTGAGCAGGCAGCCTTGAAGCACGTTGATGACAAAGAGCTTGCAAATCTTGTCACACAAAGTCTTCAGCAGATGGAGGTAGCTGAAGGAATAAGCGAGGAGATAAAGGGGCTCGAAAGCGTCAAAAATGCTACCCAATGTAAGATCAACTTATGCAAGAGCAAGTTTGCTAAGTTGAGACGAGACGCTCCTTTCTGATTTTTCGAATGTACTTCTTTAATGCTCTTTATTGTTAAGGATATTTACTACGCACTTTTGTAACTTGAACACAACCATTTTGGCATTTTTGTAATACCATTTTGGCTTTATTATTTTTTTTATTTCTATTATTCTGTAGTAATTCGAACCTCTTGCAAACATGGCTTATACCTTTTTAAGTATTTCCCATTTACCTTCAAGATTCTTCTATCTTCTGCTAACTCCTCTATTTCATAAGCGTTATTCGAAAAGGTTTTCAAAACACGAAAGGGTCCCTCCCAATGGGGTGACCATTTGCCTAAGGATTTATTCTTTTTATCCATAGGTAATATAACTTTCCATACCAGATCATTAATTGAGAACAACTTAATTTTCACCCTTTTGTTGTATGCTCTGGTTACTCTTTCTTTCTGTCTTCTCATAACTTCTAAAGCATATAGCCCGGCTTCGTCTATATCTACTAATTCATTCATCATCATTTCCCAATATTGGTCAGCCGGTATCTCATTTTGTCTTTGGATTCTAACTGACTGTAAATGTATTTCGACTGCTAGTACTGCATCGTGCCCAAATGTATGTCGAAACGGAGTAGTATTCGTTGCTTCCTTAGGAGATGTTCGACATGCCCATAAAGCTTGGTCCAGCGTTTTGTGCCAATTCTTTGGCTTTCGCCCCACATGTTTCTTTATCAATCCTATTATCACCTTATTAGCTGCTCCCACTTGACCATTTGCTTGAGCATAATAAGGCGTTGACGTGAGTAACTTAAATCCCATTTCTTGTGCAAACCCTTGCATTTTTCGCCCTGTGAAAACTGAACCTTGATCTGTTGTAATACTTTCTGGTATTCCGAACCTATAAATCATTTGCTTCTGGATAAATTCCATAATAGCCTCTTGATCAACGTTCACTAGAGGAATTGCTTCGACCCATTTTGTAAAATAATCTATACCTACAAGGATATATTTCTGTCCTTTGGATGGTGTTGGTCGTATTTCACCAATTAGATCTAATTCCCATCCTCTAAAGGGCCAAGGCTTAACAATTAAATGTAGCTCACTTGTAGGAGCATGTTGAATGCCTAGATGAACTTGGCATTCTTCACATCCTTTAGCAAATTCTATGCAGTCTTTAAGCATAGTAGGTCAATACATGCCGTATCGAAACAACAACCATTTCATTTTGTGACCTGCTTGATGTGCCCCACATGCCCCACTGTGCACACTAGATAATGCTAAATATGCTTTGTTTTCTCCTAAACACTTAAGTAATATTCCTTCTAGGGTTTTCTTGAAAAGTTCATTCCTATTAGCACATAAGACAATGCTCTGTATTTGATCTTTTTCTCCGTGTTTATTGAAGGTTCTTTCAAGTAATTTATTATGGGACTTCGCCAATCTGCATCTGCCAAACTATCTATACTTAGCACTTCGAATTCTTTCTGATTTGCATAGCCAAGTTTCGAATTTTCCAGATCCAATGGTGACAATTTGGTAGCCATTATTCTACCTCTTGTTTCTATGAGGTATTGGAGTTTTTCTTTGGATGTCTTATACCCTGAGGCTATTTGAGACAAGTCATTTGCCTCCTGATTTTCAATTCTAGGAATATGTTTTATATCCACATATTCAAACTTCTTGAGTAATCTATTAGCAATGACAAAGTACATGATCAGATTTTCTTTGATACACTTGCATTCTTTGGTTATTTGTTTGATGACCAGCTCTGAATCTCCTCTAATTTCGACTCTGGTTGCCCCCAATTCCAACAAAGCTTCAAGTCCAACAATTAATGCTTCATCCTCAGCTTCGTTGTTCGAATAGGGAGGGCCTTCTAACTTGTACTTGACTTTTGTTGGAATTCCTCCAGGAGAAATTATAAGCACCCTAACTCCACTTCCATTTTTATGCGTTGATCCATCGAAGGATAACCTCCATGGTTGGATCTCAACATAGTCTAACGCGAAGTCCGCACTCACAGAGTGATCCACTATGAAATCTGAAACTATTTGACCTTTCATAGCCTTTAAAGGCTTGAAGGCTAAATTGTACTCAGTGAGCGCTAAAGCCCATTTGCCAATCCTGCTGTGCATGATTGGTTTTGAAAGCATATGTTTAATAATATCAAAGTGAGATGAAACGTAAACATCAACTGGTTTAATATAATATTTAAGTTTTGTACAAGAGAAATACAGACAGAGACATAGTTTTTCTATGCTACTATACCTAGTCTCTGCTTTATTTAGGACCCTACTAATATAATAGATGGATCTTTCGACGCCATCATCATTTTCTTGGGCCAACATACTACCTATAGTTACGTTGGAGGCAGAGATATACAGTCTCATCGGCTTATCTTTAGAAGGAGGTGCAAGTATAGGAGGATGCATCAAATAGGCCTTGATCTTCTCGAACGCCTCCTGATGTTGTGCCGTCCATTCAAAATTCCCTTGATTGAGACGGAGGAGCAGAGAGAAAGCCTGAGTTTGCCCACTCAGATTAGATATAAATCTCCTTAAAAAGTTGATTTTACCTAATAGAGATTGCAACTCTTTCTTTGTTGATGGAGGTTTCGTCTCTATGATAGCCTTCGTCTTGTTCAAGTTAATTTCGATCCCCTTCTTGTGGACCACGAAGCCTAGGAAATCCCCAGCCTGCACAAAGAAAGCACATTTAAGAGGATTCATTTTTAAGCCATGTTTTCGCATTCTTTCGAATGATTGGCAGAGGTGATTCAAATGATCCTCATTAGAAACAAATTTTACTACTATATCATCTATGTAAATCTGCATAAATGATTCGATGAAATCATGGAAAATAGTGTTCATTGCCCTCTGATATGTTGCCCCAGCATTTTTTAGTCCAAAGGGCATAACTACCCATTCATAAGTGCCTAAGGCGCCTGGACATCTAAACGCAGCTTTGGGAACATCATATTCATCAATGAAAATTTGGTTATACCCAGAGTATCCATCTAACATACTCAAGTATTCGAAACCCGCAGTAGAATCAATCAACATTTCTGCTATAGGCATGGAATATTCATCTTTTGGGGTTGCTGTATTCAAATCCCTAAAATATATGCAAATTCGTAAGGAACCATTTTTCTTAATAACAGGTACTATGTTAGCAAGCCATTCTACGTACCTTGTGGTCCTGATAAACTTGCATCGAAGGAGCCGTTCTACCTCTGCCTTTATTTTTGAGAGGATTGCTGGGGCGAATCGTCTAGGCATCTGCTTGATGGGCTTCTTGCCATCCTTGATTGGAAGCCTATGTTCCACCAGTTCCCTCTTTAAACCAGGCATTTCGTCGTAGTCCCAGGCGAAGCAATCTCTGTTTTGTTTGACCATTTCGACCACCTTACTTTTTAGACCGGGACTGAGTTTCGCATTGATGTATGTAATTCTTTTTTAGACGCCATCCCCAATATCAACTTCCTCCAATGGATCTTGTGCTAGCATTTTAGTGCTTGTTGACTCTGGATCCTTTTCGAACCCCAAGGGCTCTTGATCATAAATGGCATCTAGCCGTTAATCCACTAGTTCGGAAGTTTGTCCATCACAGGGTGGGGGTGATTAGTTTCCCTCACGACTTGCTATTTCTTTTTTTCTTTTTTCTTTTTTATCTATGGCTTCGACAGCCATGTTCTGGATTTCGACTTCGAGAGCCGTCTTTCATTTGTTCTCAGCCAGATAGGCCGAAATCTTTTTGTAGTAACTTGATTCAATCATAATGATCTTCGCTTCCCCAGCCAGTTAGCCGTATCGTCGAAGTTTCTCTAACCTCTTCAATCTCCTGTCCGTCCCACATAATTTCTCTAGCCCATTGGAATCCATTAGGACGGAGGGTTAAAGAATAGTAAGCGTTTTCATTCGGCTCGAAATATTCTACAGGCGGGTAACATGGCCCTATGTTGGCCATATTTCGATCGAAGTTTCTTTTGTCCACGTTGTTGATTTATGTCATATAGTAACTTTGGTCTGCTTCTATGTTTTCGAAAATTCCATCGTCTCTCCACAACACCAGCCTTTGGTGCATCGAGGAAGGTACCACACTAATTCCATGAATCCATTCCCTGCCAAGCAACAGATTGTAGTTTGCCTTCGTAGCAATGACCATAAACATTGTTGGTCTTGCGAGGGAACCAACTGTTAAGTTAACTTGTATTACTCCAAAAGTCTTACCAACCTTCCCTTCATAATTCGAGAGCACCATATTGTGGGGTCTAACATCTGACTCGTGCATGCCTATCCTTTTCAACATGAAGCGAGGCATCAAATTAACCGCAACGCCACCATCCACCAGAACTTTGTTCACACCATGTTGTTCTACCTTTTCCCTGATGAATAAGGGCTTTAGGTGATTCTTCATTCCCTCATCTGGTTTCTCGAAAAAAGCATTTTTCTCCTCGACCGCTCCGTTGTTCATCACATAATAACACACTGGCCTATGTCTGGCCATTTCGTCCTCATCAATTTCCTCACCAGTGTAAACTTCTGTATCCCGATTGTACTCACAAGGTAGCACCGAAACTACATTGCAGTTTGCATTAAAGAATGATTCCCCCTTCAATTCAAAGTCATCAGTCATCAAGTCCTCCTCGTTTGCAGCCACCTTCTGTTCCTTATTTTCTTCAGCGTCTTTTTTGGTGAAAAAAGCCTCCTGGACACTGGGGGTTTGTCCCCAGTCTGGGTCACTGATGTTGGATTATTGGTACTGGATTCTTCTATCTCCATGGTCTTCGAATCCATCTCAGTATTTTTGTTTCTCTGGTGTCTACGCCATTGAGAGCGGGACATTGGGTTTTGCCTTTGTAATTCTCCAATCTTATTTCTTCCCTCTTGTTCGAATTGAATTGCTTCCTGTAAGCCATCGCAGTCCTGCCTCCTTGGTCATAGCTTCGCCACTTTCCTTTTCCCTTATCAGCCTTCACCTGTAGCCATCTGTCAGTGGGGATTTTTGTAGGTAGTTTGAAGGAAACTTTCTTTGCTCCCCTGGGATAAGGGCTATCTGGCCTCCTTGGCATAGTTCTGTCAGTATTAACAGGATTCGAAGGCATCCTACCTTGGTGCCCCCAGCCTGATGCAAACGGAATTCTCTCGAACGCTTCAGCTATTTCTCTATCATACACCGCTGCACATCTGGGACATATTAAATATTTTTTTCCAATTTTGTGGCAGCGAACCAGGAATTCGAGCAGACTCTCATCAGTTTTTGGATAGACTCTGTACAGTTGGTTGTCTTGCCTCCAGTTGACCCCTGTTCTTTTGCGCTGGGCCCTTTCAAACTCAGCAGCAATTCTGGGGTTGTAGATGATGCTGCACCTTGGGCACAACAACTTATCCTGGTTTTTCTTATGGCAGTGGAAGAGATATTTGCGCAAACTCGCATCTTTTCTAGGTAATTTCTCCCTTCTTTGCTCTCTCTCCTTCTCCAAATAGCGTTCCACTTCTTCTATTTCAGCGTTGGGCTGTTCGAAATCCACTATATTCACTCCTAACGTCTGACCACCATAAAGTTTAACCTCTTCGAACTTCATCCTGAGACCCTCAGTGGCCTCAGTTAATTTTTTGTCAGCAGCAAGTTGGCCATTAGCAGCCTTTATTGCTTCACTTAGTATCTTTGCTTTGAGCACCTTTGGGAGGCCATCAGTAGCCTCTCTTTCGCTCCTAATCAAGATGAAGTCCCCATCCTCTTCAAATTCCACTTTCGATTCAACTTTCCTCTCAGCAATCTCTAATACATTGATATCCAGAGGTTCAGCATAGTTAGTGTCTGCCATCAGCAACGGATCCGTATCAACCTTCATTGGATTCTTCCCTTTGTCTGAGAATTTCAGCCTGCCATCTTTGATTGCGTTTTGTATCAGATCCCTAAAAATAAAGCATTGTGAGGTTTTATGGCCTAAAAAGTTGTGATATTTACAAAAGCCCCTCTTCTTCCTTTGTTCCAATGGAGGAATCTTAAGGTTAGGAGGAACTATTAACTGGCCATCTTTAACAAGCAGATCAAATATTTCATCACATTTAGTTATATCGAAAGTATAGATTTTCTTAGGGAATTTATCATTTTTTCACTTTCGACAGGATCCTTTCCATTGAAAGGAAGTAGAACTTTGCAAGCATAAGGGGGTGCTTCCTTCAGTTCTGCAAGATCTATTTCGAACTGATCGAAATCATAAGGGTCTTGAGAATCATCTATGTTCTCCCCTTCAGCCTCTATGTAGGCTATTCTCTCTTTCTTTTGGTCTTTACTGGCCCTAGCCTTTTCAGCTTTTAACCTTTCGACCTGTCGAACTCTGTCTGTGAGTTGGGCCATGTCTCTGAGATACTGTGTATCCAATTTCTTTCGAATGGAATAATCTAGGCCCCCCGCGGCCATTTCGACCAATTCATGTTCGAGAACTACTGTGATGCATCTAGATTTTAACAAACGAAACCTATTCAAATAATCATCTATTGGTTCCGTGAATTTTCTCTTAATGTTTCCTAATTCTTTCAGACTAATTTTAGACTGACCCATGTAAAATTGTTCATGGAAAAGTCTTTCTAAATAAGGCCACGTGTCCACAGATCCAGGGGGAAGGGTGGTGAACCAAGTGAAAGCATTCTTCGTTAGATAACTCGGGAAGTATTTTATCCTAAGATTTTCATTATTTGCTATATCCCCCGCTTCGGTTAAATACCTTGCTATATGTTCCACTATTGATTCACTCGTGTCTCCAGCAAATTTCGTGAATTTAGGGACTTTAAAGCCCCTGGATAATTCTGTTTGCAGAACATAGCCTATAATGGGAGATGTGTAATTTGGCCTCCTAAATCCTGAATTTAAGCCATTCTGGGCCATTATTCTTTCGATCATGGTGGTGAGGTTATTTTCTGCCACTAAATTGTCATTTCTAATTCTATGAGCAATTTCGTTTGCATTTTCGTCCCTATTCACCATCATTATTGGTCTAGGCTATTCGTCCTGAACTTCCTGAACTTCCTGGTGCCTTAATCTTGCTCATATATTTCTCTCTTCAACCACTTGTATAGGGGGTCGGATCTATTCAATTGTGGGTTCTTCATTTCGAATTACCACTGGGTTTTGCCTACGTCTTGCAGGCGCATCAGGGGCACCAAAGAAATACGCTATTCTGGCCATCTGGGCTGCATTTTCTTGGTTTGTTCTATTTATGTTCTGGATTCGGGGGTTAAAAATAACATTCATTTCCCGGGCTAAGATTCCTACCATATCATGATTACTATCATTCATCTACTGCCTAAGTGCTGCCTGACTATTAGTTGTAAGGGTAGGCAATTGGGCAAAATTTCCTAGATTCTGGGGATTTGTAACCAAATTTTTCATTCCTGAACCAGACCCTTGGACTGGGGACTAAGTCGATGCATTATGTAAACCTGCCATAAACGAAGTTGGCATTCCATACGGAGGGTTTCTGGGTCTCAAGGGCTCGAAACCTGGAGGGCTAGTGAGGGTCGAATACTGTTGATTCCCTACGTGTGGTATAGTTTGCATTGATGACATGTTAGATGGTATTTCTAATGTACTTACTGGGACCGTATTCAAACTGCCAACAGGGATGGTATTGGATGCATCAATCGAACTTGAGACGATTGTTGCAGCCCCTTGTGGGGGATTTTGTCTCCTATTTTGGTTAGTTGTGTTAACCATTGTTTTGGTACGTTGTCTTCTGGGTATATGTGGATTATTATTCTTTATTTTACCGCTTCGAAGGTTCATATAACGAAACGCGCTCCAAACTCAGAAGATCCTAAAATTTTCTAATAGGTTTGATAAATTTTTTGTTATGACACTGTCCCACTAGGCGTGCCAATTTGTTTACAGTGATTTCTAGTAAACAACCGCTAGTCTTCCAATTATTAGTTATTATTGGTTACTTGCAGGATCGACTAGATTGATCCTAGGACACATGTGCCATAACTCATTTCTATGTTCATACCCATTATTTTGATAAGTTTATATTGTATATTGATGCGGAATGTAAGATTCTTAAGAGATCTCTCTAAAATTGTCTATAGAAATATACTGACTGAATGTATAAAGGAAAAGCTTCGAATTAAACTTAAGATTTAACAATTGAATGTAAAGACAAAGATTTTCTGAGAATATAAACGTTTCTGGAAATATAAAGTGTTTGAATGAACGAACAAAGTAGAAATGAAGTTTCTAAAGAGATAGATGTGTTTGAGTTTTCTGGAAATGCAAAGGCAAGTATAATAAGAACATAAAAGGAAATCGAAAGATTCTAAGAGCCAAAGTACTGTAAAAGTGAAAGGAATATAAAAAGAGTTGGATTTAAATTATAAAGAGTCATGATGTTCAATACGTACATTTTGTCTTCTAACTCGTTTCCCTTAAGTCACGGTAATTTGAGTGTTTTGAGATTTTTTAGTACACGAATGAACAGAATAATTCTAACATAAAAACACCTATTTATAGTATTTCGACCCTAACGGTCTTATTCTAAAATCATGCCACATTCGAAGCATGCAGGCTCCTTACATTCACTGACTTCCACGCTTCCACTAAGAATGGCGCTCTTTATTTAAAATTCGAATCCTATGCCAGCGAAATAATGCTTTGTCATTTCAATTCGAATTTGTAAATAACCTGTTTGGACCGTTCCAATTCTTATACATTGCACAAAAGAACTCTTCGCATTTAAACACTAAAAATGCCAGATCGAAGTCCATCACTTATTACTAGAAATCGAAGAACCTTTTAGAACAATGGTTCTATATTTTTAACCAATATTCATCATTGATACCAACCTCTTTATGTAACACCCCTTCTAAATAACCCGTGAATATATTAATTAAATCAGAGTAACATGGAAAACAGGGATGTCACAATTCATAAATAATATAAAACCTCAAATCGAACAGTAATCATGCTTTACTGAAGGAATTATTAAAATAAACTATTCAAATTAACATCATGTTCTACACAGCGGAAAAATATCACAAAAACCGAAATAAATTTAATTAATAAGTATTCCCAACATAAATCAAAACCAATGGAGTATAAAACAAAACTCTCATCTAGACGTTTCCTCCAGTGTTACAACTACTAGAGCATGACACTAACACGCGGATAAAAATAAGACACAGCTCTATAAGCCATCCTCACCGACTCCTGAGCTGCTAACTTTAATCTAAATTGAAATTCCTGGCAGCAGATACGTGATGTCACAGAGAATGTTATGACACAGTATCTGACACTCCGTTAACAATTCACACAGTAAATTCAAACAATAGTAAAGAACACAATAAATTGTTTACCCAGTTCAGTGTGTAACTACACCTACATCTGGGGGCTACCAAGCCAGGGAGGAAATTCACTATTAGTAGAATTAATTCAGGAATAAACCAACTAGTTTATCTCCTTCACTTAAGACCTACCCAATGCAACTTCAATCTAAGTCCTACTTAGACCTGAGTTCCTACTCACTCCCCCTCAATCAGAGCAGTGATATCAACCTATTGAATAATTGAATTGTGAAGACACACTTCAATAAACTATCTTGATTTTGCTTCAAAGCTTTAATCAAGAGACAAAACACTCGTGCTTCAAAGCTTTGAGTGATAAACAACCCTTACAACCAAATCCTAGTCCAAGGCACTTATCAATTAATAATTGCTTGGCTCACAAGAGTAACTAGAATTACACAATACATCCTGCTAAAATCTTCAATACAGTTCAAGAGGCGCAGCAGCAGAGTAAGGGTTCTATTCCTATTATAGAAGCAGTCCTGAAACTTCAGTTTTGGGCTTCCATAATAATAGCTAGGGTTCACTTAATTAATCCTAAAAACTTGGTCTTTTCAACAACCAATTTAGGTTTAACTAAGATTAACCTAACATCCACGTGAGCATGCAATCTAATAACAGAAAAAAATAATAGAACAGCTCAACAAACTTCCTGAAAAAATCTCAGGAAAAACAGATTTTGCAGAACAGAATGTCACACAGAATGTCATAACATCTGTTATGACATCAGTATATTTTCTGCAGAATTCCAGCACAGCATTTAGCTTCCAGTTCTGAGCTGTACTTTAAACATCCTTGCCAAGTAGGATTTATCTTCAATCTCTGAATGTCATGACATTTATCAAGACATTGCTATAGTCTAGTTTTACCAAAAAGTAATGCCAACTTAAAACACTAACTGTTCGCGTTAAAAGGTGACGCGCTAGAGGATGCGAATGTGAATTCGGATTCTCTGGCTCGAAACGATTTACTCTTTTGATTTGTTTATAAAGATGCCGCGAGCATCAAGCTTTATTATTTTCAACACAAGAAAGATGATTTAATGATTACGAAAAAGGGGAAAGCTGAAATACCCTCAATTGATATTGATATGCATAATGACTAGCGCAAACTAGACACAACGCATTGGGGAGATTCTGAGTAAGGGGGATTGTTATATAAAGGGAATAGATGGAGCACCCTAAATATATATAGTTATCTATAGATTTATATATGAATATGTTTGATATGTTTGTGTGTTTTAATTGCTATTTCTATGATTGGGAAAGTTTCTCCTTTGGGATTTTAAGAAATGATAGATTAGGTGGAATTCTAGTGTTTGTTATTATTGTGCTCGCAAAGATCTGTGGATCTTCTGCATACATATCCCCTAGTGGGAATCAGAGCATTTGTAGCTCGGATCTACAGGGATCTATGGTTTGTTTGGTCTGAGGGAGAAAGAAATTTGCTCGGCAAGGATGAGACCTTGTGCCTACGTATTCTCAAAAGGATGTTGAGAAAGTCAGAGCAATCGTAGTTCCCACTTGTGCTAGTGGAAAGCAACGGGATGTTAGTAAGAGACAGACAAATGTCATCTTAATGAAAAAATGTATCTAATCTATTTCATCACATACATTTTTGAAAGTTTGAAATAATTTGATTGATAAAAATCTTTCTTCATAAGCTATCGGTGTTTTGCTTGAGTGTACAAGCGTTACCACTTACATGTTTAAGAAAGACGTTTGAAAAAAGATGATTGAATCTTTTAACTGTAAGCATTGGGTGTTTTGCTTGAGTGTACAAGCGTTACCACTTACAATTAAGAGATGTTTTTGTTTGAAAAGAGTTTGAAAAGTTTTTGAAAGAGTTTGAAAGAGTTTGAAAAGTTTTTGACTGTATGTGATGTGATAGATGAGATACTTCTTCCGCAGAGATGATAGATGTCTAAATCTCAAGGAGAAATTGATTGGATTAAGGGATGCTTTTAAGAAGCCCATGGGTCCTTGTATTGTTAGCCCAAGAGGAGGCATTCCGAGGGTCATCGAGGGTCATCGTGGGTCCTTGTATGAAGCTCAAGAGGAAGCTATAGGGTATGGCTGGCTTTGTCTTAAAAGGGATTTCACCGAGAAACCATCCTTTTGGAATTAAGAGCAATTTCACCGGGAAATTTTACTCTCTGGGGATTTGAAAGTGATTTCACCGGGAAACCATCCTTTCAGGGTTCTATCTTAGCGCGGGTGATTCTTTGTATTGGAAGCCCAATAGGAGGCTGTTAAGAGATTTCCTGTCTCTTTCATTGTATGATGCCCAAGAGAAGGCTAAACTCAATGAGGAGTTCTTTTGAACGAAGCCTAAGAGGAGGCTGACTCAACAGGGGAGTGTTGTCTTATATGAAGCCTAAGAGGAGGCTGAACTCTGTGGGGAGAGTTATCTTTTATAAAGCCCAAACGGAGGCTAAACTCATGCTGGTGATGAATTATCTTGTATAAAGCCCAAGCGGAGGCTACAACTGTGGGGAACCTATTGGTTTGACTAATTGTTATGTTATAACTAGACAGTTGTATAAACAAGTGTGTGTGTGTGATATGTATTCACAGGAGTTTATGAAGGAAATATAAACAATGCAATGATGTTTATTTATAGAAGTTTATGAAATATAAACAAGTGTCTGTGAAACGAACATTTAAAACGAGCGTAACTTGATTATTTACAAGTTTGAATGTGTACAAGGAAGTAAATATGTACACGAACGAGTATTTATGTACAGAGAAAGATGGATGTACATAGGGGGGTTGGGACTTACACCATAAGGGTGGCCCATTGGTTTGAAAGCAGTTTCACAGGGAATAATGCTCCTTTCAATACCAATGGTTTTCAGTGTATATACAGATGAAACGGAAACGAACGATCAAATTTTATCTGTGAAAAGTATCTGTATTATGTACAGACAAAGATTTGTATGAATACAAAAAAGAATTTGATATGTACAAGAATATGTACATAAAAGAATGTTTTGTTTGTGTATACACAAGTGAAGTGAAAACAAACGATCGAAGTTTGTCTGTACTTGAGTATAAAAGTATCTGTGTTATGTACAGATGAAAATTTGTATGTGTTTGGAAAGAATTTGTTATGTACAAAGAAATATTATGTACACAAAAGAATGTTATGGGACTTACACCGTGAGGGAGGCCCATTGGTTTAAAAGAAGTTTCATCAGTAATAATTCTTCTCCTTTCAATACCAATGGTATCGGTGTATAAACAAACGAATGAAAACAAACGAAAGAAATTTGTTTATGTTTGAATATTGACAATGATGATTTGAGTATGTACAAGTAAAATTAAATATGTACAAAAAAAGGATTGGGAATTACACCGTAAGTGAGGCCCATGATCGATTGAGAAATTCGAGAGAAAACGAATTCGGTTTTATCGTTTAAATCGGATCGATCATGGTAAAAGATGTAAGTTTGATGAAATGTTTTGAAAAATTATTTTTGAAAATGTTTTGAAATGTGAGGTTCATTTATGAAAAGTTTTGAAAAGAATCGGAAGTCGAAAACTTGAAAAATTCACCTTAAAAGGAGGTTTGAAAAAGTGCTCAGAACGTCGTTTTCAGCTTGATTAAAATATAATCAGATGAAAGTTTTTTCTGAAAATTTTTGCACTATCATAAAATAAATACATTTATTGACAAGTGTTCAAAAAATCACCTCAAAATGAGGAGTTTTGATTGGTTAAAAAAAAAGTGAAAGTTTTGTAAAAAAACATGAAAATATGGAAAAGTTTGAAAAAGAATGGTCTTGAGAGGGATTGAACCCATGACCATTGGGTAGCACACGTGGCAGAAAACCTTAAGGGCGAGCTAGCTATCACTGGGACAAACGCGTGTTGGTGTTAGTGGATCAGAAACACGTGTAAACATGATATTGGAATATTTGAATTTAAAAAAAAATCAAGAACACGCGCGAAGCTTGTTCTTCGTTTTGATTTTCAGATTCTTCAAACCCAGCTACAATCCTTGTTTCTCAATGAAATTCAATGATGTAAACATGAAAATTGCTCGGTTTTGAACAAGGAATATGATAGTACATGTTAATTGCATTTATTTTTGGTTTATCATGTTTGGATTTCTGAAATCACGAAGAACCCTAGAAACTAAGATTTCAAATTAAATGATGCATAGTTAATGATTCTTTGATTTTCTTGAGGGCTTATGATCGTGATGAGTGCAGAAAGAGATTGGCCAAGAGTTTTTTTGTTTAAATTCAAAGAATTAGGATATCCAAGTTCATGTTCATACCTGTTCAAGTGGAGATCTAAGAAGGTGTAAACGCGTTTCCAGAACTTGTTTCTTGATTGCTACAGCACCATCGGCATGTATGGAAGCTAAATGAATGGTCTGCTTGCTTTGAGCTTGCCTGGATTATGCTACACAAGTTCACCTGCACAGTTCAAAAATGGAAGCTCGATTTTGATATAAAACTTGTTACAGTTGCTTGCCAATGATCTGGATCATGTACATGAGGTACATGGAAGGTGTTAGGATGATTAGATCACAACTTATTCCATTAAAACCATGAATTCGAATGCTTATGGCAGTTTTGGAAGTTTGAAAACATGGCATGTGATTTCTGATTTTTACTTGTTCTTGTGCTGGTTTTATGATTCAAACAAGTTTAAAATTGGTTATGGAATGTATTTGACACCAAAGATCTTATGTTTATTCACAATTTTTCAAAAATGCAAAGTTTCTCCAATATCACTATGTTTCTTGATTTTCAAGTAAGAAGAGAGAAAGCATGGATTTGCATTGCTTTGGTGTGTTTTGAACTTGAAATTGTGATCCATTTATAGGCCAAAGGTTCTGAAATTGTTAGGCACAAGTACATGGCAATTGGAAAATCAAAGATGCCTTAAGGGGTAAGAATGACTTTTCAAAAGAAAAAGGAAGTTTCCTCTTTTTACCATGTATGAAAAATCTTCAATTTGATCTTATCCCATCTCAATTATATCTAGCTGATATTTATCAGCTCAATGATCCATTTGGCAAGGTTGCAAAGCTTCTAGATGAAGAAATCTCAAAATGACCTATAATTTGATGTTTTGGATTTTGAAAATCAAGTTCATGGAGCCTTATGTTTCAATTTCAAAAGTATAGCTAGACTCCATGGATTTGTGAGTTCTTGGAAATTTTGGAAAGCTTGTTTCACAAGCTACAACTTTCATGTTTTGAGTTTTTTCCAATTCAAAATGGAATTAGGTGAAAAAATGGCATGAAGTTTGAAAAAAATAAGAAATTTCAACACTTAGAAAATTTTCTAAGTATGAAAACTTTTGACTTTTTGTTGACTTTTTCAAATTCTTTGACTTTTTATGATCATGATGGATCATTTGAAGTATTTTGATGATTGAAAAAGTTTTGTTTTGAAAATTTTGACCAAAAGTCAAAGTTTGACTTTTCTGTGCAGATGAAAATTCATCAGATGTTTCTGAAATTGACTGATGATATCTGTGAACTTCTGTGATGTTTTGAATCCAGAAATTAGGTCAATATGTTGTATCTAAGATATAATGACCAATATTTATCCAAAAAAGTCATTTCTTGCTCAAAAAGTCAGAGAATACTCATGCCCGATCAAAACCCTAATTGGTCGATCCTCGATTGATCTATGAGAAAAAATGGATATCTGAAGATTGAAGGCTGATGATTTGATCAAGATAGATCAAATGAGGTGAGAAAAACTCAAACCCTAATTGGTTGCCTTTTGAATCGATGAAAACGATGAAACCCTAATTTTGACCGTGAAATCCACACCATTATGTCGTCGAGTCATAGTTATGCAATGATGCAAATGTAAGGTGGTATATTAGGTCAAAATTTGGGTATGACAGATGCCCCTATTTAAGTTTCTTTAACTGAGAGATGAAGATGAATATCTTCGCTTTGATAGGTGTAAAGAGAATTAAATATCGGAATACGCAAATTTGGACCTAAGATACCAAAAATGCAGATGATGCAAAATGATTGAAAAAAGTTTCACCCAGAGAAATATCAAAGAAATGACATGACGGGGAAAAAATTTTGTGAATACGTCCCTGCTGGGGAAAGAATGATTCACAAAAATATGTGAATATCTGTTTCACTTTGGGAAATAAAGAGATTACCTTCTGTCAGCCTCGTGACAATGTTTAAGGTAAGTGGAAATGATATTACCAATTATCAGCTTTGTGATAGTTCATGGTAATGAATTCTGAAGATGTTACCAATTATCAGCGAAGTGATAACTATAACAAGGTAAATCTTGAGAAAAAATTTGCTATGTATTCAGCTTTGTGAATAACGGACAAATGAAAGAAACAGATTTCAAATGGGCTTTAAAGATATTACCAATTATCAGCAAAGTGATAACTATAACAAGGCAAATCTTTAGAAAATTGCTGTATATTCAGCTTTGTGAATAACAGACAGTGAAAGAAACAGAACTCAAATGAGTTTTGCCCTTTTGGATATAATCTTGCCGAGGATCTCTCTTTTTGAGAAGATGCGGGCATTTTGATTGGAAGACACAGGTTTTCTTTTGGACAGAAAGACAACTGCTGGGAAATTTCTCGTATAGTAATGATTTTGACATTGTTGAGAAGACAAACTTTTATGACAATTTTATGAATGAAGAGAAAGATAAGCGGCTCAGACGATGAGGCTATTGCTTATTGCTTTGTTGATTATAGACAGTGTTCTATCCAGGAATGAACTGGAAAGAAAAAGTCAATCAAGACATTATTCCCAATGAGGAATGATCTTAGCTGGGGAATGTGGTGGAGAGAAGAAAATGTATTTCTCTGTTTGGGAATACTCCTGTTGGGGAAAAAGATGTATTTTTTCTGTTTGGAGATATTCTACTGGGGATAGAATTGTACTTACATGAGTAAGCGTGATTTACACCAGTGATATGGAAGCAAACATTTCAAGGAATGCAAAAATGCACGAATGATGCTATTATGTATGAATGTCATGAATGTTATATGCATGCTAACAATACTTGACAAAGACACTAAAGAGATATCTGGGAAAGGGACCACGTCACAATTCGAACAAATACTCGGTGGAAGTTGCAACAATGGTGCAGATGTTTGACTGGCGAAGAATTTGAGTTGCATGCTTTAAATTTTTTGAGAAAGGCAATTTATTGGCAACTCGGCCGGGGATTCTTTTTGGGATAAGAATACCGTCCTTTGATGATTTCTGCTGAGGAGAAAACTGCTGTAGCAGGTGCTTTTTATCCTTCGGAGATTGAAACACTTACGGAGAAAACCGTTGAAGTTCTTTCTGTGTCCATAGTTCAAAGGAAAATTTTTGCTTTTATTTCAAAATTTTGAAGTAAAAAATCATTTAAAACTTTTTAGCTTCAAAAAGTGATTTTCACAATAAAAAGCGTTATTTTGCAAAACAGAATAAAGTAGGAATTGCAAACAAAAAGTACAAGGCTCAAATTTTATTGAATAGAATGGTAATCAGCCAAATGCGTGATTCCATGAGCTATTTACAAAAGTTGGAAATGATAATTTATGGGGAAAAGGCTACATTGAAAGCAAATAACCGCTATTATCCCTAACAACTTTGAATTCCAACTGCGCTTGTTGCTTCAGAAGAGTTGATTGAAGATCCGTTGATGGAAAATTCTTCAGAGTGACGAAGTACGGACTGTTTGCAGTTACTTTGTCATTTTTTGTGTATCCTTGTTTTTGCCTAGATTGCCTTTTCAGGTTTTCAATCCATCAGGATAATTTCTGTTTATTGTCTCTAATTTTTGCCTGGACCGCCTTTTCAGGTTTTCAATCCACCGAGACGCTCTTTTGCCTAAGCCGCCTTTTCGGTTTTCGACTTACCGAAATGTTCTTTTGTTTTTTAGACGAAGTATTTCTTGACCGCATCAAGATTCACAGGATGCGGAGTTCATCACCGTCCATGGTTGTGAGAGACATAGCACCGCCGTAAAAGCTTCTTTGACGATGTATGGGCCTTCGAATTAGGAGTCCATTTGCCCTAGAATCGTTGAAAAGATGTAATCTTCTTAAGCACGAGGTCGCCTTCTAATTCACGAGGTCGAACCTTCTTGTCGAAAGCTTTCTTCATTCTTCTTTGATAGCTTGTCCATGACACGAGCGATCAGCGCTTTTCGATCAAGTTTAGCGGTCGACCGCTTGACACCATTCACCTCGATAATTTGGTTTCCATGAGAACCCTCATTGATGGGATCTCAACTTCTACGGGAGCACTGCCCATGCCGTATACTAAAGAAAAGGAGTTGCCTCATGAAGTGCGATCAAGTACGATACCCATGTGTAATACTTGAACTGACTTTGTAGGATTTTTGTATCCAAATGTGCGGATAGCAAGAGTCGCCACCGACTTTTATTTTATCCAATTAAGGAAGGTAAAAGTAATGTAAAAAGACCTTCGTTAGATTCTCGAGTTCGGAGAATGGTTATGAAAAGGGAAGGTATTAGCACCCCTTTCCATCCGTAGTTATCTACGGGCTCTTAGTTGCTCTAGATCACTTTTAAAATTGCTTTCTGTGTGTTTGACAAAAATGTTTTGAAAAGGCATTTCGCTTTGACTTTGTAATGACTCATGTAGGAGTGTATACAAGGTGTTCGGAAATGTTTCGTTTTTGAAAAGAATTTGAATTTTGAAAAAGAGTGTGTGGTGTGAAAAGCATTTTGATAGAGCAAGCAACTAAAAGACTTTATTTACCCACTCAGAATTGGTCGTTTTGTTGTACTTCTACATTCCTTTAGAATAGCGCTAGTCATGCCATTAGTTAGTAGGTAGCTCCATTCGTTGGATGTAAGCGGGACATTCGAAGGGACATCGGATGGTCATAGAAGGCAACTTGTAGGAAGTATCCTAGCACATTCGAAGGGACTATCATCATTTTTCGTAGGCTACAATCGAGGGTCAAGATCATGTATTCGGAGGCGACATCGTGGGTCTTATGATCTTTGTATCGAAGGGACTATGATGATTTGTTTGGAAGGCAACGGTGCTAGAATACCTCTACGTTCGAGGGACATGACCATTTGAATCGAAAGGCATCGAGAGAGAATTACCCTAAGGGGTGCGTGTGTGAAAGAAGTGTGTCAAATTCGGATATTTTATCTTGAAATTAGTGTGAGCTATGTCCAATTATTATCTTGCCATACACGCCTAATTACTAGCAATTGATAAGGGTGCGGAAAGTAAAATGCGGAATGTAAAGGTGCGGAAAATAAACCTACGCTATTACATGGCTTTGGGGAAGATACATAATTTAAACTTGCGGAAAATAAAAGCCTAATTTAAACTATTACAACCCATGAGCAATTACATTATTGGAAAAAATAAAACGATAAAAGAAAAAAAACGTCCAAATCGGAGCAACCTGTGAAAGAATAAGAAAATCGGGAAATGCAATATGAATTGAACAAGAGAAAAAATGTTAGAAAAATGCAAATTTTAATATGAGAAAATTAATATATGCTGGAAATATGATAAATATATTAAAATAATTTTTTGGGATTTTTTGGAAAAGATTTAATAATTAAAATGCAATTTATAATGATTTGAATGCTAAAATAAAAATAAAATAAATATGCATGCAAAAATTATATTTTTTAATTTATTAAATTAAATAAAAATTTTTATGAAAATAATGTAAAAAGAAAAAAATGTTTTTGGTAATTTTTTAATGCAGAAATAAAATTGTGAAAAGAATTGAAATAAAATGCAAAATATTAAAATAATTAGAAAATAGGAAAATAATGCAAGTTTGGTAAAAGAGAAACAAAACCGGTCCTGATGAGGATCGAACTCATGACCCTGGGGCGAAATCTTAAGTCCACATGCCTTGACCAACTGTGCTACGTTGCTTCACTGTTGGAAAACCGGATCGAGTAGAAGAAAGACAAGTGTCGCTCCCTGAAGCTCCAGACCGCGCGCGAAGCTTCATCGTCCCCGATTCAAATTTTCAAAGCTAGCGTCGGCTGTTCTTCGACGCTATGTCCCTGGCTAATTCAAAAAATCAAGCAAACATAATATAAATAAATTCTAAGGCCATGGTTCGATTCCTTGAAGCATTCCGAACACGCTGGTATGGGTCTTGAGGTCCAATTTTTCCTAATAAGAGGAACCCTAAAACGGCATAGGAAACCCTAATCATGGCATAACACGATTCAGGCCATGGAAATTCAATTAAAGCACCCAGAAAGTTTGCAAATACATCACTGATCACAAAAACAAACACAAAACATGTTAACAATGCATGAATCGAAGAATACGATTTTTGAAATTTCAAGAACAAACCAAATTCGGTTTTCACGATTCTGGATGATTTTTGGCAAAGTGAAGGTCTGATTCGCTTCTGGAGGTATCAAGGAACCTGTTGGACACCTCAAAAACGATTGAGAATGGCTGGAAGTAGGATTCCCACTTGCTTGAGTGACACGGTTTTTTGAGTTTGAGAATAGGGTTTGCAGAGCAATTTTTTCGTTTTTTCTTGATAGGTATGCATCATGTATTTATACTGGATGGATTTGGGATTGAATTTGGAAAGAATCAATCAATATTCAATGGAAATCAAATTTGATATTTCCATGAAAATCAAATCTTCAAAGCTTGATCAATTTCAATCCAATCTTGCCTTTCTTGCTCCAATTTCGAATTTGCTGGCATTTGTGAGTTAATTGGACCTTAAGGAAAGAATAAAATCAATCTTTGCCATTAATTTCAATTTTATAATTTATTTTAAGATTTAATTTGCATTTAAATGAATAAATTACAAATTAAATAGAAAAATAAATCAAAAATTCGTGGCTTTGGGCTTGGACACTCCTAATTGCTTGAGGAACAAGTTAGGATGAAGAAAAAGTAGGCCCATTTGCAAAAGATTTGATTTTTGAAGTATCTCTTTGTGCATTCTTCCAAAATTGCCCAACTTGTGGATGGTGTAACTTGCTCAATTTTCCACATTTTTGAGTGTTCTTGGACTTTTTGGAAAGCTCTAAGAGTCCTCTAACCAATGTCTTTGGTCTCATCTCAATTGGAGTTACCATGCTCAATATATCTTCAAAACAAAAAGTTGACTTTTTGTTGACTTTGAAAATGACCTGTAATGTTTTGAGCTATACCTCTCAAATGAAGCATTTTTTGGACATTCTTGTGAGACCTGAAGTTGTAGAGAATTGAATTTCCTTCAAAACAAGAGGTGGTGGAAAAATTTCTGAGAAAGTTATGATCAGTCAAAGTTCAGTTGACTTTTCACCTAGAAACCCTAATTTAGAAAGTTTGACTTTTGAGCAAATCTTGAGTTTTCTTGATGAATCATGATCAACCCTTGATCAAATGATGAATGTAACTTCAAAATGAGGATGTTGACCACAAATCAGAAGTTTTGACTGCATGTTGACCACAGTTGACTTTTTGTCCAATACACCCGATTTTCAACCATCTGAGCAATTGTCTGAGGAAACTTGACTTGTGAAGCTTGAAACTTGACATGGAGAATCTTTGAAGCATATGAGGAGGCATGAAGGCCATTGGAGATGTTGGAAATCCATCTTGACTTGAGAGATAACAAACCCTAGTTTGGGTCGATTGTTAGGAGAGAGTTTGTCCGATCAACTCTCGAGGAATCCTTGAGTATGGATGCATGAAATCTTTTCAGTAGATGGAGGGCAAATTTTGGGTATGACACCCCTGCTCAATCTTCTTGTACCGAAGGTTAGATTGACATGCTTGTCTTTCGCGACCGGAGGTAGAAGATGATTGAACACCGAGTACACCCGAAAATTTGCACCGCCAGGTGGATGATGCGGAATGGGCTTACAGATGCCATTTGGAGAAGTTGGAGACTTACTGGGAACGAGTCGACGCTAGACTCGAGGTTGTTAATAGGAGAGCTGACAGAGATGGGCTTAAGATGCCATCTGGAAAGGTCGATGCTGGGGAGTGAGTCATACGTTAGACTCTGTAGATGTTTCTGGAAGGGGAGGAGATGGGCTTAAGATGCCATCCGAAGGGAGTCGTACGTTAGACTTCGTGTTCACTTTAAATGAAGTTTATTGGTTTGTATTGATTTTTAACCATATATGCAACATTCTGAAAGTGAAGAAATGTTGACAAGTAGTCGGAGATGGGCTTAAGATGCCATCCAAGGCAACTGAGTCGTACGCTAGACTCTCGTAGTTGCTGCTGATAATAAGGATCGAATAAATCTTCGGCTGATTACCGAGGGAGATTGTAGTTGGCAAGAATGTGGATAGCTTCCCTGGCATCGGGTGTTGATCCATTGCCTGTTATCGGAGGATAACCAGAGGCGGTCTTTCGGATAGTTTTCCCGTCGGTTCGGAGCTTAATCCTGGATCGGTCGTCGGAGGACAACCAAAGGCGGTCTTTCAGATAGTTTTCCGCCGATTCGGGCTTAATCTCGACTGCTTATGCCAAGAAGAATCATACTGCTTTGGAGAAAACAAGAGGAACTTTGACAGAATATTGGTTAGTTTTATGCAAAGTATGATGCATGATAGTGTATATGAATGACATATGCATGAATTATGGCTTTATGAGTAATGTATAAATGATAGATGTTGTGATATTTCAAAACATATCCATCTTGAAGAAGATGCGGATGTTTTATTTGAAGATTTCCGACTTCTGTTTGGGGAATTGTAGATGAAACCCCGCCTCAAGGAGGAGAAAGATATCCGGATTCTCCGATGCACTATCCGACCAAGTCCCGGCCTAGATATTGTTGAGGAAGGTAGAGATTGAGAAGCTCGTTGTTGGAGATCTCATAGACCGCCGAGGAGAGTCGGGAGGCGATCCGTTGGGGACCTTGTATGTAGATCCTGCTGAGGAAATTTAGGAGGCGCCTATCGGGATTCCGAGTGTAGATCTCATGGAGAATATGATGGTTGTTGAGAGACCGGTTAGAAGAGTCTGGAGTCCGTTGTAATCTCCGTTGGGGAAAAATGTAGTTTCCGATGCACTATCCGACCAAGTCTTGTGTCCGGATACCGGGGAGAAGGGGAGGATTGAGATAATACCTTGACCGGGATGAGGTGTTACCGCTGAGACTCGATGTAACATTGCTCGTTGAGTGGAATCACCGCCAGGATTATACACTGGGAGGTTTGTGGTGATTGACACTTTTGGGATCATGCTCGTGGGGAATGCTTTGGTGACTTTCGTCGTCGTCCCAATTCCTAGAACCTGTAGTATGTACCTTTGCATGTTCACTTTTCGTATGTTTGTGATTAGATTCTTATTGTCAAATGCGTATAGTCATTCAAAGCAAACGTTGGACTTATTGCAAACAACAATGTAAATTGTAAAGAGAAAGAATTTGTATTTATTTGAAAGGTGGCGTATGGCCAAGTAGTTTGTACACAAGAAAGGTAAAAAGCTATGCGGAAACGATCTCGTTAAGTTCCAACTATGCTAGTACTCATATATTTCGACTATCTCATCTCCTTGCGTCAGAGAAAGTGAGTAGACCGATCGCCATTTGAATCTTGAATGCCGATGGTAGTCCGAAGGTGTGATCCGAAGAGACATAGTCGCACGCTTAAATCCCTAACTTTGCCTAGACCGCCTTTCGGTTTTCACCAACGGATACCTTTTTGCCCAAGCCGCCTCTTTCGTGTTTTCGACTTGCGGTGTACATGTTTTGTATATATCCTTAATTTTGCCCGAACCTTTGGTTCGCCAGATGCCCTTATTTTTGCCTAGGCCACCGACCTAGCGTCTTTTTTGCGTAGTATTTTTGACTATGTCTCATGGTGTGGAAGTCTTCACCATCCATGGTGCTAAGTATCATAGCTCCACCGAAAATATTGTCTTGACTACAAATGGTCCCTCGTATGTGGGAGTCCATTTGCCCCTGGGATCACCTTGTGGAAGAATGATGCGCTTGACTACTAGATCACCGACTTGGTAGACTCGGTGCTTGACCTTCTTGTTAAATGCTCCGTCATTCGCTCGTAAATCCATGGCGATGGATGCGAGTCGCTCATCAATCAAATTAATCTGGTCAAGGCGAGTCTGGATCCAATCATCTTCGCCTAACTCCGCCTCCTGGAGGACTCTGGTTGAGGGTATCTCAACCTCGATGGGTAAGACGGCTTCCATACCGTAGACAAGAGAGAAGGGGTTGCCCCATGGTGTGAAAAGCGATAACCATGAAGAGCAAATGGTAACATCTCATGCCAATCCTTGTAAGTCACCGCATCTTCTCGATGATCTTCTTAATGTTCTTGTTGGCGGCTTCCATCGCGCCATTCATCTTAGGCCGATAAGGAGAAGAGTTGTGATGCTTGATCTTGAACTGCGTGCGAGTTCAAGGATCATCTTATTGTTGAGATTGGAACCGTTATCGTGATAATCCTTTCGGAGTGCCATACCGATGATAAGATTATGCTTGATGAATCGAGCCACAACATTCTTGGTAATGATGCATACGAGGTCGCTTCTACCCACTTGGTAAAGTAATCAATTGCCACAAGGATGAAACGATGTCCATTGGAAGTCAGGCTTAATTTCTCCAATCATGTCAATGCCCCACATTGCAAAAGGCCAAGGAGAAGTTAAAACATTCAGAGATACCGAGGTACGTGTACTTTGTCGGCATAGATCCGCACTTGTGACAAGATCGAGCATAGCGGTGACAATCGCTTCCATGGTAGACCAATAGTAACTGTTCTCAAAATCTTCTTAGCCATAGTGTGTCCACCGGAGTGGGTACCAAATTCTGTAACTCTTCCATGATACGCATTGTTGCTCGTCTACACAATGGAGTAAGCACAAGTCGTGGTTGCGCTTGTATAAAATGTCGTTGTTGAGAAAGAATTTGATGCGAATCTTCTCATGAACTTTATCATTAATGTATGCCCTCGGATATTCCTGGGTCTCAAGATATCTCTTCACGTCATAGTACCAAGGTCTCTCTTCTGCGCCAAGCTCATAACAATATGCTGGTTCGTCGAATTTCTCAATGATGATCTGGGGAGCCTCGTTGTCCCACCTAACCTTGAACATAGACGACATAGTAGCCAATGCGTCTGCCAACTGATTCTCTTCTCATGGAATATGATTGAAAGTGATCTCTTCGAAGTAGGGAATCAAACTCAAAACATGCTCTCGATATGGAATGAGATTCGGATGCTTCGTATCCCACTCCCCTTTTATCTGACTGATCACTAAAGATGAGTCTCCATACACTCGTAAGAACTTGATTCTTAAGTCAATAGCAGCTTTAAGACCCATGATGCACGCTCAGACCGCCATGTTGTTCGTGTAATCAAACATAATCGGTGAAAGGCGATGTCCGTCGTAGGGATGTAATGATGGCACCAATGCCATTGCCGAAGTTTGAGGCTCCATCAAAGACCATGGTCCATCGGGATCCTTGTTCGTGTCCTTCGTCTGGCCCGGTTCTTCATAATCAGAACTAGTAAAACATCTTCATCTGAAATTAACATAGATAGTCATCTAGGCTTGATGAGCCAAATGATCGGCTACTACACTTCCTTTGATCGCTTCGAGAAGTGTACGGATGTCATATTCGGTCAAGATCATTTGCCATCTTGCTATTCTTCCGAGAGATGGTTTCTCAAAGATGTATTTTATCGGATCCATCTTGGAAATCAACAAGGTAGTGTGAGTCAACATATACCTTAGTCGAGCAGCCCAAGCCAAAGCGTTGCAAGTTTTCTCAAGTGTGAGTATCTTGTTTCACCGGTAAACTTTTGCTAAGGTAGTATATTGCATGCTCTTTTCGACTGCATGTTGCCCCAACACACACCCCATTGAGTTCTCTAACACCGCCAAGTACATGATAAGAGGTCTTCCTTCAGCAGTGGCATCGGATAGGAGGATTCAGTAGGTACTCCTTGATTTTGTCAAAAGCGATCCGCAATCGCTGCTCCATTCTACCACTTGATCTTTCTTAAGTAACTTGAAGATTGGCTCACAAGTAGCGCTATGTGCAATGAATCGCAATGTAGTTCAATCGGCCCAAGAAACCTCCGACTTCCTCCTCGCGCCGGCATCTCTTGAATAGCTTTAACCTTGGGGTCAACCTCAATACCTCTTCCATCGACTACAAACCCTAGGAGTTTTCCTGATCCGACTCAAAGGTGCACTTGTTAGGATTAAGTCTCACCATTTCTTCAATCCAAATAGTTTCGCAAATGATCAAGATGTTCTTCTTCCGTGATCGAGCTATCATGTCGCCGACGAGACCTCTATCTCGTGATGAATCATGTCATGAAATAATGTCACCATAGCACGCGATAAGTGGCACCCGCTCTTCATCCGAACGGCATAACCTTGTAGCGAAAGTGCCCCACCGTAACAAAAGTAGTTTTTCCATGTCTTCGGAGCCATTTTGATCCGATTGTAACCGAGAAACCATCCATGAAGGAGAAAACCTTATGCCGAGCGGTGTTGTCAACCGTAACATCAATATGAGGAAGTGGAAATCGCCTTTCTGACTCGCTTTGTTCGATCTCGTAATCACACACATTCGCATTTTACCATCCTTCTTAGGTACGGTACCACATTAGCAACCCATCGGGATAAGAAGTAACGGCTAAGAAACCCGTTGAACTGCTTCATAACTTCGGCTTTGATTTTCTCTCGACATCTCAGACGCATGCGATTTAACCTTCTGCTTTCACCGAGAAAACCTTCTTTTGTCGTGTACCACAATATCAATGTCCAAACCGACATGTCTTCGTATGACCAAGCAAAACCTCAATATAGTCTCGTAGCATCCGAACCAAACTTTCTTTAACACTGCTCAAGACCCGCCCTATCTTGATCTCTTTTCTGCCTTCGTCAAGACTCCAAATTCACAACCTCAACTTGCTTCGTGGTCAGATAACTCGCTTCTTCACCGCAAGTTCTCCCGGCACTTCACAATCTTCCTCACTTTCGCCTTCGGCTTGGTAGATCGGATTATCAAGTCATATTTAGCACTAGCATAGTCATATTAACTAGATTCGAGTGATTCGCAGTGTATCACGGGTGTGTAAGAAACACATAGCTTTTGAAGGGTGATAAAGTAAAGAAAGAAAACAAACAATTGAATGCAAAAGTCCAACGAATTTATTGAATGAAAATACGCAAACAATAGATAATAACCTCGTGAACGAGCCATGACGCCCGCAAGGCACTAAGCTTTCAAAGTTTATTGTTCAAACATAAAGAAATAAAAGCAAAACAAAACAAGAGCAATTACTCCGCTAAAGGAGATTGGTATGACGCCTTCGCCTTCCAATTGTCGAGCCCATGATCCGTTGAAAGATCCACTTGCCGATGTCGGTTGTTGTCTTCGCCTTCTATAGCATGGATTCCACTGCCGATGCGGAAAGGAAGTTGTCACGCATCATCTTCCGACCCATGGTGAAGCCTAAACCGCCTTGTCGATTTGAAGGAAGATCGGAGCTGTCCCCAAATAGCACTACCTCCTTGTTCAACAAGAGCTTGAGCATCTTTCAATGAGGCCATCCTAGAGCTTGTGTAACTTCAGAGCGAGGTCAGTCAGTGCATGACTGGGAATTGTTTCAAAAGCTTGACAGGAGTCTCAAGAATTCACCCTCCATCTCGAGATAGCGGAATGACCAGATGACCGACCATATACTCTTCTTCACCACATACCGTGACAACCTTCCCTTTCACCGGTATTTCAGCTCGATGTAAGGTAGAGGTAACACCGCCCCATGTATCCAAGGGCGCCCAAGTAGGCAAGAGTAAGGTGACGGATGTCCATGACAAAGAAAGTAGAGTCAAAAGTCCGGGAACCGACTTTGTGCAGAGTGCGCTTAGAACCATCAAAAGCTCTCACGATAATGTCACCGGTCTCGTAACCAACCTTCGACATCGATCAAAATCTAAGGATATCCAGAGCGTAACCGATCAACCAAAACATGAGATAGGGTAACGCCTTGCATTCAACAGAGATGTGCAAGGCTTTGTTATGTTTTTCCTGAAAGAGTTAAATCAAGATCGAGAAGCCTAGGCCGTTGGCAGCAGCTAGCAATACAAACTTCGAATCGATCAAGTAGTAGTGTCTTGCACATGAGCATTCTTCGTAAACTTCACCAAGGCATTAGTATGAGCCTCGAGCACAAGAGCAGAGCAAGCATGGAGATCTTGGACGAGTCTGTCCTAACTGCTCCACAACATTATAATCACTCTTCTTGATGATCTCTTAATTTCCTCCATTTCTTGTTCGAGGTGTCTTCAGAACTTCCTTGGTACTTCGTCGAGGTGATGAGTCACCGTTCTTTCCTCTAGCTGGGATATTGATTGAGTAGTGGAATGCGAGGAGTCGCAGTGTCTTTTGGAGGAGAGATCTCGAGAGAATACCCTGCTCGTCACCACCGATCCGTGATGTTGTCAACGTCAGAATAGAAACTTCAATAAGATCTTCAATGGTCGAGGGTCTTGCTTGACGCCATGATAGTAAACATCGATCCATAATTCCAAGGGATAGCCTTGTCGAGGAATATGGAACCGTCTTGAGAAGTGATAATGAGAGGTGCCACTCTAGGCATGGATCGCAGAGGAAATCCTTATGTGTTAACATCAAGATAGTCTTCGGGAAATCGCCACCCCATCCGGTCGCTTTAACATCTTCAATAGGAATCTTGTAACTATCGTGAAAGGTACTTCACCATGTAATCATATTTTCCACTTGCCCCAAGGTATCCCACACAGATGGCACATTTCACATTGTCGATCTTCAACTTAGACATTTCTTCGCATTGTGGTTTCGTAAATAGTATCTCACGGTTATCCATCATGCACGAACACATCTTCTCAACCAAGCACAACCATCAGCGCAGAGGGCACCAACGACAATTCTGGCATCCGGATTGACACCGCTTGCAACAAATTCTTCTTAACCATCGAGGAATGGTCAAGTCATCTATGTTGAAAACATAAGTATCGCCACCAACAAAGATTGGAACTCTTGTCATGGTTAGGCATAGGCGCTGATCACATTCGAGTCTCAACAGAGGATCAAATTCAACTGCTTAGCTTCAATCATATCTTGAATCTTGTTCTTCGAGCCCAACAATTGTCGTTGTCGTGCTCGGCTATTGGAATGGTAAGCACACTTAGCATTAGGATTGTATTCTGAGAGGAAGTGTTGACATTCGAGGAGGATCCTCAAGTTATCACCGCTTTCAACATGTGTTGCAAGGCTTGCGACAAAGGCATGTTGATCTTCAGAATCCGTTCGCGGGCGCTGCTTGTCTCACCGAGGTCAGGCCGATGTAGGATCGAGATCACAACCGCCTCACGATTGAGCACGGTCGGTCTTGGTTCGCCCGACCATACACAAGATTGGCTTCTTTCTTAGCACCAAAAGATCTCTTCAAGATTTGAAGATGACTCTACATGGATCTTCCCAATTTTATCAATATCACGGTGAATCCGGATGAAGAATTTCCAATCGATGATTGAAGAACGGGCCTGCTGTTGTTCCATAAACATATCAACCAACTCCCTATTGGACAAGGGTGGTTGAACTCACCGCTAGATCTCCCCACTTCGAGCATACTTTGAACTTCTCACACGACCCATAGACATGCTTTGTAGTTGCATGCGAGTGGGTGTCAATTCAAGATTGTACTCATCGTCAGAGAAAGCATCACCAAATCACCCAAGTACGGATACGGTCATTCTCTAGTGATAGTACCATTCCAACGGGTTCCGACAAACTCTCTTGAAAATAGTGCATCCACAACTTTCTCATCGGGGTTGATCTTCGGACATAGGACTTCAAATGCAGCTTAGGGCAAGACATGCCATCATACTTGGCAAAATAGGAACTTTGAACTTGGGAGGAATCACAACACCAGAACAAGACTCGGATCATCAAAGTTCAGCCGACATCTTCAAGTTTTCCACAAGATTCGACGATCTTCAAGTTGCTTGTACTTGTCATCTTCCTCGTAGTCGGCCATAATCGAATGATCCTCCTCCTTTCTTTGGCTCACTGCTCACCTTCATCACCCTTGGTACTCCCCTCGGTATGGACACTTCCTTCAGAGAGCTCAATACGGCTGACCACTTTAGGACCTCCTTTGAAACGTCTACCCATGTTGAGGAGACCAACAACCTTCTTCTTCTTGTTGATGAGCTTCTTCAGATCTTCTTGGCCTTGGACCAAGTTGGTGAACATCTCAAACCGAGCATTCGAGCTGGAGATCTTTGACACTGCTCAAGAGCCATTTCTGCTAAAATAAATAGCGAGCAAATGAGAAAACCAATCTCCAATGTACCTGTGATGCAATGTTATGCTATGCTATGTGATGTTTATGCGAATGCAATGCAATGTTTTCAAGGACCTAAGAGATTTAAATTTGTTAAACAAGCAATGAACAAACATTTATTAGTACTTCTTTTATTATTTTTTCTTTTAAGTACAAGAGATAGTTCAAAGCAATAAAAGAAAACATAAACATCCTAAAGCTCTAAGTCTCCCATGGGCGCTTCCTGGTGCCGATAAGCGTTGATGTTTCGCTCCTCGTGAAGTAGCTTGGTCAACTCTAACACTTTCTTCTCGCTTGCATAACACCGAGCTTCAAAGGTATCCCTTCTTTGTTGAATCCGGATCTCTTCAAGTCTTCAAAATCGTGAGGCATGTCGATGGAGAACATCATAGGTACGCCACCTATAGCAACAGTTCCATAATTACCGTAAAACAGCGTGAATGGCATCATGAGGTTTTGAGCTCGAGCTCGCACCCATTTGAGGTAAGGTTCCCAAGGAATGGAGTTCGGGTGCCCCAAAGTCTTGGTATCAGTCTTCTTTACCATGCCCCAAGCATGTATAAACCTTCATCGGTAATTCTGGAGATCGTGGTTGTAGTCGAACACAACATCTTGGAGAAACATATCATGCGGACCATCTCTTCGAGCGAAACCAAACTGACGTAGAGCTAGAGAAGGGCTGTAAGTAATACCTCCCCTTATACCAAGTAGTGGTACATTAGGGAATTCTCCACAACGCTCAATGAAGGTGAAGTCCTTTTGAGAGAAAAGGCTCCAACGGATATCTGAATGAGAGAGTGACATCAATCTTTGAGACCATCTCAACCTTTGTTCATTCTTCAAAACTGATGGAGGAAGGTGCGAAATAAACCACCTTGAAAGTAACGGACACAACACATGAGAGTTCCTTGTCGCTTAGTAGTACGTGTGGAGAGAATGTAGGATGTCTCCAAGTAAAGTAGGCACGGATGCGGGTAAGAAACAACTTGATGGCATTGACATCTATGAATTGATCCGAGTTAGGAAATAGAACCAAACCATAAATTAGCAAGGCCACAATGTTTTCAAATGCATGGAAACTCATAACTTTGAGGAATTCTCTGCTTTCTTAATTAGGAACTTGGAAAGTAAACCCTTAACTCCACTTCTAGTTTCCCAATTGGCTTCAATGTCCGAGCGCTTAAGATGTAAGCGGATGCAATGTCTTCGAACTTAGGAACCTTTTCCAAACCGGTGAATGGTATTTGGTCAAGAATAGGTACCCCAAGTAGCTTAGAGAACTCTTCCAAGGTAGGAACCAACCGATAACTGGAATGTAAAGCAATGGTGTTTCGGATCAAAGAATCGAATAGGACATGCATCATATCTTCTTCAAAACCGAGATAACCAAATCAAGTAGATAACCATGTCTTTTGATGAACCGAGCATGGTCGGAATTTCAAACCAATTCTTTGAGTTGAGAAGGATACCCATGAAGTTGATTCGGATAGTCTTTCTAGAAGCCATAATCCCTACAAAACAGAGCAAAGATAAATCCCTAGGTCCTTGAAATAGTTAGAAATGATATGCAATGCGAATGATGTCATGATGTCATGTTTAGCACACACAAGCAATTCACACAATGAGCCTAGGTTTAAGGCTTGCATGAGGTATAGGTGATTACCCCACCAAAAGTTTGAGTTGGTTCATCCTGTCCTATAATAGTAACCGGGTTCTAGGAATCTCATATCACAGATCTTCCTCGTAGGCGCTTATTTCAATACGACGGCCAAGTGGTCGATCGAAAATGTCCCAAAAGTCTAATCTCAATGAGCGTAGCATCGAGTATCAACCAACCTTAGTCTGTACCAAAGCCGGCCATCTCACTACCTTCTAATGGCCAAGATGGGTCAATTAAGGTTCTAAAAGTTTAGTTAGCGCTTGATGACACCACGCAGAAGCCAAATACTATCTTCAACTTGGGAATGAAGAGTATCGGACAACCAAAGTGTCACGCTAACGTAGCCATCATGTTGACCGCGAGTTATACGCCTAGCGGTCGCGATGATCTAATGCCACTTACCTAAAAGGAAACCCGGATCCGGTGTAGGATCCCCAACAAAATAATACCCAAGCAACCCTTAAAGATAAAGCATACAAGTCAAACAAAAGCAATAAAGTTATCTAGAAATCCCTAAGGCAATTCTCTTTAAGGGTGTTTCCCAGAGTCGCCAGCTCTGTAATACGGTGAACTGACTTTGTAGGATTTTTGTATCCAAATGTGCGGATAGCAAGAGTCGCCACCGACTTTTATTTTTATCCAATTAAGGGAAGGTAAAAGTAACAGAAAAAGACCTTCGTTAGATTCGAGTTCGGAGAATGGTTATGAAAAGGGAAGGTATTAGCACCCTTTCCATCCGTAGTTATCTACGGGCTCTTAGTTGCTCTAGATCACTTTTAAAATTGCTTTGTGTGTTTGACAAAATGTTTTGAAAAGGCATTTCGCTTTGACTTTGTAATGACTCATGTAGGAGTGTATACAAGGTGTTCGGAAATGTTTCGTTTTGAAAAGAATTTGAACTTTGAAAAGAGTGTGTGGTGTGAAAAGCATTTGATAGAGCAAGCAACTAAAAGACTTATTTACCCACTTTAATTGGTCGCTTTGTTGTACTTCTACATTCCTTTAGAATAGCGCTAGCCATACCATTAGTTAGTAGGTAGCTCCATTCGCTGGATGTAAGCGGGACATTCGAAGGGACATCGGATGGTCATAAACTCAGGAAGTATCCTAGCACATTCAAGGACTATCATCATTTTCGTAGGCTACAATCGAGGGTCAAGATCATGTATTCGGAGGCGACATCGTGGGTCTTATGATCTTTGTATCAAGGGACTATGATGATTTGTTTGGAAGGCAACGGTGCTAGAATACCTCTACGCTCGAGGGACATGACCATTTGAATCGAAAGGCATCGAGAGAATTACCCTAAGGGTGCGTGTGAAAGAAGTGTGTCAAATTCGGATATTTTATCTTGAAATTAGTGTGAGCTATGTCCAATTATTATCTTGCCATACACGCCTAATTACTAGCAATTGATAAGGGTGCGGAAAGTAAATGCGGAATGTAAAGGCGGAAAATAAACCTACGCTATTACATGGCTTTGGGGCGATACATAATTTAAACTTGCGGAAAATAAAAGCCTAATTTAAACTATTACAACCCATGAGCAATTACATTATTGGAAAAAATAAAACGATAAAAGAAAAAAAACGTAAAGCAACTGTGAAAGAATAAGAAAATCGGAAATGCAATATGAATTGAACAAGAGAAAAAATGTTAGAAAATGCAAATTTTAATATGAGAAAATTAATATATGCTGGAAATATGATAAATATATTAAAATAATTTTTTGGGATTTTTTGGAAAAGATTTAATAATTAAAATGCAATTTATAATGATTTGAATGCTAAAATAAAAATAAAATAAATATGCATGCAAAAATTATATTTTTTAATTTATTAAATTAAATAAACATTTTTATGAAAATAATGTAAAAAGAAAAAAATGTTTTTGGTAATTTTTTAATGCAGAAATAAAATTGTGAAAAGAATTGAAATAAAATGCAAAATATTAAAATAATTAGAAAATAGGAAAATAATGCAAGTTTGGTAAAAGAGAAACAAAACCGGTCCTGATGAGGATCGAACTCATGACCCTGGGGCGAAATCTTAAGTCCACATGCCTTGACCAACTGTGCTACGTTGCTTCACTGTTGGAAAACCGGATCGAGTAGAAGAAAGACAAGTGTCGCCTCCCGAGCTCCGCATCACAAGCTTCATCGCCCCGATTCAAATTTTCAAAGCTAGCGCCTACCGCTCTTCGACGCTATGTCCCGGCTAATTCAAAAATCAAGCAAACATAATATAAATAAATTCTAAGGCCATGGTTCGATTCCTTGAAGCATTCCGAACACTGTATGGGTCTTGAGGTCCAATTTTTCCTAATAAGAGGAACCCTAAACGGCATAGAAACCCTAATCATGGCATAACACGATTCGTGCCATGGAAATTCAATTAAAGCACCGAAAGTTTGCAAATACATCGATCACAAAACAAACACAAAACATGTTAATAATGCATGAATCAAGAATACGATTTTGAAATTTCAAGAACAAACCAAATTCGGTTTTCACGATTCTCGATGATTTTTGGCAAAGTGAAGGTCTGATTCGCTCGAGGTATCAAAGAACTGTTGGACACCTCAAAACGATTGAGAATGGAAGTAGGATTCCACTTGCTTGAGTGACACGGTTTTTGAGTTTGAGAATAGGGTTTTGAGCAATTTTTTCGCTTTTTCTTGATAGGTATGCATCATGTATTTATATCGATGGATTTGGGATTGAATTTGGAAAGAATCAATCAATATTCAATGGAAATCAAATTTGATATTTCCATGAAAATCAAATCTTCAAAGCTTGATCAATTTCAATCCAATCTTGCCTTTCTTGCTCCAATTTCGAATTTGTGGCATTTGTGAGTTAATTGACCTTAAGGAAAGAATAAAATCAATCTTGCCATTAATTTCAATTTTATAATTTATTTTAAGATTTAATTTGCATTTAAATGAATAAATTACAAATTAAATAGAAAAATAAATCAAAAATTCGTGGCTTTGGGCTTGGACACCCTAATTGCTTGAGGAACAAGTTAGGATGAAGAAAAGTAGGCCCATTTGCAAAAGATTTGATTTTTGAAGTATCTCTTTGTGCATTCTTCCAAAATTGCCCAACTTGTGGATGGTGTAACTTGCTCAATTTTCCACATTTTGAGTGTTCTTGGACTTTTGGAAAGCTCTAAGAGTCCTCTAACCAATGTCTTTGGTCTCATCTCAATTGGAGTTACCATGCTCAATATATCTTCAAAACAAAAGTTGACTTTTGTTGACTTTGAAAATGACCTGTAATGTTTTGAGCTATACCTCTCAAATGAAGCATTTTTTGGACATTCTTGTGAGACCTGAAGTTGTAGAGAATTGAATTTCCTTCAAAACAAGAGGTGGTGGAAAAATTTCTGAGAAAGTTATGATCACCAAAGTTCAATTGACTTTTCACCTAGAAACCCTAATTTAGAAAGTTTGACTTTTGAGCAAATCTTGAGTTTTCTTGATGAATCATGATCAACCCTTGATCAAATGATGAATGTAACTTCAAAATGAGGATGTTGACCACAAATCAGAAGTTTTGACTGCATGTTGACCACAGTTGACTTTTTGTCCAATACACCCGATTTTCAACCATCTGAGCAATTGTCTGAGGAAACTTGACTTGTGAAGCTTGAAACTTGACATGGAGAATCTTTGAAGCATATGAGGAGGCATGAAGGCCATTGGAGATGTTGGAAATCCATCTTGACTTGAGAGATAACAAACCCTAGTTTGGGTCGATTGTCTAGGAGAGAGTTTGTCTGATCAACTCTTGAGGAATCCTTGAGTATGGATGCATGAAATCTTTTGAGTAGATGGAGGGCAAATTTTGGGGTATGACACCATGCAGAGCAAATGGCAGCATTTCGGGCCAGTCTTTGTAAGTGATGACCATCTTCTGGACGATCTTTTTGATGTTCTTGTTGGTAGCTTCAACGGCGCCGTTCATCTTTGGCCGGAAAGGAGATGAGTTATGATGCTTGATCTTGAATTCCTCACACAGTTCTTTCATCATTTTGTTGTTCAAGTTTGATCCATTGTCAGTAATGATCTTGCTTGGAATTCCGTATCGGCAAATGAGGTTGTTTTTGATGAACCTCACAACCACTTGTCTTGTGACGTTGGCGTAAGATGCTGCTTCGACCCATTTGGTGAAGTAATCAATAGCCACCAGAATGAAGCGATGTCCGTTGGACGCTTTCGGTTCAATCATCCCAATCACGTCGATGCCCCACATGGAGAAAGGCCACGGAGAGGAGAGAATGTTGAGTAGAGTCGGAGGAACATGGATCTTATCTGCGTAGATCTGGCACTTGTGACATCTTTTGACGTGTTTACAGCAATCAAATTCCATCGTTATCCAATAGTATCCTGCTCTCAAGATTTTTCGGGACATTGCATGCCCATTTGAATGGGTTCCAAAGGACCCTTCATGCACTTCATGGATGATCGTGTCTGCTTCTTGTCTGTCGACGCATCTGAGCAGAACCATATCGAAGTTTCTTTTGTATAGCACATCCTCGTTCAGGAAGAAATTCTTGGAAATCCTCCTTAGAGTTTTCTTATCTTTGTACGATGCCCCGAGCGGGTACTCTCGTGTTTGAAGGAAACGTTTGACGTCGTGGAACCATGGTTTATCGTCGAAAACTGATTCAGTTGCGAATACGTATGCAGGTCTTTCAAGGCATCTGATACGGATTATGGGCATATCATTCCAATCGTTAACTTTGAACATGGAAGATAGAGTGGCCAAGGCGTCTGCCATTCGGTTCTGATCGCGAGGGATATGATGCAGTTCTACTTTGTTGAAGAAAGTCAACAATCGCCTTGCATAATCTCTGTAAGGAATTAGACCAAGATGAAGAGTTTCATACTTGTCTTTGATTTGATTGATCACAAGGGCTGAATCCCCATATATACCAAGGATCTTGATCCTCAAGTCGATGGCTTCTTCGATACCCATGATGCATGCTTCATATTCTGCTATGTTGTTGGTGCAATCAAATAGCAATCTGGCGGAAAACGGGATATGAGAACCCTCGGGAGTGATGATGGCTGCCCCAATTCCATTGCCAAAAACATTTACTACTCCATCAAAGACTAAACCCCATCTGGATTCTGGATCTGGTCCTTCTCCGTGTAGCGGTTCGTCGCAATCTTTCATTTTCAAGTACATAACATCCTCGTCTGGGAAGTCAAACTTGAGAGATTGGTATTCGTTGAGCGGCTGATGAGCCAAGTGATCGGCGAGAATGCTTCCTTTGACCGCTTTTTGAGCGCGGTACTGGATGTCATATTCGGATAACAACATCTGCCATCGCAATTCTTCCGGCGGCTTTTCAAAGACGCTTGATTGGATCCATTTTGAGATTAACCAATTCGTGTGATTGATCATGTACTGGCGGAGACGTTTTGAAGCCCACACCAAAGCGCAACATGTTTTCTCGAGCATGGAGTAACGAGTTTCACAGTCTGTGAACTTTTTACTCAAGTAATAAATGGCATGCTCCTTCTTACCGGTGTCATCTTGCTGTCCAAGTACGCAGCCCATGGACTCTTCTAGTACGGTAAGGTACATGATTAGCGGTCTTCCTTCAACCGAGGGATCAAGATTGGTGGTTCGGCGGTATTCCTTGATACCGTCGAATGCTTTTGGCGATCTTGCTCACACAACCTTTGATCTTTGCGGAGAAGCTTGAATATCGCCCACGTGCCATCCGAGAGATAAACGGAGATGTAATTCAATCGCCCAAGAAATCCTCTTACTTGCTTTTCCGTGACGTGGCGAGGCATCTCTTGAATAGCTTTGACTTTGTCGTGGTCCACTTCAATTCCTTTTGACCGACGATGAAACCTAGGAGTTTTCCAGATCTTACCCCAAAGGTGCATTTGTTAGGATTCAGACGGAGCTGAAACTTCCTTAGTCGTTGAAACAACTTTAAGAGATAGTCTATATGTTCATTTTTAGTGTCAGATTTTGCTATCATGTCATCTACGTAGACTTCGATCTCCTTGTGCATCATGTCATGAAAGAGAGTAGTCATTGCCCTTTGGTAAGTTGCGCATGCATTCTTTAATCCAAACGGCATTACTTTGTAGAAAAAAGTGCCCCACGGCATGATGAAGGATGTCTTCTCCATGTCTTCGGGAGCCATTCTGATCTGATTATAACCATAGAAACCGTCCATGAAGGAAAAGACGTTGAATTTGGCAGGGCAGTGCTATCCACTAGCATGTCGATATGCGGTAGTGGGAAATCGTCTTTCGGACTTGCTTTGTTCAGACCCCGGTAGTCAACACACATTCTTACCTTTCCATCTTTCTTGGAGACAGGTACTATGTTGGCTAGCCATTGAGGGTATTCAGAAGTAACGAGGAAACCTGCATCGAGCTGTTTTTGGACTTCCTTTTTGATTTTATCAGCCATTTCAGGGTGAACTCTCCTTAGTTTTTGTTTAACTGGCGGGCACTCTGGTTTTAATGGCAGGTGATGCTCCACGATGCTGGTATCTAACCCTGGCATGTCCTGGTAGGACCAAGCGAACACATCAACATATTCTTTGAGAAGATTTATCAGTTTGCTTTTGACACTGTTGTTGAGTGAAGCTCCGATATTTACTTCTTTTCTATCTTCCTCAGAACCCAAATTGATTGCTTCTAGAGGTTCTTTATGAGGCTGAATGATCCTTTCCTCGTGCTTTAGCAGTCTAGAAATTTCATCTGGGATCTCTTCTTCAACTTCTCCCTCGGCGACTTTATAGGGGATTTCAAAGTTGGGAAAGAGCATAGAGTTATTGCTTTCAATGGATTTGTCCATCTGTTAATCTGCATATTTGATTTATGTTTGATTAATTAACTCTTTGTCATCATTTTTTTTTTGAGAAAAAGTCAACGTGAAAGTGTATGCAGATTAATAATTTTTATTTTTGGATTTTTATTTATTTATGTGTTTTTTAGGATTATCATTTCCAAGAAAGGGTAAAATGAAAATAAACACACAGTGTAGAAACAAAACAACGCATTTTATTTATAATTCACACTATGAAACAGAGCCCTAAAACACAAACTCATTCGCCTTGGGCAAGACGAAGAGAAATTATTTAAAAGCTAAAACCCTATAAAACATCTCTACACTTTGGGCGAAGTGAGAGTTCAAAACAAAAGCGAAGATAAACTACTTAGAGCTATGAACGTTATTCCGAACTTCAACAGGTTTCCAGTAGTGACGAACTCCTTGGAAGTCAAGGTACTCTGGTAATTTTCCGCTTGGTTTAACCCTTGAGTAGACTTTGGTTGCTGTTTGAGCAGGCTTTGAAGACTCTGGACGATAGCTCTTGCCCTTTGTGCTGCTGAAGCAATCTTCTTGATTAACAGATCGGGAAGTATGAGATGTAGCATATGTGCTTCCTGTTGATCTTTGTGTTGAATTTTGGGGATGTATCCTCCAATCTTCTGAGTGAAGAGACTCGTTGTCGGCGACACTTTCCAAATCGTATCCCGAATCGTGCTCTTGATCTTTAGTGATCATGTTGATGTAGTGGTAACCAAGATCTGGTTTAGTGAATTCCACAGGTGTGTTGAAGCAGAGATCTTCATTGGGGATCTCGATTGGCTGATTAGACTGAGAAGACGAGTATACCTCTTCTGTTTGACTAGGATAATCAAAAGAATCACCCCATCCTGTGGGTTGGATATCTTCGAGCTTTCTGGTGCAGTGTATTTCACCATGTAGTCGAATTTGCCACTTGGTTCTCCCAAGGTATCCCAAACTTCAGCAGGGACAGGTGGATTTTCATGCCTTTTGTAGGGACATGTCTTTGAATTGATTAGTTGGCGCATATGACTCCTCTTGAGACACATACTCAGGGCTGTTTAAATAAGTGCTCCATTCTTCAGATTCAGATGGATCGTCTTCATCCTCTTCGATGGTTACAACGCTAACCTCTTGGAGAACAGGATTTAGGAAACCCCCACTATGAAATACTTCCTTGATCGGGGGAAATGCTTCATTCTTTTGCTTGTCTTTGGAGAATACGGGTGTGAACCCGAGTCCGGTTTTTGTTTCGTTCTTGACAGGTTTGATAACTTGTCCCCATCCTTTAGTATTGCCATCTTTCACCATTTGTGCAGCTTCTTTATACGAAGAGATATATGATCTGTTTTTGTTGGTAGATTCATCTTCTAACGGATTTTCTGGGAGATGCGTCCCTTCAATGTCATTAGCTGTGATGAAAGAGAAACTGGATAGATGACTTACAAGTAAAGCTTGTTCACCACTGATGGTGACCAACTTTCCATTTACTGTGAATTTTAATTTCTGATGGAGAGTAGAAGTTATTGCTCCTGCCTCGTGGATCCAAGGTCTTCCTAGTAGACAACTGTAAGCAGTTGGTACGTCCATGACTTGGAAAGTAATTTGGAAAGTGTGCGGGCCAATTGTCATTGGGAGATCAACTTCCCCAATAACTGACTTCCTTGACCCATCGAAAGCTCTTACTATTATATCATTGAACTTCATTGGCGTCCCTTTGTAAGACAAACGAGCGAGTGTCGTCTTCGGCATTACGTTCAAAGATGAACCTGTATCTACCAATACATTGGACAGGGAATCTGATTGGCAGATCATTGAGATGTGGAGGGCCAAGTTGTGATCTTTCCCTTCTTCCGGAAGTTCCTCGTCACTAAAGCTTAGATTATTGCAAGTTGTTATGTTGGAGACGATCCCTCCAAACTGGTCTGTAGTCACATCGTGATCCACATAAGCCTGGTCTAGTACTCTCATCAAAGCTTCTCGGTGAGCTTCGGAGTTGAGGAGTAAAGACAGTATTGAAATCTTGGAAGGAGTCTACATCAGTTGATCCACGACTCGGTATTCTCTTTTTTTGATTAACTTCAGTATCTCATCAAAATCTGCGTTGACGTTGGCTCTATCAGGAGGACCAACATTTATGCTCGGGTTAACAACTGGAATCGTTGCAGGATTCTCGGAAGATATGTTAACTAGATTTTGTCAGACAACAGGAACTGCAGGCGGTCTTGGTGGCAATGGAGTGTGTACTCGTCCACTTCGTGTTACTCGTCCGATTTCTGTTATATTGACATTAGCTGGAAGAGTAGGCATGGGTTTCTCCTTCCCATCCACTATCAGGGTTGCATTGTATTGGTAAGGAATTGCTTTGGTAGAACTGTATGGAACAGGACCAGGTAGGCAAATTACCAAAGGAGACTCTGGGGTGCTGGAACTGTTGCATTCAATCTCCACATGCTTGGGTATGTTGAAACAAGGGATGATGACGTTTACTTCGGGGTTTTCCGAGTTGATATCTGAGACTAAAAGCTCATGCGGAAAATTCCCTATTGTATTTACGTCATGATCATCTCTGTTTCTGTAAACTTGTAGATCACCGATATCTAACAAATGCTGGATATCTGCTCTTACGGTGGAACATCCTTGAATATTCTTGGAGCAGATGTGGCAAGCTGCGTAATTGTGCTTAGAGAAGGTGCTCATTGTACTGTATGCTTCATGGAGATGCACCAAGTTTCCTCTGATCAGGTTTACGTCTGTAACAAGATACCTGTCTGTATTTTTCAGTATCAAACTCACTGAGTGCCCACTGTGACTGGGAAGCGGATTGGCTTGTACATTCGGACTTGTATATCTGAAGGAAAGAAGATTAGATCTCACTAATCTCTGTACTTCTGCCTTTAATGCTATACGATGCTCAAGGTCATGGCCTGGTGCGCCTTGGTGAAAAGGGCAAGATACGTCTGTTTTGTACCACCATGGTAATTTTTTGGGAACCGGAGGTGGTGACCTTGTCTGTATCAGATTCTTTTCTATTAGCGCAGGGTAAAGTTCGGTGTACGTCATTGGAATTGGGTCGAATTGCGTAACCCGAGGCGTACGATTTTGATTGCTGAACTGCTGAGCCTGTTGACGAGGCTGTTGAGTTTGTTGATTTTGTTGAATTTGTTGGAATTGTGGAGCAATTCCTGTGTTTGGATTTGTGTTGACGGCGGGTGCTATGGCAGCTACCTGTCGTTGTTGAATGACATTCTTACGTGGTTTCCCTCGGGATACCATTCCTATGTCATGCTCTTTTTTCCTTGGAAAACTGGTTCCAACCTTCTTTGTTCCACTAGAAGATCCTGCTTCCTTGGTCAGGCGTCCAGTTCGAACCCCCTCTTCTAATCGCATTCCCATGCTTACCATCTCGGTGAAATCTCCGGGAGCGCTAGCGATCATTCGCTCATAGTAGAATGAGCCTAGAGTATTCAAGAATACCTTAGTCATCTCCTTCTCTTCCAATGGTGGGTTGACTTGGGCAGCAATTTCCCTTCATCGTTGTGCATATTCCTTGAATGTCTCCCTTTCTTTCTGAGACATGGAGCGGAGTTGGTCCCTATCAGGAGCCATATCCAAGTTGAACTTGTATTGCTGGACAAAGGCTTCACCTAAGTCGTTGAATGTTTGGATATTCGTGTTGTCTAAACCCATGTACCACTTCAGTGCGGCACCGGTAAGACTATCTTGGAAGTAGTGGATTAACAACTGATGATCTTCGTTGTATGTAGACATTTTCCTGGCATACATCGTGAGATGACTTTGTGGACAGGAGTTTCCTTTGTACTTTTCAAAATCGGGGACTTTGAATTTTGCGGGTATTCTTACGCGAGGAACTAAGCACAGATCCTGGGCGTTTTTCCCAAACAATTCTTTCCCACGAATTGTTTTTATCTCAAGCTGCATTTTGAGGAGTTGTTCCTGGAGATTTTCCATAGAACCACGTGGATTTGAGTTACTGCCTGGGGTATGATGAACTTCTTCGTCTAAGGTAGTGTGTACTACGGAAGCTGAGTTCGTCATGATCGGTTGAGAAACCGGCATTGTTACTTGTGGAAGAGTTACTCCACGTTGCGGAGTAAATGTAGAGTTTTGCTGCAAAGTAGGTATTTCAAGCGAGGTTGTTTGAGAAGTCGGTTGGCGAAATCCGATGCCAAAGTTGAAAGGCATGCCCCATGGATAGCCTTCTGGCATACTGAAAGGTGAACTACTAACTGCGACAGCTGAAACTGGAGTAGTAGTATCCTCTGAAGTCGCTGCTTGGTTTTGACTGCTCGATGCTGCTTGTTGACTTTGCGCTGCGGCAAAGGAGTTGACCAAAGATGTGAGTCTCTCTCCACTTCTTCTTGCAATGTTGTTACCGTGCTACGGAGTTCAACATTCTCTTGCTCAAATCCTTCCATTACTTTTCTTCTTTTTGATCTTGTATCGTATGTTCGAGTTGGTTGTGGACGCAGTCGAGAAAATCTAAGACGCGACAACTTTACGATCTTTTCCTATCTGTTTAATCTGTGCAAACTGTTTAAGTTGCTCAACCTGTTCAAGCTGTTCAAACTGTTCAAACTGTTCAAGGATCAGACTCTAGACAATAGACTTAAATGCAAAGTATGATGCATGATTATGATTGTAAAGAAAAGAAATTTCCAAAGAATTTAATGCTAAAAGAGATATTTCTGGCAAATATTTGGATGGAAAAAAAACACATATTTATTGATTAAATCGAAGAAGATTACAACAATATTGTTTTTTGTTGGAGCATTGCTCACACAAATGATAAAATAAATGATAAAATTACAAACTAAATTGAACTAATTAAACGTCTTCGCCGGATGAAGATCCAAAGGCTTGATGCAGCTTCAACTTCAGGATTTCCTTTCCATAGCGAGCTTTTAGTTCAACTTTCTCGGCTTTTAGCTTGCTGATGACTCTCTTCCACTCGTTGGGAGCAGGATCGCTGGTTGTCATTTCCTCAAGCTTTCTTTTCCTTTCTTTGACGTATCTCTGGATTGCGTTATCCTTTTGGCGAATCTTCTCATCTTTATCCATGAGCCATTCATCCTGGAAGTAAAGCGTCTTTTCATGATCTTTGACTTGCTTCTTGAGTTTTTCATTCTCAAGGTTAGTCTTAAGGAATTTGTTTTCCAAAGCTTCTTTCTCAAACCTTATTTTGGTCAAGGCTTCTTGGTATTCTCCCACACCGACGGAAAATTTGTTGATTTGGAAGCGATTGAGAACATGGGATCCTCATAAGCGTAAGGCATTCGAAATTCCTTCGCTCTTTTCTTTACCCAAGAAGTGTAGGTTTCCATGGCTACACAATTCTTTGCCTTCCCTTTTTCTTTCCTTCGGATGTGATGCCAAGCTTTGATCATCCTAGCTTTCAATCCTTGGGAATCCTCTCCTTCGTGATAGAAGTAACTTTCTGGAAACCAAGAGGTTTACTAGAGTTTGCATATCCGAGTTGACGCCCCGCCAAGAATGGGTTGTAGTTGATTCCTCCTTTCGTACCAATGAGAGGTACGCTGGTAAATTCTCCACCTCTCAATGATTTCCATCTCATTGTCCGCCAAGGTATACCAATGGATATATCGCTTGTAAGAGACATGAGTCTTCGAGACCAATGCCACTGCCTTTGTTTTCGGAAGATAGGAGATTTAGGCAAGTGTGATACAATCCATTTGAAAAACAGAGGTACACAACACACGATAGTTCCGTCTCCTTGACGATTCCTATGATGAATAGAGACGTACGTATCACCAAGCAGGGTAGGAACGGGATTTCCAATCAGAAAGATCCTTATGGCGTTAATATCAACGAAATTTGGGACGTTGGGAAATAACACCAATCCATAGAGGAGTAAAGCTAAAATAGCTTTAAAGGCTACCATACTACCAGCTGCAGAGAATTTAAGAGCCTTTTCCATTAGGAACTTTGAAGTCAGTCCTAAGAGTTTTCCTCTGATAGTTAGGTTTTTGTCTATCTCAGATTTCTTTAAGTGAGTCATCGTTGCAATGACTGGTGACTTAGGAATGGCTTCCAAACCATTGAAAGGCACTTTGTCTGATACTGAGATACCTAGGATATGCGCGTACTCTTCCAAAGTAGGCATCAATTAATAATCAGGGAAAGTGAAACAGCGATAGACTGGATCGTAAAACTGAACGAAAGTTTTGAGAAGTCCTTCATCAACGTTAGCGTTCAGAAGAGTTAAAAGAGTTCCATAGCGTTTTCTGAAATCCGAGGGATCTTCTACCAAAGATGCTAACTCTTTCAACTTTCCTACGTCAGGAATTCTAAAACTGTATCTTTTGGTGAATCTTCCTCTGACATCCATCACTCAAACCTAAAATATTTTACAAAGAAAAATCTCTAAATTCTTTGGAAATGGGAAGAGAAAATGAAGTTTTTTTTTTGAATGAATGAATGCATGCATGAATGCGACAAACATGGTTAGTAGTTATACACACGGGCAAGCGTTCGAAGTCACGAGCATGAAGCCAACGATAAGAATCAACGTGGTTAAGTTCTAAGGGCTTATTCATCTGTGAAACGGGTTCTACTGATAATACAGGCTCAACACTCCTCTTTGAAATATTATTGGATTTGTTGAATACTCGATGGTCCAATAATATTTTTCAAGAGAAACTCGCTCGATCGTAGTCTCGCATGACAATTACTCTAGGCTTACACCGAATAATCTACTACATCCTAATGGCGTGGATGGGTTATGTGTTCTACACCCACTCACTTCTCGAGTTCCTTGAAAGCAAAATGTCTTCGCAAATACTTGCTAAACACAATACCCCAAGACAACCTCCATCGAGGGAGATATTAACTTCGTAAGCATTGAACTTCTCACGATTAATACCTCCACCTAGATCTTAAAATGTTTCTTAAATCCGTTAGGATTTCTTTCCATCGATGAAATCGCGAAAACACACAATAAAGAAAAACAGACATATGCATAATATGAAAGCTTATCCCTTTCTTCTTTTGAAAACAAAAAGCTTGGTGCTCTTGAGCAGAGTCACATTTTTTGAAAATCAAAGTTTTACCCAAACAGAGTCGCCATTTTTCCCTGCTCGTAAAAGGTGACGCGCTAGAGGATGCGAATGTGAATTCAGATTCTCTGGCTCGAAACGATTTACTCTTTTGATTTGTTTATAGAGATGCCGCGAGCATTAAGCTTTATTATTTTCAACACAAGAAAGATGATTTAATGATTATGAAAAAGGGGAAAGTGAAATACCCTCAATTGATATTGATATGCGAATGACTAGCGCAAACTAGACACAACGCATGGGGAGATTCCGAGTAAGGGGATTGTTATATAAAGGAATAGATGGAGCACCCTAAATATATATAGTTATCTATAGCTTTATATATGAATATGTTTGATATGTTTGTGTGTTTTAATTGCTATTTCTATGATTGGGAAAGTTTCTCCTTTGGGATTTTAAGAAATGATAGATTAGGTGGGATTTTAGTGTTTGTTATTATTGTGCTCGCAAAGACCTGTGGATCTTCTCGATACATATCCCTAGTGGGAATCGAGCATTTGTAGCTCGGATCTGGGATCTATGGTTTGTTTGGTCCGAGGAGAAAGAAATTTTCTCGCAAGGATGAGACCTTGTGCTCACGTATTCTCAAAAGGATGTTGAGAAAGTCAGAGCAATCGTAGTTCCCACTTATGCTAGTGGAAAGCAACGGGATGTTAGTAAGACACAGACAAATGTCATCTTAATGAAAAAATGTATCTAATCTATTTCGTCACATACATTTTTGAAAGTTTGAAATGATTTGATTGATAAAAATCTTTCTTCGTAAGCTATCGGTGTTTTGCTTGAGTGTACAAGCGTTACCACTTACATGTTTAAGAAAGATGTTTGAAAAAAGATGATTGAATCTTTTAACTGTAAGCATTGGGTTTTTTGCTTGAGTGTACAAGTGTTACCACTTACAATTAAGAGATGTTTTTGTTTGAAAAGAGTTTGAAAAGTTTTTGAAAGAGTTTGAAGGAGTTTGAAAAGTTTGAAAAGTTTTTGACTATATGTGATGTGATAGATGAGATACTTCTTCCGCAGAGATGATAGATGTCTAAATCTCAAGGAGAAATTGATTGGATTAAGGGATGCTTTTAAGAAGCCCATGGGTCCTTGTATTGTTAGCCCAAGAGGAGGCATTCCGAGGGTCATCGAGGGTCATCGTGGGTCCTTGTATGAAGCTCAAGAGGAAGCTATGGTCGGCTTTGTCTTAAAAGGATTTCATCGAGAAACCATCCTTTGAATTAAGAGCAATTTCACCGGAAATTACTCTGGGATTTGAAAGTGATTTCACCGGAAACCATCCTTTCGTGGTTCTATCTTAGCTGGTGATTCTTTGTATTGGAAGCCCAATAGGAGGTTAAGAGATTTTGCCCATTGTATGATGCCCAAGAGAAGGCTAAACTCAATGAGGAGTTCTTTTGAACGAAGCCCAAGAGGAGGTCGACTCAACAGGGAGTGTTGTCTTATATGAAGCCTAAGAGGAGGCTGAACTCGGGGAGAGTTATCTCAGATAAAGCCCAAACGGAGGCTAAACTCATGCTGGTGATGAATTATCTTGTATAAAGCCCAAGCGGAGGCTACAACTGTGGGGAACCTATTGGTTAGACTAATTGTTATGTTATAACTAGACAGTTGTATAAACAAGTGTGTGTGTGTGATATGTATTCATAGGAGTTTATGAAGGAAATATAAACAATGCAATGAAGTTTATTTATAGAAGTTTATGAAATATAAACAAGTGTCTGTGAAACGAACGTTTAAAACGAGCGTAACTTGATTATTTACAAGTTTGAATGTGTACAAGGAAGTAAATATGTACATGAACGAGTATTTATGTACAGAGAAAGATGGATGTACATAGGGGGGTTGGGACTTACACCATAAGGGTGGCCCATTGGTTTGAAAGCAGTTTCACAGGGAATAATGCTCCTTTCAATACCAATGGTTTTCAGTGTATATACAGATGAAACGGAAACGAACGATCAAATTTTATCTGTGAAAAGTATCTGTATTATGTACAGACAAAGATTTGTATGAATACAAAAAGAATTTGATATGTACAAGAATATGTACATAAAAGAATGTTTTGTTTGTGTATACACAAGTGAAGTGAAAACAAACGATCGAAGTTTGTCTGTACTTGAGTATAAAAGTATCTGTGTTATGTACAGATGAAAATTTGTATGTGTTTGGAAAGAATTTTTTATGTACAAAGAAATATTATGTACACAAAAGAATGTTATGGGACTTACACCGTGAGGGAGGCCCATTGGTTTAAAAGAAGTTTCATCAGTAATAATTCTTCTCCTTTCAATACCAATGGTATCGGTGTATAAACAAACGAATGAAAACAAACGAAAGAAATTTGTTTATGTTTGAATATTGACAATGATGATTTGAGCATGTACAAGTAAAATTAAATATGTACAAAAAAAGGATTGGGACTTACACCGTAAGTGAGGCCCATGATCGATTGAGAAATTCGAGAGAAAACGAATTCGGTTTTATCGTTTAAATCGGATCGATCATGGTAAAAGATGTAAGTTTGATGAAATGTTTTGAAAAATTATTTTTGAAAATGTTTTGAAATGTGAGGTTCATTTATGAAAAGTTTTGAAAAGAATCGGAAGTCGAAAACTTGAAAAATTCACCTTAAAAGGAGGTTTGAAAAAGTGCTCAGAACGTCGTTTTCAGCTTGATTAAAATATAATCAGATGAAAGTTTTTTTCTGAAAATTTTTGCACTATCATAAAATAAATACATTTATTGACAAGTGTTCAAAAAATCACCTCAAAATGAGGAGTTTTGATTGGTTAAAAAAAATGTGAAAGTTTTGTAAAAAAACATGAAAATATGGAAAAGTTTGAAAAAGAATGTGTCATACCCCAAATTTTGACCTAATATACCACCTTACATTTGCATTGTTGCACAACTAACAGTTCAAACAGCATTAATCGGGTATAGCATTCACAGGTCAAAATTAGGGTTTCATCTGATTCAAGGGCTAACCAATTAGAGTTTGAGATTTTCTCACTCCATTTGATCTATCTTGATCAAATCATCAGCCTTCAATCCTCAGATATCAAATTTTCTCACAGATCAATCGAGGATCGACCAATTAGGGTTTTGGTCGAGCATAGGCATTCTCTGATTTTTTAAGCAGTAATTGACTTTTTTGGATATAGATTGGTCATTATATCTTAGATATAACATCTTGACCTAATTTCTGGATTCAAAACATCACAGAGGTTCACAGAATTCATCAGTCAATTTCAGAAACGTCTGATGAAAATTCATCTGCACAGAAAAGTCAAACTTTGACTTTTGGTCAAATTTTTCAAAACAAAACTTTTTCAATCATCAAAATACTTCAAATGATCCATCATGATCATAAAAAATCAAAGAATTTGGAAAAGTCAACAAAAAGTCAAAATTTCTATAACTTAGAAAAATTTCTAAGTGTTAAAATTTCACATTTTTTCCAAACTTCAAGCCATTTTTTCACCTAGTTCCAATTGGAATTTGAAAAAACTCAAAACATGAAAGTTGTATATCATGAAAAAATCTTTCCAAAATGTCCAAGAACTCCAAAATCCATGAAGGCTAGCTATGTCTTTGAAATTAAAACAAAAGGGTCCATGAAACTTGATTTTTCAAAGTTCAAAACTTCAATTATAGGTCATTTTGTGATTTTCTCATTTTAACCACTTGCCACCTTGCCAAAATGAGTCATCATGGACTGATAAATATCAGCTTGAAGATATAATTGAAGATTGGATCAAATTGTGAAAATTCACACATGGTAAAAAAGGGAACCTTCCTTTTACTTTCCAAATGACCATCTTGCCCTCTAAGCAAGCTTTGAGTTACCAAATGCCATGTACTTCTTGCCTAACAAATTCAGACTTGTTGCCTATAAATAGCTTCCATTTCAAGTCCAAATGAACACCAAGAAACTACACAAAATCCATGCTTTTCTTCTTTTCTTGAAAATCAAGTAACATAGAGCAAAATTGCCAAACTTGCATTTTTGAAATTCAAGTAAAATCATGATGAAATTTGGTGTCTAATGTGTTTCAGAATCACTATGGAACATGTTACAAACTTAAAATCAACCTGTACTAAGCTAAAAATCAGAAATCATTTTGCATTTTTCAAACTTAACCAAAACTGCCTAAGCTTTCGAATCTGGATTTTGGCTGGAGCAATTGATGTTCTAATCACTCAAACATCATCACCATACTCCATGGACATGAAGCAAACCATTAATTCTGAACTGTAACACTCTTAACCCCAGTTTCGATTTTCATTTTAAGCTGACTGTAGGTTGACTTGGTTGGAGAGATTGGAGCAAGTTCAGAGCAAGCAGGCCATCCACAAAGCTTCCATACATACCGATGAAGGTGTAGCAATCCTTAAACCAATTCTGGAAACACGTTTTGAGCTCCTTCGATTCTCATTTTTCCAGGTATCCATACGAACTTCAAACTCCATATTCCTTGCACCAATTGAGAAAAGCTCTTGGCCATTCTCTTTCTGCACTAATAACGAATGATAACCCTCAACAAAATCAAACAATCATGAACAATCCATCATTTAATTTGAAAAATCAGTTTTAGGGTTCATAGGTGTTCTTCGAATCAAAATCATTCTGGGCTTAAAATAAATGAAATTAACATATGCCATCATGTTCGTGAGGAAAAAACGAGTAACTTTGATGTTTACAACGTTGAATTTCATTAAGAAACGAAGGAGATAGCTTGGATCAAAGTTTCTGAAAATCAAAAACTATAAACCCAGGTTCGCGCGTGTTCTTCATTTTTCTTCATTTTTTTGAAAATTCAAATAATCCAACATGATATCAACGCGTGTCATTTTCCACTAACACATTCAAACGCGTTGGCTCAGTGGTCCCTGGCTTGCTCTTAGTTCTTTTTGACACGCGTCCACCCAAAGGTCATGGGTTCAAAACCCAGCAAGACCATTTCTTTTTACAAAACTTCCATTTTCATGTTTTTTTTATCAAACTTCAACAATTTTTTTAACAAATCAAAACTTCTCATTTTTAGATGATTTTTTGCACACTTGTCATTTAATATATATATTTTATGATTATGTCAAAAAAATCCAAAAATATTTTCATCTGATTAATTTTTAATCGAGCCGAAAACGACGTTCCGAACACTTTTCAAACCTCCTTAAAAGGTGAATTTTTCAAGTTTTCGACTTCCGATTCTTTTCAAAACTTTTCATAAATGAACCTCACACTTCAAAACATTTCAAAACATTTTCAAATCATTCTTCAAAACTTTTTTCATCAAAACTTGCATCTTTTACCATAATCGATCCAATTCAAAACGATAAAACTGAATTCATTTCTTCTCGAATTTCTCGATCGATCATGGGCCTCCCTTATGGTGTAAGTCCCAATCCTTTATGTACATACTTAGCTTTATTTGTACATAATCAAAACATCTTTGTCAATATTCAAACATAAACAAATTTCTTTCGTTTGTTTTCATTTGTTTGTCTATACGCCGAATCCATTGGTTTCTAAAGGAAGTTTTCTCCTGAGCAAATTTTCTTTTAAACCAATGGGCCTCCATCACGGTGTAAGTCCCATAACATTATTTTATGTACATAATATTTCTTTGTACATATAAACTTTTGTCAAACATTTTTAAACAAACTTTTTATCTGTACATAACACAGATACTTCTTTTCAAACACTTTTTATCTGTACATAACACAAATACTTCTTTTTTCAAAATCTTTTATCTGTACATAATACAGATACTCTTTCTTTTGAAAATACTTTTTACAGATAAACTTTGATCAATCATTTCTGTTTCATCTGTACATTTTACATTGAATACCATTGGTATTGAAAGGAGCATTATTCCCTGTGAAATCGCTTTCAAATCAATGGGCCTCTTATGTTGTAAGTCCCAACCCTCCTATGTACATCCATCTTTGTCTGTACATAAAAACTCGCTCGTACATATTCATTTCCTTGTACACAGACAAACTTGTAAATAATCAAGTTACGCTGTTTTAAACGCTCGTTTCACGACACTTGTTTATATTTCATAAACCGTAAATAAACATCATGCATTGTTTATATTTCCTTCATAAACTATCGTGAATACATATCACACACACATACTGTTTATACAACTGTCTAATAATAACATAACAATTAGACTAATCAATAGGTTCCCCAAGATAGCCTCCGCTGGGCTTCATACAAGACAACTCATCACCAGTTGAGTTTAGCCTCCGCTGGGCTTCATACAAGATAACTTACCCCAGATGGGTCACCTCTTGGGCTTTGTACAAAGAAACTCTCCCACAGAGTTAGCCTCCGCTTAGGCTTCAGATAAGACAACACTCCCTGTTGAGTCAGCCTCCTCTTGGGCTTCGCTCAAAAGAACTCCCATTGAGTTTAGCCTTCTTGGGCATCATACAATGAAAGAGATAGGAAATCTCTTAACACCTCCTCTTGGGCTTCCAATACAAAGAATCACCCGCTAAGATAGAACCCGAAAGGATGATTTCCGTGAAATCACTTTCAAATTCCCATAGAGTAAAATTTCCGTGAAATTGCTCTTATTCAAAAGGATGATTTCGGTGAAATCCTTTCAAGCCAAAGACACCATACCCTATAGCTTCCTCTTGAGCTTCATACAAGGACCCTCGATGACCCTCGATGACCTCGAACGCCTCCTCTGGGCTTACAATACAAGGACCCACGGGCTTCTTAAAAGCATCCCTTTAATCCAATCAATTTCTCCTTGAGATTTAGACATCTATCATCTCTATGGAAGAAGTATCTCATCTATCACATCACATATAGTCAAAAACTTTTCAAACTCTTTTCAAACTATTTTCAAACAAAAACATCTATTAATTGTAAGTGGTAACGCTTGTACACTCAAGCAAAACACCCAATACTTACAGTTAAAAGATTCAATCATCTTTTTCAAACATCTTTCTTAAACATGTAAGTGGTAACGCTTGTACACTCAAGCAAAACACCTAATACTTACGACGAAAGATTTTAATCAATCAAACTTTTCAAAAATGTATGTGATGACATAGATTAGATACATTTTTCATTAAGATGACATTTGTCTGTCTCTTACTAACATCCCGTTGCTTTCCACTAGCATAAGTGGGAACTACGATTGCTCTGACTTTCTCAACATCCTTTTGAGAATACGTAGGCACAAGGTCTCATCCTTGCCGAGCAAATTTCTATCTCCCTCGCACCAAACAAACCATAGAACCCCAGATCCGAGCTACAAATGCTCGATTCCCACTAGGATATGTATGCGAAGATCCATGATCTTTGCGAGCACAATAATAACAAAACCTAGAATCCCACATAATCATCTTCTTAAAATCCCAAAGGAGAAACTTTCCCAATCATAGAAATAGCAATTAAAATACACACAACATATCAAACATATTCATATATAAAGTCAGAGATAACTACATATATTTAGGGTGCTCCATCTATTCCCTTTATATAACAATCCCCTTATTCGATCTCCCAATGCGTTACGTCTAGTTTGCGCTAGTCGTTACGCATACCAATATCAATTGAGGGTATTTCAGCTTTCCCCTTTTTCATAATCATTAAATCATCTTTCTTGTGTTGAAAATAATAAAGCTTGATGCTCGCGGCATCTTTATAAACAAATCAAAAGATTTAAATCGTTATGCATGAGAATCCGAACTCACGTTCGCATCCTCAAGGCGCGTCACCTTTTAACGCGAACAGAATGGTCTTGAGAGGGATTGAACCCATGACCATTGGGTAGCACACGTGGCAGAAAACCTTAAGGGTGAGCTAGCTACCACTGGGACAAACGCGTGTTGGTGTTAGTGGATCAGAAACACGTGTAAACATGATATTGGAATATTTGAATTTAAAAAAAATCAAGAACACGCGCGAAGCTTGTTCTTCGTTTTGATTTTCAGATTCTTCAAACCCAGCTACAATCCTTGTTTCTCAATGAAATTCAATGATGTAAACATGAAAATTGCTCGGTTTTGAACAAGGAATATGATAGTACATGTTAATTGAATTTATTTTTGGTTTATCATGTTTGGATTTCTGAAATCACGAAGAACCCTAGAAACTAAGATTTCAAATTAAATGATGCATAGTTAATGATTCTTTGATTTTCTTGAGGGCTTATGATCGTGATGAGTGCAGAAAGAGATTGGCCAAGAGTTTTTTTGTTTAAGTTCAAAGAATTAGGATATCCAAGTTCATGTTCATACCTGTTCAAGTGGAGATTGAAGAAGGTGTAAACGCGTTTCCAGAACTTGTTTCTTGATTGCTACAGCACCATCGGCATGTATGGAAGCTAAATGAATGGTCTGCTTGCTTTGAGCTTGCCTGGATTATGCTACACAAGTTCACCTGCACAGTTCAAAAATGGAAGCTCGATTTTGATATAAAACCTGTTACAGTTGCTTGCCAATGATCTGGATCATGTACATGAGGTACATGGAAGGTGTTAGGATGATTAGATCACAACTTATTCCATTAAAACCATGAATTCGAATGCTTATGGCAGTTTTGGAAGTTTGAAAACATGGCATGTGATTTCTGATTTTTACTTGTTCTTGTGCTGGTTTTATGATTCAAACAAGTTTAAAATTGGTTATGGAATGTATTTGACACCAAAGATCTTATGTTTATTCACAATTTTTCAAAAATGCAATGTTTCTCCAACATCACTATGTTTCTTGATTTTCAAGTAAGAAGAGAGAAAGCATGGATTTGCATTGCTTTGGTGTGTTTTGAACTTGAAATTGTGATCCATTTATAGGCCAAAGGTTCTGAAATTGTTAGGCACAAGTACATGGCAATTGGAAAATCAAAGATGCCTTAAAGGGTAAGAATGACTTTTCAAAAGAAAAAGGAAGTTTCCTCTTTTTACCATGTGTGAAAAATCTTCAATTTGATCCTATCCCATCTCAATTATATCTAGCTGATATTTATCAGCTCAATGATCCATTTGGCAAGGTTGCAAAGCTTCTAGATGAAGAAATCTCAAAATGACCTATAATTTGATGTTTTGGATTTTGAAAATCAAGTTCATGGAGCCTTATGTTTCAATTTCAAAAGTATAGCTAGACTCCATGGATTTGTGAGTTCTTGGAAATTTTGGAAAGCTTGTTTCACAAGCTACAACTTTCATGTTTTGAGTTTTTTCCAATTCAAAATGGAATTAGGTGAAAAAATGGCATGAAGTTTGAAAAAAATAAGAAATTTCAACACTTAGAAAATTTTTTAAGTATGAAAACTTTTGACTTTTTGTTGACTTTTTCAAATTCTTTGATTTTTTATGATCATGATGGATCATTTGAAGTATTTGATGATTGAAAAAGTTTTGTTTTGAAAATTTTGACCAAAAGTCAAAGTTTGACTTTTCTGTGCAGATGAAAATTCATCAGATGTTTCTGAAATTGACTGATGATATCTGTGAACTTCTGTGATGTTTTGAATCTAGAAATTAGGTCAAGATGTTGTATCTAAGATATAATGACCAATATTTATCCAAAAAAGTCATTTCTTGCTCAAAAAGTCAGAGAATACTCATGCCCGATCAAAACCCTAATTGGTCGATCCTCGATTGATCTATGAGAAAAAATGGATATCTGAAGATTGAAGGCTGATGATTTGATCAAGATAGATCAAATGAGGTGAGAAAAACTCAAACCCTAATTGGTTGCCTTTTGAATCAGATGAAAATCTGATGAAACCCTAATTTTGACCTGTGAAATCCACACCCGATTAATGCTGTCTGAGCTGTTAGTTATGCAATGATGCAAATGTAAGGTGGTATATTAGGTCAGAATTTGGGGTATGACACTAACAAACTCCCCCTTTGGCACATTTTTGGCTAAAACAACTTAAGTCACCAGAGTACCTATGCAGCAGAAAAAAAGACTAGTTCTAAGCTATCCTAAGCTTAAAGAAACCAGAACCTAGAGAAGATAAATTCTACCCATGCTTTTTCATACAATTTCCCAATTGTCACACATATACTTCTCCATACAGTTTCCCCAATTGTCACATGTAACACCCCATTTCTACCCAACGTTTATTATAAAATCAGAGTGCGGAAATTTTAAACTAAAAACATGGGATGTCACGTTTCAACATTAACACACAACAAATAAGATACATAACACTTTTTAATTCGGAGGATCTCATAACAACTTGCAATAACTTTCAATCAAAATACTTTTTATTACTACGCAGCGGAATTCATAGTTATACAACTGAATATATCATACTAATAGCAACTTTAAACTTCCTGTTCGACTTTCAACATACTTAACAACTTTTTATTTCACAACATCACTTAGGATTCAACAAATTATACTAATAACAACTAGAGTCAACAATATAAACAACATAGACTAAACGTCCCCCCCGAGTGTTACGTATCAGAGCAAAGACACCGACTTGGTCCAACATCAACTAATTCTTTCATTCTTGAATACCTGCACGTTACCAATATAAAGGTAACGGCCAACAAAATAGAAAGGGTGAGATATCGAATAATATAAGCGAAAGTACGATAATTCATATGCTTAAGTAAAGAAACATACAATAATTACTACATTAATCGATAACACATAATATCTACCAAACAACATTCTAGTCAACAACATATAATATCCACCAAACAACATAGAATCAACAACGTATAATATCCACCAACAACATAGAATCAACAACAACTTAAATGCGACTCAATGCGACTCGACAAATGCAAATGCATGTGGATCCATTTGGAGCAAAACTCCAACGAAAAATATGCCAGTTATCGAGGCATTCAACAAGGCATAAGCCTTCAACTTACAACGTGGTGCCAATCCAGCTAATTTACAACGTGGTGCCAATCCAGCCAACTTAATAATGCACATGCTATGTATGATACAATCGACCACAAGATCAACAATAACTTAAAACAACAACAACTTAATCATGCATTAATCGATCAACTTAATCAACACGATCAACTTCGACCTCAACAACTATCAACAACGCAACAACAATGCAACTTATAATTAACATAATCAACTTCAACTTCAACAATAATTAACAACTTCAACAACAATTAGTAATATCAACCACAATATAATTTATAATTAACACGATCAAATTCAACCTCAATAACAATTAACAACTTTAACAACAATTAGCAATATTAACAACAATATAATTATAATTTAATTCAATCAACTTCATCTTCACTTTTGCCGCATAATTTACGGTTCTTAAATCATCCAATTCGTACATAAAGATCAACGATTCGGTCAGATCAACAATCAAGCAACTAATGCGAAATTCAACAAAATGACACTATTTTAATTAACTACCGTATACCGAACTATCCCGTAAAGTTTTTTCGATTCGACAAACTAATTTCTCCGCTTAATTCAATCGACAAGATTATTTTCAGCACTATTTTTTCCGCAACATTACTAATTAGTCCTACTTATTCTACTAATTAATTATGTCAGACTTTTATTATTCTCGCATCTTTGGATTATCTTCCCACTGTTTAATCTACACTGCCTGTTACAATTTATTGCTGCTAAATATTACTCCTCTAATATATTTTTCCCACTGCTGTTAGAGTATTTTCTACTACTGCTAAATTCACTTCTACATACTTGCCATATTTTACTATGCTAAGACTATCCATTGTTATGTTACTCTCTCCTAATAACATGTCAAACAATTAAACCTTCAAGCCATCAAGCCACGCACAACAGGACAACAAAACATGGTTGAGACCCCCACCCCCAATACTGAGGCGGACGCCCCCCACCCTTGACAGCAAGGAGACGGACGCCTCCTCCTCTAGGACGGTCGCCTCCCTTCCCTTTCCATCGGAGGCGGTCGCCTCCTCCCGCTGCACCATCGTGGACGGTCGCCTCCCTTTGTTCTTCATCAATCCAAAAATTCCCTTCTTTTTCCACAGCCACGTGTAATATTTTCGATCGAGACAGCACAACATTATATGCATTACCCACAACACAATTTCTTCATAATTCAACACAAAATATTATAATTCAATTCAACATATAAAATTATCACCGGAATTACGATTAGCAGTGTAATATCATAGCCCTAAACTCTACATACGAACCATCCTACAATCGATTATAAACCTCGAATCCCACCCTTACCTGTGGATTGATGGGAACTCGGAAATTCGATCGGAATAACGGAACTCTCGGACGGCAACGATCCCTCCTAGCACCTTTGTTTCCAACTTCTCTTCTTTTCTCTCTTCTGTTTGCTACGGCTATGGTTTGGCTATGTCTTCTTTTGTTTTGCAAGCAATATTTTTCTCCTTATTTCACTAGGTTAATTCAATATATAGTAGCTTCTAATAAAATTGTTTTATTAAATAATTCTCCCCAAAAATACTAATTTTCTCTTATAATTAATATACCACATTTAATTTATTAATTCCAAATAATAGAATAATTCTAGTATTATTTTTATTCTAACTATTAGCCTTATATTTCTCCTTTTATATCTCTTATTTATTTAAACCTAATTCCTTCTCTTATAATTAAATCCAACTAATAATATTATTATAATAATAATAAAATAGTGATAATAATAATATTTCTATTATTTCTACTTAACTTAATTTTCACATCTCTTTTCTATACTTCTAACACCAAATAAATAACCCTATTAATTCCACACTTATTTCTAATATTATAATAAAACTCACTAATATTCTAGTTAATTAATTTCTACTCATAATAATAATTCTCCGACTAAACTGATTATTTCACTTAAATAAACTAGTCCAATAAATAAATACTATTATTCTTAATATTAATCCGCTATTACACCAACCAAATAATCCGGCTTAAACTTAATAATCCAAATATGTCTCTTAAATAATGCCAATAAATCCAATTATCTGAATTCTCAAACTTCGCCTAATTCCAATAATTAAATCTTTTAATAATTTAATTAACTAATTAATTAAATTTGCTATAACTCTCCCCACTTAGAATATTTTCCTCGAAAATCTATCCGACACAACCATCCTTAACATCACATTCGCATCCAATCGTTCGATTCAACAACAACCCATCCATGGCTTAAATCCACAACTTATATCTCAATCTTCCAATGCTCTTGCAACATAATCCTTACTAACTCGCCAACCATTTTTGTAATATCTTGAAACAACGTCTTATAATATAGCAACAACCTTCACTTGCCCATACTCAACTTATACAACATTGCATCATTATCCTAGCAACATCTTCAACACTGAAATACTTATACAAAATCCTTATTCTCATACTCTGAGGTCATTCATTCACAAAACACCCACAACTCTCTTAATTCTCATCAACTCAAAAGCAACTACTTTGAGACAATCACCTTACAACATAGTAACAACTACTACTCACTTACTTTCTTGTACACCATGGTATCCTCACCTTAACAACATTCTTGTCGTAGCATCCACCACTCACTTACCATTAAGATAGCAAAACAATTTTATATCATCCAACATGATCCCGTCTACTATCAACAAGAGATTAAGGGTGATCAGTTCCTCAATTTGTCAATAGATAGCCGACAACCATAATAGAGATTAAACCGTCGTTACTAACATTAATAGTATTCTTTTTCCAATACATTCCAACTTGTCAAACAACCAAATCTTAAATTCTTACCACCTTCGAATTCGAGAAACGACAAGGCTCCTACAACGTTTGCACCGTATCCTTCAGTAACATACTAATTTGATATCTCTCAACTAAACACATCCGAGAAGCAAAGCTTCTCCCCCACTTAGCTTCAACTTAATTCCTGCAAACAGTTAACCAAAAAGCAACAAGTACCGACAGTGTTCCACACACTTGTCGCGTACGAAGGAAGTAAACAACGTTAGACAACACTGGCCGGACAGACCGACCTGCTCTGATACCACTAATGTAACACCCCATTTCTACCCAACGTTTATTATAAAATCAGAGTGCGGAAATTTTAAACTAAAAACATGGGATGTGTTCGCGTTAAAAGGTGACGCGCCTGAGGATGCGAACGTGAGTTCGGATCTTCTGGTACGCAACGATTTAAATCTTTTGATTTGTTTATAAAGATGCCGCGAGCATCAAGCTTTATTATTTTCAACACAAGAAAGATGATTTAATGATTATGAAAAAGGGAAAGTGAAATACCCTCAATTAATATTGGTATGCGAATCTAGCGCAAACTAGACATAACGCATTAGGGAGATTCGAGTAAGGGGATTGTTATATAAAGGAATAGATGGAGCACCCTAAATATATGTAGTTATCTACAGCTTTATATATGAATACGCTTGATATGTTTGTGTGTTTTAATTGCTATTTCTATGATTGGGAAAGTTTCTCCTTTGGGATTTTTAAGAAAAAGAGATTATGTGGGATTCTAGGTTTTGTTATTATTGTGCTCGCAAAGATCTGGATCTTCGCACATATCCCCTAGTGGGAATCGAGCATTTGTAGCTCGGATCTACAAGGTTCTATGGTTTGTTTGGTCCGAGGAGATAGAAATTTGGCTCGGCAAGGATGAGACCTTGGCTCACGTATTCTCAAAAGGATGTTGAGAAAGTCGAGCAATCGTAGTTCCCACTTATGCTAGTGGAAAGCAACGGATGTTAGTAAGAGATGATAAATGTCATCTTAATGAAAATGTATCTAATCTATTTCATCACATACATTTTTGAAAAGTTTGATTTGATTAAAATCTTTCATCGTAAGTATTAGGTGTTTTGCTTGAGTGTACAAGCGTTACCACTTACATGTTTAAGAAAGATGTTTTAAAAAAGATGATTGAATCTTTTAACTGTAAGTATTGGGTGTTTTGCTTGAGTATACAAGCGTTACCACTTACAATTAAGAGATGTTTTTGTTTAAAAATGCTTTGAAAAGTTTTTGACAGATGTGATGTAATGGATGAGATACTTCTTCCATAGAGATGATAGATGTCTAAATCTCAAGGAGAAATTGATTGGATTAAAGGGATGCTTTTAAGAAGCCCGTGGGTCCTTGTATTGTAAGCCCAAGAGGAGGCATTACGAGGGTCATCGAGGGTCCTTGTATGAAGCTCAAGAGGAAGCTATAGGTATGGTCAGTCTTTGGCTTGAAAGGATTTCACCGAGAAATCATCCTTTCTCGAATAAGAGCAATTTCACCGGAAATTTTACTCATTGGGAATTTGAAAGTGATTTCACCGGAAACCATCATTTCGTGGTTCTATCTTAGCTGGTGATTCTTTGTATTGGAAGCCCAATAGGAGGTGTTAAGAGATTTTATCTCTTTCATTGTATGATGCCCAAGAGAAGGCTAAACTCAATGAGGAGTTCTTTTGAACGAAGCCCAAGAGGAGGCTGACTCAACAGGGGAGTATTGTTTTATATGAAGCCTAAGCGGAGGCTAACTCTGCGGGGAGAGTTTCTTTGTACAAAGCCCAAGAGAAGGCTAAACTCTGTTGGAGATAAAAATATCTTGTATGAAGCCCAAGCGGAGGCTAGCCCATGCTGGTGATGGATTGTCTTGTATAAAGCCCAAGCGGAGGCTAAACTCAACTGAGGATGAGTTATCTTGTATGAAGCCCAAGCGGAGGCTAAAACTCTGGGAACCTATTGATTAGTCTAATTGTTATGTTATGATTAGACAGTTGTATAAACAGGTGTGTGTGTGATATGTATTCACAGGAGTTTATGAAGGAAATATAAACAATGCATGATGTTTATTTACAGCTTATGAAATATAAACAAGGTCTCGTGGAAACGATCGCTTAAAACGAGCGCAACTTGATTATTCACAAGTTTGTACTGTACAAGGAAATGAATATGTACACGGACGAGTTTTTATGTACAAAGAAAGATGGATGTACATAGGAGGGTTGGGACTTACACCATAGGAGGCCCATTGATTTGAAAGCGCTTCACAGGAATAATGCTCCTTTCAAAGTCAATGGTATTCAGTAAATGTACATGATGAAATGTAAATGATTGATTGAAGTTTTATCAGAAAAGGTATCTCAGATATGTATGATAAAAGTTTGATATGTACAAGGAAAAGATTGTGTATGTACATAAGAATGTTTGGTTTGTGTATACACAAGTGAAGTGAAAACAAACGATCGAAGTTTGTCTGTACTTGAGTATAAAAAGAAGTATCTCAGATTATGTATGATAAAAATTTGTATGTGTTTTGAAAGTTTTTGATATGTACAAAGAAATATTATGTACATAAAAGAATGTTATGGGACTTACACCATGATGGAGGCCCATTGGTCGGAAAGAAATTATACTCAGGAGAATGCTTCTTTCAGAACCAATGGATTCGGCGTATAGACAAACGAATGAAAAAAAATGAAAGAAATTTGTTTACGTTTGAATATTAACAATGATAATTTGAGTATGTACAAGTAAAACTAAGTATGTAAATAAAAGATTGGGACTTACACCATAAGGGTGGCCCATGATCGATCGAGAAATTCGAGAGAAGACGAAATCAGTTTTATCGTTTTAAATCGGATTGATCATGGTAAAAGATGCAAGTTTGATGAAATGTTTTGAAAAATGATTTGAAAATGTTTTGAAAATGTTTTGAAATGTGAGGTTCATTTATGAAAAGTTTTGAAAAATCGAAGTCGAAAACTTGAAAAATTCACCTTTAAGGAGGTTTGAAAAGTGTTTAGAACGTCGTTTTCGATCAAAATTTAATCGAAGAAAGTTTTTTTCTGAAAATTTTTGCATTATCACAAAATAGATGTATTTATTGACAAGTGTTTAAAAAATCATCTCAAAATGAGAAGTTTTGATTGGTCAAAAAAATTGTGAAAGTTTGATAAAAAAAAACATGAGAAAATTGAAGTTTTGTAAAAAAGAATGAAAAAAATGGTCCTGATGGGTTTTGAACCCATGACCATGAGGTAGACCACGTGGCAAGAAGAACTTAAGACCAAGCATACTACCACTAGGCCAAACGCGCTGAGCTGTTTAGTGGATCAGAACACGCGTTGATAAAGAATTGGCTTATTTAAAAAATTTGAAAATCAAGAACACATGAAGCACGCGCGCAACCTGGGTTTATGGTTTTGATTTTCAGTTTCACGAATCCAACCTAGAATCTTCATTTCTCAATGAAATTGAATGAAGTAAACATCAATCTTGCTCGATTTTGAACAACGAACACGATGGTGTATGTTAATTGCATTTATTTTAAGCCCAGAACATTTTGGTTTCGAAGAACACTTATGAACCCTAATCTGAAAAACTTAAATTAAATGATGTATGTTGGATGATTCATTGATTTTATTGAGGGCTAATGGTCGTTTTTAGTGCAGAAAAAGAATGGCCAAGAGCTTTTTTCAATTGGTGCAAGGAATATGGATATCACAGTTCATATGCTTACCTGAAAAAATGAGAATCGAGGAAGCTTAAATCGTGTTTCCGGAACTGGTTTGAGGATTGCTACACCTTCATCGGCATGTATGGAAGCTTTGTGGATGGCCTGCTTGCTCTGACTCCTTTCCAATTACTCCAGCCAAGTCAACCTACAGTCAGTTCAAAATGAAACTCGAAAATGGGGTTAAGAGTGTTACAGTTCAGGATTAATGGTCTGCATCATGTCCATGGAGTATAGTGATGATGTTTGAGTGATTAGAACATCAATTGCTCCAACCAAAATCCAATTTCGAATGCTTAGGCAGTTTGTACAAGTTCATGAGCATGAAAGATGAAAACTGGTTTTTATTGTTTCTTGGATTGATTTTAGATTTCAAACATGTTCCATATTGATCATTAGATGTATTAGACACCAAAGTTTATCATAGTTCTTGCTAAATTTGAAAATTGCAATGTTTGGCAAATTTGAACTATGATACTTGAATTTGAAGAAAGTGGAAGGAAAGCATGTATTTGTGAAGCTTTGGTGTGGTTTTCTGTTGGATTTGTGATGCTTTTATAGGCAAATAGGACTGCAAATGTTAGGCAAGTGTCCATGGCATTTGGTGATTCAAGGATGACTTAAAGGGCAAGATTGTCATTTGTAAAGGAAAAGGAAACTTCCTTCTTGTTTTTACCATGTGTTACAATCCTCAATCATTACTTCCAAGCTGATATTTATGAGTTCCAAAATCAAGTTGGCAAGGTTGTATTACTTCTAGATGAAGAAATCTCAAAAATGACCTATAATGTGAAGTTTTGATCTTTGAAAATCATGTTTCATGGAGCCTTATGTTTCAATGTCAAAAGTATATCTAGACTCCATGGATTTGAGAGTTCTTGGACATTTTGGAAAGATCTTTCCACAAGCTACAACTTTCATGTTTTGAGTTTTTTCAAATTCCAATTGGAACTAGGTGAAACAATGGCTTGAAGTTTGGAAAAAATGAGAAATTTCAACACTTAGAAAAATTTCTAAGTATAGAATTTTTGACTTTTTGTTGACTTTTTTCAAATTCTTGATTTTTTATGATCATGATGGATCATTTGAAGTATTTTGATGTTGGAAAAAGTTTTGTTTTGAAAAATTTGACCAAAAGTCAAAGTTTGACTTTTCTGTGCAGATGAAATTTCATCAGATGTTTCTGAAAACGACTAATGAATTCTGTGAATCTCTGTGATGTTTTGAATCCAGAAATTAGGTCAAGATGTTGTATCTAAGATATAATGACCAATCTCTATCCAAAAAAGTCAATCACTGCTCAAAAAATCAGAGAATGCCTATGCTCGACCAAAACCCTAATTGGTCGATCCTCGATTGATCTGTGAGAAAATTTGATATCTGAGGATTGAAAGCTGATGATTTGATCAAGATAGATCAAATGGAGTGAGAAAATATCAAACCCTATTAATGCTGTCTGAACTGTTAGTTATGCAATGATGCAAATGTAAGGTGGTATATTAGGTCAAAAATTGGGGTATGACTGGATGTCACATTTCAACATTAACACACAACAAATAAGATACATAACACTTTTTAATTCGGAGGATCTCATAACAACTTGCAATAACTTTCAATCAAAATACTTTTTATTACTACGCAGCGGAATTCATAGTTATACAACTGAATATATCATACTAATAGCAACTTTAAAATTCCTTTTCGACTTTCGACATACTTAACAACTTTTTATTTCACAACATCACTTAGGATTCAACAAATTATACTAATAACAACTAGAGTCAACAATATAAACAACATAGACTAAACGTCCCCCCCGAGTGTTATGTATCAGAGCAAAGACACCGACTTGGTCCAACATCAACTAATTCTTCCATTCTTGAATACCTGCACGTTACCAATATAAAGGTAACGGCCAACAAAATAGAAAGGGTGAGATATCGAATAATATAAGCGAAAGTACGATAATTCATATGCTTAAGTAAAGAAACATACAATAATTACTACTTTAATCGATAACACATAATATCTACCAAACAACATTCTAGTCAACAACATATAATATCCACCAAACAACATAGAATCAACAACGTATAATATCCACCAACAACATAGAATCAACAACAACTTAAATGCGACTCAATGCGACTCGACAAATGCAAATGCATGTGGATCCATTTGGAGCAAAACTCCCAACGAAAAATATGCCAAAGTTATCGAGGCATTCAACAAGGCATAAGCCTTCAACTTACAACATGGTGCCAATCCAGCCAACTTACAACGTGGTGCCAATCCAGCCAACTTAATAATGCACATGCTATGTATGATACAATCGACCACAACATCAACAACAACTTAAAACAACAACAACTTAATCATGCATTAACCGCATCAACTTAATCAACACGATCAACTTCGACCTCAACAATCACAACAACAACAACAATGCAACTTATAATTAATATAATCAACTTCAACTTCAACAATAATTAATAACTTCAACAACAATTAGTAATATCAACCACAATATAATTTATAATTAACACGATCAAATTCAACCTCAATAACAATTAACAACTTTAACAACAATTAGCAATATTAACAACAATACAATTATAATTTAATTCAATCAACTTCATCTTCATTTTGCGATAATTCTACGTTCTTAAATCATCCAATTGTATATAAACATCAACGATTCGGCTGTATCAACAATCAAGCAACTAATGCGAAATTCAACAAAATGACACTATTTTAATTAATCATCCGTATACCGAACTATCCCGAAAGTTTCGCTCGATTCGACAAACTAATTTCTCCGCTTAATTCGATCGACAGATTATTTTCAGACTATTTTCGCTTCCGCAACATTACTAATTAGTCCTACTTATTCTACTAATTAATTATGTCAAGACTTTTATTATTCTCGCATCTTTGGATTATCTTCCCACCGCTTAATCTACACTGTTACAATTTATTGTCGCTAAATATTACTCCTCTAATATATTTTTCCCACCGTTAGAGTATTTTCTATCGCTAAATTCACTTCTACATACTTGCCATATTTTACTATGCTAAGACTATCCATTGTTATGTTACTCTCTCCTAATAACATGTCAAACAATTAAACCTTCAAGCCATCAAGCCACGGACAACAGGACAACAAAACATGGTTGAGACCCCAACCCCCAATACTGAGGCGGACGCCCCCACCCTTGATAGCAAGGAGACGGACGCCTCCTCCTCTAGGACGGTCGCCTCCCTTCCTTTTCCACCGGAGGCGGTCGCCTCCTCCTTTGCACCATCGTGATGGTCCCTTTGTTCTTCATCAATCCAAAATTTCCCTTCTTTTTCCACAGCCACGTATAATATTTTCGATCGAGACAGCACAACATTATATGCATTACCCACAACACAATTTCTTCATAATTCAACACAAAATATTATAATTCAATTCAACATATAAAATTATCACCTAATTACGATTAAAGTAATATCATAGCCCTAAACTCTACATACGAACCATCCTACAATCGATTATAAACTCGAATCCCACCCTTACCTGTGGATTGACGGAACTCGGAAATTGATCGAATAACGGAACTCCTGACGGCAACGATCCCTCCTAGCACCTTTGTTTCCAACTTCTTCTTTCTCTCTTCTGCTTGCTACACTATGGTTCGCTAGGTCTTCTTTTGTTTTGCAAGCAATATTTTCTCCTTATTTCACTAGGTTAATTCAATATATAGTAGCTTCTAATAAAATTGTTTTATTAAATAATTCTCCCAAAATACTAATTTTCTTATAATTAATATACCACATTTAATTTATTAATTCCAAATAATAGAATAATTCTAGTATTATTTTTATTCTAACTATTAGCCTTATATTTCTCCTTTTATATCTCTTATTTATTTAAACCTAATTCTTCTCTTATAATTAAATCCAACTAATAATATTATTATAATAATAATAAAATAGTGATAATAATAATATTTCTATTATTTCTACTTAACTTAATTTTCACATCTCTTTTCTATACTTCTAACACCAAATAAATAACCCTATTAATTCCACACTTATTTCTAATATTATAATAAAACTCACTAATATTCTAGTTAATTAATTTCTACTCATAATAATAATTCTCCGACTAAACTGATTATTTCACTTAAATAAACTAGTCCAATAAATAAATACTATTATTCTTAATATTAATCCTGCAATTACACCAACCAAATAATCCGGCTTAAACTTAATAATCCAAATATGTCTCTTAAATAATGCCAATAAATCCAATTACTCCGATTAATTCTCAAACTTCGTCTAATTCCAATAATTAAATCTTTTAATAATTTAATTAACTAATTAATTAAATTCGGGGCGTTACATCACACATAGACTTCTCCCCCTTTTTAGCCTCAAGGGGGCCAAAGGAACCAGTACAAATACCCCAACATTCAACATATATTTAAGAAGTACCATCATAGTTTAAAGTTACAACTCTGTCAAATGATTACAATCATCCAAAACAATAAGGGAAAATGCAGAACAAAGTTAACAATAAAACAACAGAAACAAGAAACATCATAGCAACAGCTATCGCTCAGTGTTTCCTCTCCTCAAGAAGCATCAAAAAGAGCATCTTCAAACCTTCTTCACTCCACCATCTCGAACATTATGATCAAGATCACCATCCGCATCATTACTGTGTAATCCTTCATCTTCAATCTCAAAATGTAGTCTTGATCGACAAGGTTCTGTGTACCTTCCTCTTCTTATCAATTGGTGTCCTCGGGTCTAGAGCCACCACCAATGCTTTTACTCTACACTTTGTAGAGGGTCCACCTTGGTCTTCTAAGCCTTAGAAACATTGTCACCAACCTTTCTTTGACAGGGAATCAACAGAGTTTCATTATCGTGATCCACAGGGCTTTCTTGATGATCATCGATGTCTTGACATTCTCAAGGACATCTGGATCAACCGCTAAACTAGGGCTAGTGACTTTGTTTAGAGGGACAAAACCCTGTACAGAGTGGTTTTTGTTTAGGATCCTGGTTACTATCCTAGCAATGGCTTCTTGCACATACCTAGAACCTTCTCTATTTGCTATTTCTAGAGGTACATATGAGGATGGTTCGAGGTCTTACTGTAGGTGAAGCTAGTGACCTTCGCATTCCTTGTGTGCGCTTGACTTCTCAAGGTCAGTTGCCATTGTACGCAGAGGAGTGACCTTCACAGGTTCAACATTCATGGCTTCATCGCTTGCCCTAATCTCAGCCATGGTAGGAGATGAACAGCCAGAGTCTTGGGATGATGAAGAGGATGAAGACATATTTTGCTGAGATATTTGGAGGGAATGAGAACGAGAATGACAGAGAGTTTGAGAGTATCTTTTGGATGAAGAGAATATGATACTTTCAAATGAAGAAACTGTTATAAGAAGGAGTCTCTTCCTATTCTTGAATCTTTTGAAAATAAGAGGAAAATAATTAAATGACCCACTTATAGTTAATTGAAATAAAAGGTCTCTTCCATTCCTTGTTGTAAGTAATTTTAATTGCTACAACCTCATATTGACAAATACCCGCTTGCCCTTAAATTCTCAAACCGACTAGCATCAAGAGCTTTAGTAAAATGTCACCAATTGAAGTTCAAGGCTACATGTTCCAATTTAATCACTTTCTTCCACAAGGTCTCGATGAAGTGATGTCTAATGTCAATGTGCTTAGTCCCACTGTGTTGTATAGGATTCTTTGAAATATTAATAGCACTCAGTTGTCACAAGACAATGTCATGACATCCTGTGACATTGTACTCAACAAGATCCGCTTCATCCGCACTATTTGAGAACAACTACTACCACCGCTATGTATTCACTTCAGAAGGACAAGGACACTTTTGTTTGCTAAACCAAGAAACAAGATTGTTTCCCAAGAAGAAACTTCCTCCATAAGTGATTTTTCTATCATTAGCACTACCAGCCCAATCAGCATCACAATAGCCAGACAGAATTGGTTCACATCCATGAGAATACAGTATACCATAATTGCAAGTTCCACTCACATACTTCAGAATTCTCTTTACCTGATTGATGTGACTCACTTTAGGTTCAGCTTGGTATCTTGCACACACCCCAATAGCAAAAGCAATGTCAGGTCTGCTGGCTGTTAAGTATAGCAAGCTTCCTATCATGCTTCTATACAAACTTTGATCAACATTTTCTCCACTTGTGTCCTTGGACAACTTCAAATGTGTAGGAGCAGAGTCCTTTATGGTCGGCATTCTCCATTCCAAACTTCTTGACAATATTCCTTGCATACTTGCTTTGTGAAAGGAATGTTGAGTCTTCCATCCGTGTGACTTGCACCAAGAAAATAAGTCAACTCTCCCATGAGGCTCATTTCAAACTCACTTGCATTTGGTTGGCAAAATGTCTCACCATTGTTCGACATTCCTCCAAATACTATGTCATCAACATAAATTTGAGCCACCATTATCTTTCCTCCTTCATTCTTGACAAAGAGAGTTTTATCCAAGGCTCCTTTCCTATATCCTTTGTCAAGAAGGAACTTGGTCACCTTTCATACCAGCCCTAGGAGCTTGCTTCACCATATAGGGCTTTCCTCAACTTGTAGACATGATCAGAAAACTTGGATCCACAAACTTTAGGCGTTTCTACATATACCTCCTCATTCAAATAACCATTTAGGAAAGCACTTTTCACATCCATCTCGAAACAATTTGAATTTCGTAATGCAAGCAACCCCTAGTAATAGCTCGATTGATTCCGCCCAGCCACGGAGCAAAAGTCTCATCAAAATCAATCCTTCAACTCGAGTGTATCCATGAGCAACAAGTCTTGCTTTATTTCCGTGACAACCCCTTCTGCATCAGACTTGTTCTTGTAGATCCATTTTGTGCCAATGATGTTTGTTCCTTCTGGTCTAGGAACTAACTCCCACACTTCATGTTGCTTGAATCGTTCAATTCATCTTGCATTGCTCCAATCCAAGATTCATCGCTAGAGCCTCTTTGACATTCTTTGGCTCAATTTTGACACAAAGCAAGAGTTTGAGACAATTTCTCTGGATCTTGTAATGACACCACTGTTTGGATCTCCAATGATGAGATCATTTGGATGATCTTTCTGAATTCTGATGGAAGGATCTTTGTTAGCTTCCTCTGGTTTAGACTTTGGTGAAGTAGGAACAAGTACATCATCCTTATCATACACTTGTGGTGATGTCTCAAACCATGTCTCAACATCACATGAGACATTGTTTTCCTGATGGTGATCATCAACTATGACATTAATAGACTCCATCATAACTTTAGTTCGGAGTTGAATACTCTATATGCTCACCTTGTAGAGTATCCTAAAATGCCTTCATCACTCTTAGAGTCCATCTTTCTCCTTTGATCACGATTTGTCAGAATATAACATTTGCTACCAAACACATGGAAATATTTCACTGTAGGTTTTCTTCCCTTCCATATTTCATACAGGGTGGAGGATGTTCCTTCTTAAGGTGACCCTGTAGAACATAGCAAGTCGTATTCATAGCTTCACCAAAATGAATAGGAAGTTTCTTAGCATGAATCATCCTCCGCAGATTCCTCAGATAGTCCTATTCTTCCTTTCCACAACCCCATTTTGTTGAGGTGTTATAGGAGAAGCAAACTCATGATTGATTCCATCTCGAGGAATGTAATTCATCAAACTTGCTGCTCTCAAATTCCTTTCCATGATCACTTCTTATTCGACAATGCACCTTCCTTCTCTTTGAAGTCTTTTGCATAACTCTTTAAAAACATCAAACACATCGATTTTTCTTTGATGAAGTTTATCCGTAAACTGAGAAATCATCCACAACAACATAAGCATATCTTTTTCCACCAAGAATCTCAACTCGATAGGCCCCATCAAATCCATGTGTAGCAGCTCCAAAGACTTTAGAAGTGGTCGATGTCTATACATGGGTGTGACATTCTCGTTTGCTTTCCAACCCGACACTCACCATAGACCCTTCATCAATATGGAGTCTTGGTATCCTCTGACACCTCCATAGAGATGATCTTTTCATTCCTCCGAGATGCAGATGACCAAGTTTTGGTGCCACAATCTTACCTCCTTTTCATCTTTGTCTCAGAGCACATGTAAGATGTGTTGGTGTTCTCGCATTCCCACATGTAGCAGCTTGTCCTTGATCCGACTCCTCTCATAACCACTTCTTGTTTATCATTGATTACAAGACATTCGCACCTAGTGAAGTTGACTTTGAATCCCATATCACATAGTCGACTTATGCTTATGAGATTAGCACAAGCCTTTACCAAAGAACACTCCATTTAGGTTTGGAACCCGCAATCCAAGTTTCCAACACCTTTGATTTCTCCTTTAGCTCCATCTCCAAAAGTAACAAACCGTAGAATGAGGTTTGACATTATTCAAGAGATTTTGATTCCAATATATGCTTAGAACACCAATCGTCAAAGTACCATTCTTCCTGGCGTACACTCTAAGGGAAGTGTGAGCTATCAATGCCGCAATTCTTTTCTTCCACTATCGAGTGTAGGTACCTTGTCGTTTTAGGCTTGACATAAGGAGTCCGATTAGGTATCCATGTAGTCTATAGCGTAAGGGTTTTATGTGTCCAAACCTTCCACAATGGTGACATTCCATCTTTGAAACTTTTATTCATGTTTCTCCGATCTTAATGTTGACCCCAATGTTGTGACATCCGCTTTGACATTGGCTTATTAGGTCTGTTTCTTCTTGTTGTCAAGAAATTTCTTTGCACCACATACCCCGAGCCGCATATTTCTGCTTTTATGTTGTGACATCCGCTTTGACATTGGTTTCCCATACCTCTTCTTCTTCTTGTCACTAATGTGTTCTTTTCACCACATATCCTAGACCATGCTTATTTCCCATTTTGTCCAAGTCAAGGATTTCTTCCAACTTATCGCCCCAAGAGTCAAGATCTTGATGATTTAGTCATCCGATCAAGCTTGAATTCAAAACTATAATTTCACCGTGAGATGACTTATAGTGACCAGATTTTCCTTCTTCTCAACTTCCACTTCACATTTTCGCCTCCAACTTCTCAATCGCCTTTTTCTGCTTTTCATTCTCACGACATATTTCACCACTTGATACACAACTTGTAAGTATCAAGTTCTTCAAAGGTCACTTCCTCATCACTAGAGTCATTATCGAATTACAAATTCCGTAGTGCAAAGACAAGTTTGGCTAATTCCTCTTCAGAGTCACTACTTGAATCACCATCAGACCAAGTGACATCCATTCCTTTCTTTTGTTTCTTAAGAAAGGTAGGACATTCAACTCTAATATGCCCATATCCTTCACATCCATGACACTGGATTCCACCGCCTTGACTCCTTTTTCTCCGACTTGGTTTTCACTGGAGTCATAAGATCTGCTAATGTCAGATGGAATGTTCTTGACATTTGACCTTGACTTTGGATCAATCCTCTTGATGAGCTTGTTGAACTGTCTTCCAAGCATAGCTATGACTTCAGATATCTTCTCATCATCATCCTTCTTGCACTCCTCTTCAGTATTGGATACAAGGGCTATGCTTTTATTCTTCTTATCAACATTTTCACTGATTCCCATCTCAAAAGTCATAAGAGATCCAATAAGTTCTTCAACCTTCAAGGCATGATGTCCCGAGCCTCTATTGCGTACTTTCATTGCAAATCTTTTAGGCAAGGATCTGAGAATTTTTCTCACCAACTTTTCTTCTGACATCTTTTCTCCTAAAGCTCCTGAGGTGTTGGCAATCTCCAAGATATTCATGTGAAACTCATGAATGGTCTCATCTTCCTTTATCTTCAAATTCTCAAATTTGGTAGTGAGCATCTGAAGTCTTGACATCTTCACCTTGGATGTCCCCTCATGAGTAGTTGTGAGAGTGTCCCAAACATCCTTGGCTAGCTCACATTGATGAACTAGTCTGAAGATGTTTCTGTCAATTCCATTGAATAAGGCATTCAATGCTTTAGAGAATATTATGACACAGAGAATATTATGACACAGTATCTGACACTCCGTTAACAATTCACATAGTAAATTCAAACAACAGTAAAGAACACAATAAATTGTTTACCCAGTTCAGTGTGTAACTACACCTACATCTGGGGGCTACCAAGCCAGGGAGGAAATTCACTATTAGTAGAATTAATTCAGAATAAACCAACCGCTTATCTCCTTCACTTAAGACCTACCCAATGCAACTTCAATCTAAGTCCTACTTAGACCTGAGTTCCTACTCACTCCCTCAATCACACAGCAGTGATATCAACCTATTGAATAATTGAATTGTGAAGACACACTTCAATAAACTATCTTGATTTTGCTTCAAAGCTTTAATCAAGAGACAAAACACTCGTGCTTCAAAGCTTTGAGTGATAAACAACCCTTACAACCAAATCCTAGTCCAAGGCACTTATCAATTGATAATTTCTTGGCTCACAAGAGTAACTAGAATTACACAATACAACCTGCTAAAATCTTCAATACAGTTCAAGAGGTGCAGCAGCAGAGTAAGGGTTCTATTCCTATTATAGAAGCAGTCCTGAAACTTTAGTTTTGGGCTTCCATAATAATAGCTAGGGTTCACTTAATTAATCCTAAAAACTTGGTCTTTTCAACAACCAATTTAGGTCTAACTAAGATTAACCTAACATCCATGTGAGCATGCAATCTAATAACAGAAAACAATAATAGAACAACTCAACAAACTTCCTGAAAAAATCTCAGGAAAAACAGATTCTGCAGAACAGAATGTCACACAGAATGTCATAACATCTGTTATGACATCAATATATTTTCTGCAGAATTCCAGCACAGCATTTAGCTTCCAGTTCTGAGCTGTACTTTAAACATCCTTGCCAAGTAGGATTTATCTTCAATCTCTGAATGTCATGACATTTATCAAGACATTGCTATAGTCTAGTCTTACCAAAAAGTAATGCCAACTTAAAACACTAAAAAAATCATTAAAGTAAGGGTGAGATCTCTTTTCAATATATAATGCATTATACATTTTTAAATACAACAGAACAATTTAATATATAGTTCACAATCATTAACATAATCGTATTTCAGTTCACAAATGCATTTCACACAGTTTATTATGCAAATATAATAATCAATGAAATTATAACACTGGAAATCATCCTAACATGTTACAATTTCATATGCAATGCAGACGCTATGCATGTGGTACCAAACGTGAACCAAGTTCACACCCTGTTCCGTTTACACCTCGGAAAACAGAGTCAATCAATAATTCACCCATACATCACTAGGTCAACAATCTAGCCTCACCACCACTATCCATTGGGTACGGTTATTGGCTCTGCAAGTCCAATTCCACACAATGGGAATGAACCATCACCAGAATGCTTATGCATGCACAATAAAAGCATGCAACATTCAGTCAACAGAATATGATCACTAATCATATTCCACACTAAGCCAACACCAACATATCACATGATAACAACATAATCATGAAATAAATTATCACAAAGCATAAATATGCCAAACGCTTACCCTTTAATTAGTAAGACTATCACCAGTATATACAACAACAACAACTGAGATCAACAACCATCATGAATATAAAATATCGACAACAACACATGATATCAATACAATCATGAATAAACAACAAGGAAAACAACACATAAGCATCAATCTTCGTTCAACCTGTCAGAACAATCTAAACCAATTCATCCACCATTCCTAAAACTACCACAGTTCACAAATCGGAAAAATGGCTCTTTTCAAAATAAAATCCATTAATTATAATTTTCTTCCTTTTATAAAATAGAGTATTTAATTTAAGAAACAACGTCCAAAACGGAGACTAAAACGAACATACGGTTTGAAAGTTATGAATTTTTAAAGTTTAGTATTTTTCAAAAAGAAACAGTGGGAACGGGTTCCTCCAAATGAAGAACAAATGGGGACCCGGTTCCTGCGTTCAAAAATGCCATTTTTACTTACCAATACACTGGAACCCGGTTCTCCCACATGGAAACCGGTTCCCACGACTCCACAAAGCGTAAAACACTAGTTTTGACAACAGAATGTTTCCAAATTATTCCATAGTATTCCCATACGGATCCAAACATCAAAAACACTAATTTTCATCCAACAATTACCAGTATTACACTACATGGCTCAATTCATTTATTCCCAAACATTCCATAACATCACTACGGTTTCAAATTCCTATAATTCGACACATTTAGGGATAATCCTATAAAACCTAAATTATCCAATTTTCAAGATTCCTAACATACTAATCATCCAATTGCATCCCAAAACCCATAAGGCATTATAATTGAATGAAATCACCCTTACTCGATGATTCTTCAATTCTGCTTGGCTTTTTCCTCTTTGTCTTCTCTTCTCCCATGTACGAGTGAAAACCTCAATTCTTTTCTTTTTCCTTTCCTTCTTTTCTTATTATTATTCCTTTTATTATTCCAATAAATAAACATAAAATAATAATTAGTATGAGTAGAGTATTTTACCTCACACCCCCATGCTACTCCTCACACCACCAACTCTTCCATTCTTTAATTAATTAATTAAATCCAATAATTCAAAAATACTAATAATTAAACTTTTAATTAAATTAATAATTAAAATTCTAATTATTTAATAATTGAATTATTTGGGGTGACACAACTCTCCCCCACTAAAAGAGTTTTCGTCCTTGAAAACATACCTGAGACGAAAAGTTCGGGATAAGAGTCTTTCATCTGGCTTTCCAGTTCCCAAGTAACATTTCCACCTGCTGGTCCTCCCCAAGCTACTTTAACCAAAGCTATCTCTTTACCTCACAACTGTTTCAACTTCCAATCCTCAATTCTCGCAGGTAACGTTTCAACAGATAAATTATCTCGTACCTGTATGTCGTCTACCTGAATCGCATGAGACAGATCAACAATGTACTTCCTCAACTTAGATACATGGAAGACATCATGCAAATTCGCAAGCAATGGAGGTAAGGCAATCTGATAAGCAACTTTTCCAACTCTCTTGGAAATCTGAAACGGACCAATAAAGCGCGGAGTCAACTTCTTTGGCTTCAAAGCCCGACTAATACCAATCATCGAAGTAACTCGCATAAACACATGATCTCCTTCACTAAACTCGAGATCCTTCCTCCTCTTATCATGATAACTCTTCTGACGACACTGAGAAGCTCTCATCTTCCCCTGAATCATCTTAATCTTTTCTGAAGTCTGTTGGATAATTTCCGGTCTAATCACAGCATTTTCTCCTGACTCGTACCAATACAACGGTGTCTGACACCTCCTACCATACAATTCCTCAAACGGAGCCATACCGATACTCGAATGAAAACTATTGTTGTAGGTAAACTCAATCAATGGTAGATAACTATCCCAAGCTCCACCCTCTTCAAACACACAAGCTTGTTACAAATCTTCTAACGACTGAATCGTTCTTTCCGTCTGACCATATATCTGCGGATGATAAGCAGAACTCAACCGCAACTTAGTACCCAAAGCTTCTTGTACCCAAAGCTTCTCAATATACAACTTTGCCAACCTCTCCATCGGATAATCCATCCTTATCGGAATAAAGTGAGCAGACTTCGTCAACCGATCAACAATAACCCAGATAAAATCACAATTCCTCGTTGTCCTCGGAAACCCAGATATGAAATCCATAGAAATCCCATACCATTTCCAATCCGAAACAAACAACAGTTCCATCAACCCCGACGATTTCTGATGTTCAATTTTTGATTTCTGTCAAATCAGACAAGCATAAACAAACTCAGCAATTTCCATTTTCATTCTAGGCCACCAAAATAACTTCTTCAAATCATGATACATTTTAGTAGCACCAGGATGAATACTCAATCCACTACGATGTCCTTCTTCCAAAATACTCTTCCTAATTTCTGCAATATCCGGAACACACACCCTATCACCAAACCTCATAACACCAATCTCGTCAATTCGGAATTCACCTCCTTGACCTTGGTTGATCAATGTCAATTTATCGACTAAACCAACATCAGATTTTTGTCCCGTTCGAATCTCATCAAGAATACCACTAGTTAGCTTCAACATACCCAATTTAACACTATCAGAAGTAGTCTCGCATACCAAACTCAAATCTCTGAATTGCTCAACCAAATCCAATTCGCGCACCATCAACATGGACATATATAACGACTTCCTACTCAATGCGTCTACGACAATGTTTGCCTTACCAGGGTGGTAATTCAAACCAAAATGATAATCTTTCAGAAATTCTAATCACCTCCTCTGCCTCATGTTTAGCTCTTTCTGATCGAAAAGATACTTCAGACTCTTATGATCGCTGAATACCTCAAATCGAGATCCATACAAATAATGCCTCCATAATTTCAAAAGAAATACTACAACTGCCAGCTCTAAATCATGAGTCGGATAATTCCTTTCATGAATCTTCAACTGTCTTGAAGCATAAGCCACAACCTGCCTATCTTGCATCAAAACACCGCCTAAACCCATCAATGATGCATCACAATACACAACAAAAGTTTCTGTCGGATTCGGCAAAATCAGAATCGGAGCGTTAGTCAACCTCTTCTTCGGCTCTTGGAATCCTTTCTCACATTCAGAATCCCAAACAAACACCTGACCCTTCCTTGTCAAATTAGTCAATAGTAAAGCCAACTTCGAAAATCCTTCAATGAACTTTCTGTAGTAACATGCAAGACCAAGAAAACTACATATTTCAGAAGCATTCTTCGGCGCGTCCCACTAAGATATCGCTTCTACCTTCGTAGGATCAACAACAATGCCATTCTTGGAAATCACATGACCAAGAAAGCTTACTTCACTCAACCAGAATTCACATTTGGACAACTTCACGTAAAGCTTTTTCTCCTTCAATAATTCCAGCACAACTCTGAGATGCTCTGCATGCTCTTCATCACTTTTCGAATAGACCTGGATGTCATCTATAAATACCACCACGACTTATCAAGATATGGATGAAATATCCTGTTCATATACTCCATGAAAACACCAGGTGCATTGGTAACTCCCAACGGCATAACATAATACTCATAATGTCCATACCTCGTTCTAAATGCAGTTTCCTGAATATCCTCCATCTTCACACGAATCTGATGATATCCCGATCTCAAATCAATCTTACTGAATACACAAGCTCCAACCAGTTGATCCATCAAATCATCAATCCTCGGCAATGGATATCGATTCTTGATTGTAAATTTTTTCAACTGTCGGTAATCAACACACAGTCTCCTCGAACGCTCTTTCTTCTTAACCAACAACACATGAGCACCCCACGGCGAAACACTAGGACGAATAAACTTCTTCTCAAGTAATTCTTCCAACTGCTTCTTCAATTCAGATAATTCAGATGCCGACATGCGATAAGGCGCCATCGACACCGGACTAGTTCCAGGAATCAAATCTAGAGTAAATTCCACTTCTCTCTCAGGTGGCAACTCACTAACATCTTCTGGAAACACTTTTGGAAATTCATTCACCATTCCCAAACTACCATGTTTACAAAAATCGGGAATTCAACTCTTTTTAAAATATATTCCATAAAATGATATTTTCTTTATTTTATGAGATAGTATTTTTATTTTAAGAAATATTGCTGAAAATGGCACTCGAATCGGAGTTACGGTTTAGAAAATATGAGTTTTTAAAGTTTTAAACATTTTGGAAACTAACACAGTGGTAACTGGTTCCTCCCAGGGAGAACCCGGTTCCCACATTCCTCAAAAACACACTCTCTGGATTTTACTATGGGGAACTCGGTTCCTCCATACTGGAAACCGGTTCCCACCAAGATTATTGGTTTCCTTGCAAATTTTGAACTAGGAACCCGGTTCCTCCCCAGGAGTAACTGGTTCCCAATAGCCCAGAATTCCATCTCCCTGGTTTTTGTACCAGGAACCCGGTTCCTCCCACATGGGAACCGGTTCCTACGACTTGCAGAACCAAAATATGCAGTTTTGACAGCAGCTTGCAATCCAACTCAATCCATTTCTAAACCACTCAATCGGAGCAAAATCCCAACCATTCTTCACCACCGGCAATTCATCACTCTTAGCTTTTCCTTTCACTTCCATCGAAGAATACAACATAAACACCACAACACCATCATTAACAGCTGCACAACTCTACTCATCCATCTTAATTCATTGTTCTTATTAGAGTCTTCGTCAACTCATATGGTGCACAAGCTTCTACCAAACTTCATTCATATTCATCATTATATGCCCCATTTAGATAGAAAGACAATTGTATACCATCCAATACGATTCCGTCTACTATCAACAAGAGATTAAGGGTGATCAAGTCCTCAATTTGTCAGTAGACACCCGATAATCATACTGGAGTATGAACCATCATTACCAACACTTTCTATTCTAAGAATCGTACTCGCCTTTTTACACTTCCAACTATGACTCACGGTCCAAACGATTCCAACAACTCTAACCACTCTTGCACTGTCTTCTCAAGCAGTACCACGTACCAATGACTTACAATCGGAACATATCCGAGAAGCATCTATTCTCCCCCACTTAGTTTCACACTACTCCTACAATAAGCAATCAGAAAAGCAACAAGTATCGACAGTGTTGTACACACTTATCGCGTACAAAGGGATAATGACATTAAAACACTAGTCACAAAGACCGACTATGCTCTGATACCACTATTGTAACACCCCTTCTAAATAATCCGAGAATATATTAATTAAATCAGAGTAACATGGAAAACAAGGATGTCACAATTCATAAATAATATAAAACCTCAAATCGAACAGTAATCATGCTTTACTGAAGGAATTATTAAAATAAACTATTCAAATTAACATCATGTTCTACACAGTAGAAAAATATCACAAAAACCGGAATAACTTTAATTAATAAGTATTCCCAACATAAGTCAATACCAATGGAGTATAAAACAAAACTCTCATCTAGACGTTTCCCCCAGTGTTACAACTACCAGAGCATGACACTGACACGCGGATAAAAATAAGACATAGCTCTATAAGCCATCCTCACCGACTCCTGAGCTGCTAACTTTAATCTAAAATCATTAAAGTAAGGGTGAGATCTCTTTTCAATATATAATGCATTATACGTTTTTAAATACAACCGAACAATACAATATATTAGTTCACTATCATTAACATAATCATATTTCAGTTCACAAATGCATTTCACACAGATCATTATGCAAATATAACAATCAATGAAATTATAACACTGGAAATCATCCTAACATGTTACAATTTCATATGCAATGCAGACTCTATGCATGTGGTACCAAACGTGAACCAAGTTCACACCCTCCGCTTACACCCTGAAAACAAATAATCAATGATTCACCCATACATCACTGGGTCAAGAATCTAACCTCACCACCACTATCCATTGGGTACGGTTATTGGCTCTGCAAGTCCAATTCCACACAATGGGAATGAACCATCACCATAATGCTTATGCATGCACAATAAAAGCATGCAACATTCAGTCAACAGAATATGATCACTAAGCATATTCCACACTTAGCCAACACCAACATATCACATGATAACAACATAATCATGAAATAAGTTATCACAAAGCATAAATATGCCAAACGATTACCCTTCAATTAGTAAGACTATCACCAGTATATACAACAACAACAACTGAGATCAACAACCATCATGAATATACAATATCGACAACAACACATGATATCAATGCAATCATGAATAAACAACAAGGAAAACAACACATAAGCATCAATCTTCGTTCAACCTGTCAGAACAATCTAAACCAATTCATCCGCCATTCCTAAAACTACCAAAGTTCACAAATCGGAAAAATGGCTCTTTTCAAAATAAAATCCATTAATTATAATTTTCTTCATTTTATAAAATAGAGTATTTAATTTAAGAAACAACGTCCAAAACGGAGAGTAAAACGGACTTACGATTTGAAAGTTATGAATTTTTAAAGTTTAGTATTTTTCAAAAAGAAACAGTGGGAACGGGTTCCTCCAAATGAAGAACAAATGGGGACCCGGTTCCTGCGTTCAAAAATGCCATTTTTACTTACCAATACATTGGGAACCCGGGTTCTCCCACATGGGAACCGGTTCCCACGACCCATAGTGGCAGAAAACACTAGTTTTGACAGTAGAATGTTTCCAACTTATTCCATAGCATTCCCATACGGATCCAAACATCAAAAACACTAATTTTCATCCAACAATTACCAGTATTACACTACATGGCTCAATTCATTTATTCCCAAACATTCCATAACATCACTACGGTTTCAAATTCCTATAATTCGACACATTTAGGGATAATCCTATAAAACCTAAATTATCCAATTTTAAAGATTCCTAACATACTAATCATCCAATTGCATCCCAAAACCCATAAGGCATTATAATTGAATGAAATCACCCCTTACCTCGCGATGATTCTTCGAATTCCCGGCGTTTGACTTTTTCCCTCTTTGTCTTCTCTTCTCCCATGTACGTAGAGTGAAAACCTCAATTCCTTTTCTTTTTCCCTTTTCCTTCTTCTTATTATTATTCCTTTTATTATTACAATAAATAAAGATAAAATAATAATTAGTATGAGTAGAGTATTTTACTCCTCACACCCCCACGTTACTCCTCACACCACCAACTCTTCCATTCTTTTAATTAATTAATTAAATCCAATAATCCAAAAATACTAATAATTAAACTTTTAATTAAATTAATAATTAAAATTCCAATTATTTAATAATTGAATTATTTGGGGTGTTACACTTTATACGTTTATTCCAAGTATCCCTTTGATATCCAAATAACTTCTTTATTCGAAATTGCCAGCTAACAGATGTGTGGGCCTTCGTAATTAGGAGTCTATTTGCCCGTAGAATCTAGTTGAAAAGACAAAATCTTTTTAAGCACGAGGTCTCCTTCTTGGAATTCACGAGGTCGAACCTTTTTGTCGAAGGATTTCTTCATCCTTCTTTGATATAATTGTCCATGACACAGAGCGGTCAGACGCTTTCTTCGATTAAGTTCAACTGGTCGTATCTGCTTTGACACCATTCGGCTTCAGATAACTTAGCTTCCATGAGAACTCTCATAGATGGAATTTCAACTTCTACGGGGAGCACTGCTTCCATGCCGTATACTAGAGAAAAGGTTGCCCCTGTTAAAGTACTAAAGTACGATACCCATGTAAAGCAAATGGCAGCATTTTGTGCCAGTCTTTGTAGGTGATGACCATCTTCTGGACGATCTTTTTGATGTTCTTGTTGGCAGCTTCCACAACTTCGTTCATCTTTGGTTGGTAAGGAGATGAGTTATGATGCTCAATCTTGAATTCCTCACACAGTTCTTTCATCATTTTGTTGTTCAAGTTTGATCCATTGTCTGTAATGATCTTACTTGGAACTCCATATCGGCAAATGAGGTTTTTCTTGATGAACCTCACAACCACTTGTCTTGTAACGTTGGCGTAAGATGCTGCTTCGACCCATTTGGTGAAGTAATCAATGGCCACTAAAATGAAGCGATGTCTGTTTGACGCTTTTGGTTCGATCATCCCAATCATGTCGATGCCCCACATGGAGAAAGGCCACGGAGAGGAGAGAACATTGAGTAGAGTTGGTGGCACATGGATCTTATCTGCGTAGATGTGGCACTTATGACATCTCTTGACGTGTTTACAATAATCGGATTCCATTGTTATCCAATAGTATTCTGCTCTCAAGATTTTTCTTGACATTGCATGCCCAGTTGAATGGGTTCCAAAGGACCCTTCATGCACTTCGTGAATTATTATGTCTGCTTCGTGTCTATCCACGCATCTGAGCAGGACCATGTCGAAGTTTCTTTTGTATAGCACATCTTCATTCAAGAAGAAATTTCTAGAAAGTCTCCTTAGAGTTTTCTTATCTTCGTGCGATGCCCCGAGTGGGTACTCTTGAGTTTGAAGGAAGCGCTTGATGTCGTGGAACCACGGTTTACCATTGATGACTGCTTCAGTTGCAAACACATATGCGGGTCTTTCAAGGCGTATGATGCTGATTTTAGGCATATCGTTCCAATGGTTGACTTTGAACATGGAAGATAGAGTAGCCAAGGCATCTTCCATTCAATTCTGATCTCGAGGAATATGATGCAATTCAACTTTCTTGAAGAAAGTCAACAAACGTCTTGCATAATCTCGGTAAGGAATCAAACCAAGATGATGAGTTTCATACTTGTCTTTGATTTGATTGATCACAAGGGCTGAATCTCCATATATGTCAAGGATCTTGATCCTTAAGTCGATGGCTTCTTCGACACCCATGATACAAGCTTCATATTCTGCGATGTTGTTGGTGCAATCAAATAGTAATCTGGCGGAAAATGGGATATGAGAACCCTCGGGAGTAATGATGACTGCCCCAATTCCATTGTCAAAAACGTTAACTGCTCCATCAAAGATTAAGCCCCATCTAGATTCTGGATCAGGACCTTCTTCATGTAATGGTTCGTCACAATCTTTCATCTTTAAGTACATAACATCCTCGTCAGGGAAGTCGAACTTGAGAGATTGGTATTCGTTGATAGGTTGATAAGCCAAGTGATCGACGAGAATGCTTCCTTTAACCGTTTTTGAGTGCGGTACTGGATGTCATATTCAGATAATAGCATCTTCCATCGAGCGATTCTCCCTGTTAAGGCATGCTTTTCAAAGACGTACTTGATTGGATCCATTTTGGAGATTAACCAAGTCGTGTGATTGATCATGTACTGGCGGAGACGTTTCGAAGCCCACACCAAGGCACAACATGTTTTTTCGAGCATGGAGTAACGAGTTTCACAATCTGTGAACTTTTTACTCAAGTAGTAGATGGCATGCTCTTTCTTACCGGTTTCATCTTGTTGTACAAGCACGCATCCCATGGAATCTTCTAGCACGGCAAGGTACATGATTAATGGTCTTCCTTCGATTGAAGGAATCAATATTGGAGGTTCTGACAGGTATTCTTTGATATTGTCAAACGCTCATTGGCAATCTTCTGTCACACAACCTCTTGATTTTTGTAGAGAAGCTTGAATATTGGTCCACAAGTAGCAGTCATCTGAGAGATAAATCTGGAGATGTAATTCAAACGTCCAAGAAATCCTCTTACTTGCTTCTTTGTATGTGGCGTAGGCATTTCTTGAATAGCCTTGACTTTGTCAGGGTCAACTTCAATACCTCGTTGACTGACGATGAAACCTAGGAGTTTTCCAGATCTTACCCCAAAGGTGCATTTGTTAGGATTCAGGTGAAGCTGAAATTTCCTTAGTCGTTGAAACAACTTCAAGAGATATTCTATATGCTCTTCTTCAGTGTTAGACTTTTCTATCATGTCGTCCACGTAGACTTCGATCTCTTTGTGCATCATGTCATGAAAGAGAGTAGTCATTGCCCTTTGATAAGTTGCACCTGCATTCTTTAATCCAAACGACATTACTTTGTAGCAAAATGTGCCCCATGGCGTGATGAAAGATGTCTTCTCCATGTCTTCGGGAGCCATTTTGATTTGTTTATAGCCAGAGAAACTGTCCATGAAGGAAAAGACATTGAACTTCGCAGTGCTATCCACTAGCATGTCGATATGCGGTAGTGGAAAATCATTTTTTGGACTAGCTTTGTTCAAGTCCCGGTAGTCAACACACATTCTGACCTTTCCGTCTTTCTTTGAGACAGGCACTATGTTGGCTAACCATTGAGGATATTCAGAGGTAACGAGGAAACCTGCGTCGAGCTGCTTTTGAATCTCCTTTTTGATTTTGTCGGCCATATCAGGGTGAATCCTTCTCAATCTTTGTTTAACTGGCGGACACTCCAGTTTTAATGGCAAGTGATGCTCTACGATGTTGGTATCCAAACCTGGCATGTCCTGGTAGGACCAAGCAAATACATCAACATATTCTTTGAGAAGATCTATCAGTTTGCCCTTGACGTTGTTGTCGAGTAGAGCTCCGATGTTCACTTCTTTTCTGTTTTCCTCAGAACCTAAGTCGATTGCTTCCAAAGGCTCTTTGTGAGGCTGAATGATTCTTTCCTCGTGCTTAATTAGTCAGGAAATCTCATCCGGGATCTCTTCTCCATCTTCTTCTTCGGTGTCGAACACAGGGAATTAAAAGTCGAGAGAGAGCGTAAAGTTATTGCGTTCAATGGATTTGTCCATTGTTAATCTGCATGTTCGATTTATGTTTAATTAATTTTTTTTTTAGAAAAGTTAATGTGAAAGTGTATGCAGATTATTATTATTATTTTTTTGAGGATGCTTGTTTTTATTTGGGTTTTTTAGGATTACAATTTCCAGAAAAGGGTAAAAAAAATGGAAAAACAAACACAAAATGTGGGAATCAAAACAACGCTTTTATTTATGATTCACAATATGAAACAGGGCCCTAAATACAAACTCATTTGTCTTGGGCAAGACAAAGAGAAATTATTTAAAAGCTAACCCTATAAAACATCTCTCTGCCTTGGGCGAGGCGACAGTTCAAAACAAAAGCAAGATAAACTACTTAGAACTATGAACATCAGTCTGAACTTTAACAGGCTTCCAATAGTGACGAACTCCTTGGAAGTCTAGATATTCTGGGTAGTTTTCCTTTTGGCTTATTTCTCGTGTAGACTTTGATCGTTGGTCGAACAAGCTTTGAAGACTCTAGTCGGTGGACCTTGCCTTTTGTACTGCTGAAGCGATCTTCTTCTGCTTGATTGACAGGTCGAGGAGCATAGAATGCAACATATGTGCTTTCAAGTGGCATGTATTCTGGATTCTTGGGATGTACTTCCCAATCCTCTGGGTGAAGAGACTCATTATCAGAGATACTTTCCAAATCGTTTCCAGAATTGTCTTCCTGATCCTCTTCGGTAATTGCATTAACTTGGTGATAATCAAAATCTGGCTTAACAACCTCGGCAGGTGTATTGAAACAAAGATTTTCATTTGGGATCTTAAATTGATGATGAGATCGAGAAGATGTGTGTGACTCTTCTGGTAGACTGAGATATTCAGGAGGATCGTCCCATCCAGTTGGTCGGATGTCTTCGATTCTGATTTTTGAACTTTCAGGAGCAGTATATCTCACCATAAAGTCAAATTTTCCACTTGGTTCTCCCAAGGTATCCCAAACCTCAGGTGGGATAGGTGGCATTTAATTTTCATTCTATTGCAGGAACATGCCTTCAAATTTGTCTGAAGGAGGATAGAACAGCGCATGTGATTCTTCCTGGGACACATATTCAGAGTTATCAAGATAAGTGCTCCACTCTTCGGATTCGGAGAGATTATCTTCATTAACAAGAACATAATCCTCTTGAGGAATGGTTACTTCGTGCTGTGGAGTAAATGCTGAGTTCTGTAAAGTAGGAACCTCAATCGTGGTTGCCTGTACTTCAGAAGTGTGTTGACGAAATCCAATGCCGAAATTGAAAGGCATGCCCCATGGATAGCCTTCTGGCATACTGAAAAGAGGATTACTGACTGCAACAGCTGAAACTGGAGTAGTAGTGATCTCTGAAATCGTCGCTTGATTTTGACTATTTGATGTTGTTTGCTGATTTTGTGTAGCTGCCAACGAACTTACCAAAGAAGTGAGTCTTTCCACCTCTTCCTGAAGTGTTGTCACTGTGCCACGAAGCTCAACATTTTCTTGTTCAAAATCTTCCATTGCTTTTCTCCTGTTTGCACGAGTATTGTATCCATGAAATGATCGTGAACGTAGTCGAGAAACTCTAAGACGTGACAGCTTGACGATCTTTCTCTCTGGAAAAAATTCCAAAAGATAAGACTCTAAATAACAAACTCGAGATGCAAAGTATGATGCATGATTATGAATGCAAAGAGAAAAGAATTTGCAAAGAATTTACGCTAACACAGAAATTTCTTGTAAACATTTGGATGGAAAACTCTTATTTTATCAATATTTGAAAGAAGATTACAACAATTTTTTTGGAGCATAGCTCTTACAATGATAAAATAAATGATAAAAATAAAGTTAAACTAATTAAGCGTCTTCGTCTGGTGAAGAACCAAATTCTTGATGCAGCTTCAACTTCAGGATTTCTTTCCCATAGTAAGCTTTCGCTCACTTTCTCTTTCAATTGTTGATGACTTTTTTCCAATCGTCAGGAGCAGGATTGCTAGTTGTCATTTCTTCAAGGTTTCTTTTTCTCTCTTTGATGTATCTCTTGATCGCGTCATCTTTTCGACGAATCTTGTCATCTTTCTCCATGAGTCATTCATCTTTAAAGTAGAGCATTTTTTCATGATCTTTTACCTGCTTCTTAAGCTTTTCATTTTCAAAAGAAACTTGTCTTCCAAATTTTATTTCTCTAGCCTCATCTTAGCCAAAGCTTCTTGGTATTCTCCCATAGTTTCGATGGGAATGGTGGTCGATTTAGATACCACTGGGAACATGGGTTCTTCATAAGCATAAGGAATTCGGAATTCCTTCGCTCTTTTCTTTACCCAAGAAGTGTAGATTTCCATTGCTACACAATTCCTTGCATCACCTTTTTCTTTCCTTCGAATGTGATGCCAAGCTCTTATCATTCTGGCTTTCAAACCTTGGGAATCTTCCCCTTCATGATAAAAGTAATTTTCTACTGTGAAACCAAGAGGTTTACTGGGAATTTGCGTACCCGAGTTGACGTCTTGCCAAGAATGGGTTATAGTTAATTCCTCCTTTCGTACCGATGAGAGGTACGTTGGCAAACTCTCCACAGCTTTCAATGATTTCCATCTTATTGTTGGCCAAGGTATACCAATGGATATCGACATTAGTAAGAGACATGAGTCTTCGAGACCAATGCCAACCGTTTTTGTTTTCTCGGAAGATAGGAGACTTAGGCAAGTGTGAGACAATCCATTTGAATAACAGAGGTACACAACACATGATAGTTCCATCTCCTTGATGATTCCTATGATGAATGGAGAAATACGTGTCACCAAGCAAAGTGGGAACGGGATTTCCAATTAGAAAGATCCTTATGGCGTTGATATCAATGAAAATTGGGACGTTGGGAAATAACACCAATCCATAAATGAGCAAAGCTAAAACTAAAGGCTACCATGCTGCTACCCTTTAAAATTTAAAAGCCTCTCCATTAGGAACTTTGAAGTTAGTCCTAAGAGTTTTCCTTTGGTAGTTAGGTTTTTGTCTATCTCAGATTTCCTTAAGTGAGTCATTGCTGCAATGACTGGTGGCTTAGGAATGGCTTCCAAACCATTGAAAGGCACCTTGTTAGACATTGAGATACCTAGGATGTGTGCGTACTCTTCCAAAGTAGGCATCAACTGATAATCAGGGAAAGTGAAACAGCGATAGACTGGATCATAAAACTGAACGAAAGTTTTGAGAAGTCCTTCATCAACGTTAGTGTTCAGGACAATTAAAAGAGTTCCATAGCGTTTTCTGAAATCCGAGGGATCTTCTACCAAGGATGCTAACTCTCTTTTAAATTTCCTACATCAGGAATTCTAAAACTGTATTTCTTGGTATATCTTCTTCTGACGTCCATCACTCTAACCTAAAATGTTTACAAAGAAAAATCTCTAAATTCTTTGGAAATGTGAAGAGAAATGAAAATATGAAGTTTTTGAATGAATGCATGAATGCCACAAAGATACAAACATGGTTAGTGGTTATACACACGTTCAAGCGTTTGAAGTCACGAGCATGAGGCCAATGATAAGAACCAAACGTGGGTAAGTTCTAAGGGCTTATTCACATGCAAAACATGTTCTACTGATAATACAGGTTCAACGCTTCTCTTTGAAATATTATCGGATTTGTTAAATACTTGAAGTCCAATAATATTTTTCAAGAAAAACTCGCCTGATCGTAGTCTCGCATGACAACTAATCCAAGTTTTCACCTGAATAGCTTCTGCACTACATCCTAAATGGCCAGGATGGGTTATGTGTTCTACAGCCACTCAGCTTTGTTAGTTCCCTTGAAAGCAAAATGTCTTTGCAAATACTTTCTAAACACAAATACTCCCAAGACAACCTCCACTGAGAGAGGGATCTCAAATTAACTTAGTAAGTAATGAAACTTCTCACAAGTTAATAGGACTATACCCCCACCTAGATCTTAAAATGTTTCTTATATTCGGGTTAGGATTTCTTTCCATCAGATGAAATTGCGAGAACTAAAACACACAATAAAGAAAAACAAACATATGCACATATGAAAGCTTAACCCCTTTTTTTCTTCTTTTGAAAACAAAAAAAGCTTGGTGCTCTTTAGCAGAGTCACTGTTTTTAAAAAAAAAAATAAAAGTTTAGCGTTCTCCCCAGCAGAGTCGCCATTTTTTTTGTTCGCGTTAAAAAGTGACGAACGAGGGAATCGAATTGGAATTCGAATCTCTCGCTCGAAACGATTTACTCTTTTTATTTGTTTTTAAAGATGTCGCGAGCATCAAGCTTTATTATTTCCAAAACAAGAAAAATGAGATGAAAAAGGGGAAAGCTGCAATACCCTCAATAAATAATGATATGCGGTGCGACTAGTGCGAACTAGACGCAACGCATTGGGGAGGAATCTGAGTAAGGGGGTTTGTTATATAAAGGGAATAAATGTGGCACCCTAAATATATATAGTTATCTATAGCCTTATATATGAATATTTTGATATGTTTGTGTGTTTTAATTTGCTATTCTATTCTTGGAAAAGTTTCTCCTTTGGATTTTAAGAAGGGTAGGTCATGTGGGATCCTAGGTTTTGTTATTATTGTGCTCGCAAAGAATACTGGGATCTTCTGCATACATATCCCTTAATGGGAATCAGAGCATTTGTAGCTCGGATTTAAGGAAGCTATGGTTTTGTTTTGTTTGAGGGAGAAAGAAGTATGCTCGCCAAGGATGAGACCTTGTGCCTAAGTATTCTCAAAGGGCGGTTGAGAAAGTTAGAGCAATCGTAGTTCCCACTTATGCTTGTGGAAGCAAAGGGTGTTATTAAGAGACAAAGACAAATGTCATCTTAATGAAAAAATGTATCTAATCTATTTCATCACATACATTTTGAAGGGTTGATTGATTGAATCTTTCATCGTAAGTATTAGGTGTTTTGCTTGAGTGTGCAAACGTTACCACTTACGAGTTTAAGAAAGATGATTGAATCTTGAATTGTAAGTTTTTGGTGTTTTGCTTGAGTGTACAAGCATTACCACTTACAGTTAAAAGATATTTTTGTTTGAAAAGAGTGTTTGAAAAGTGTTTGATTGTATGTGATGTGATAGATGAGATACTTCTTCCATAGAGATGATAAATGTCTAAATCTCGAGGAGAAATTGATTATGGATTAGGGGGATGCTTTTAAGAAGCTTATGGGTCCTTGTATTGTAAGCCCAAAAGGAGGCATTCCGAATGTCATCGACGGTCCTTGTATTGTAAGCCCAAGAGAAGGCATTCCGAGGGTCATCGAGGGTCCTTGCATGAAGCTCAAGAGGAAGCTATAGGGTATGGCTGGCTTTGGTTTTAAGAGTGGTTTCACCGGGAAACCATCCTCTTAGAATTCAAGAGTGATTTCACCGGGAAATCATACTCTCAGGGTTCTATCCTAGCTCGGGTGATTCTTTGTATTGGAAGCCCAATAGGAGGTTGTTAAGAGATTTCCAGGTCACTTTCTTGTTTGATGCCCAAGAGAAGGCTAAACTCAACGAGGGAGTTCTTTTGAACGAAGCCCAAGAGGAGGCTAACTCAGCAGGGGAGTTGTCTTATATGAAAGCCTAAGCGGAGGCTAAACTCAATAAATGAGTTTTCTTATACGAAGCCTAAGAGGAGGCTAACTCAATAAAGGAGTTATCTTATACGAAGCCTAAGAGGAGGCTAAAGGGAACCTAGTTGTTAAACTTGGTGTTATGATATAACTGAATAGTTATATGAACAAGTGTGTGATGTGTATTCACAGGAGTTTATGAAGGAAATGTATAAACAAGTGTATAAAACAAGCATTTAAAGCAAGTGTAACTTGAATATATACAAGGGTTTTGGGACTTACACCTTAAGGCAGGTGTTGCACCCCAAATTTTACCCTGCTATTTTTCTACTTACATTGTATTTATATTAAATAAAAAAAGTCATTCACTCAGTGCATACGCATCATGCGTAGAGCATTTCGTTTCCAGGTTAGTTGTTTGATATCATGCATACCTCATTTTAATCTTTAATAAAATTTTCAATCATTTGTATTTTTGGCATATTTTGATATTTACATTTTCACATTTTTTTAGTCAATGACAAGTTAATTCACTTTTTTTTATATATTTATATTTGACTGCATTTTATTTTGTTATTGTGGATAATTATACATTTCTTTTTAAAAAAAATGATGATTAAGTGTGACTAAGAATTAAAATTGTATTAACATGATTTAGTTGTTATTTATTTATTTTATTTTCTCCCTCTCAATCAATTTATATTAATCTTCTAGAATAATTATTAGAGTAATATGTGGTAGTTAATTCAATTTTTGCATATTTGTAGCTATTCCACAAGTAGTTTTTATTATTTGATTGATTAAGTGAAATTTGTTTTTTTTAATAATAATTACTCTTATTATTAATTAAATTTATTTTCTTTTAATTAATAAGTTTAATTGTTAATTAAATTCATATTTTTATTTCAAAATTGCATTAATTCTTTTTTGTTATTCTTTAGTCAAATCCAAAATTAGTTTCTCATTGTTACAATTAACCAAGCCTTTTATACATCAGTACACATTTACATACCTCACATAATACAAAAAATATAATAATAGTATTACATTACATATATTGTATAAATTTAATTCAAAAAATACAAAAATTGTTATTTTTCACTACCTTCCACCATCCTTTGTACATAACCATTTCAATACTTGCAAAAATACAAAAAGGGATATTATCAGAAAATTGTACAAGTTCCATCGGATTCCTCCACCTCTTGTACAACCTGCAGAAAATTACAACAAACAAAATCAGTGCAACTCCTCCACTACCCTGCTCCACATAAATCCACCAATTTTGTGTACAATTTCACAGCAAAAAAAAAACCATTCCACTACTAACAGCTAGCAAAATGTCCTTGCTATCTTCAATCTACCTATAAAACAAGTTTCAAATCATAAACTTGAGGGGAACAAAAAAAAAAAAACACAGACCCTTCATCTGTCTCAAGCAAACCTCACTGTGACCATCACCTCACAAGATACTCCCTGCATTCTTTAAACAAAACCAACCTATCAAAAACTTCACCTCTATCTTATCTCATCATCATCTCACCAGCGTCACAGAACCGCAACCTCCTTCCATTTATTCAGCAACAACAAACCATTGCAGATCTCAAAAGCATCCACATAGATCGGAAAAAAAACAGACACAATAAGCATCAGAATCGCAAGTAACATACCTTGTTTTCATTTTTCTTTCGATGTTGTTAGCAATTTGTTGTAATTTGTAATCTTCTGCAAATGTTTAAAATCTGATTTGGGGTGTGGGTTTTGTTAGGGATGAGGTTTTGATTTATTCGCTGTTATTTTGTGTTAATGATGAATCGATTTGTTGAGAGAGACGAGAGAGGCATCGCGAAATCATGCAGATTGCAGATGATGAAAATCAGAAGCGAAATCTAAGAGAAAGAGAGCGATGAAAATTTGTGTTTTTTTTTGGCAGAGATATCGTGTTTGAATGAGAAGAGGAAAGGTGTGATTTAGTCTTGGAAAGAGTAATGTTTTGGCTTTAATTGTTATTAACATATTTAATAAATGTATAATAAATAATAGTAGTGAAAAAAAATTGGAAGCCTGAGCAAGAGAGAGAGTTTTTTTTTATATATATTTATTTTGGTTTAATCTTTTTTTATTTTTTTTAGTTGTTTTAATTTTTAGTGAGAGAGAATAGGATAGAATAAGTCATATACTATTTTATTTTTGTTCATTTTTTTTTTATTAATTAATTTTTGTTTATAAAAACTAAACTAATTTTGAGAAACTTAAGGGAGGTGGCAATCAACCCACGTTCTCTCCCATTCATTCCTTTTATTTTTATTATTATTATTATTATTTTTTTTTAAATAAATTTAATAATTAGTTAATTTTATGTAATTTATTTGAAATAAAAATCAATTATGAGATTTTTTAGGGAGCTAACGTTTTTCCCCCCTTATTTCTAGGAGTATCTTTTTTTATTCATTATTATTTTATTATAAATTATTTTTATTTTTATGCAATAGATTTAGTTTTGACAATAAAATTAAATAGTTATTTTTTTTTTGTAAATTTAATCATGGGTCTATTTAGTCAACTTCTATTTGTTTCATCCATCATTTAATTCACACCCCCTTTTAGTTTCTATTTTAGTTTTTATTTTCTGTTTTAGTCTTTCATTTTATTTTAATATACATTTTAATTATTAAAAATTAATTGATTAAGTACTTATTTTTCTTGTACAATTATAATGACTTGTAATTTATTTTTATCATTCCCCATTCGAAAAATGTACCCCAATCCCTTGTTGCGTTGTAATTAATTTATCGCTTTTATTTTATTTTACCGCTTAATCCCCATTTATAATTCATGTATCCCTCTCCCAAAAACAATTCTTGTAATAATTATCTAGTGCATATTTATTTTATTTTAATTTAATTGTCACTTTCACAAAACCAAAAAAATCTTTTTTAAACTAATAATTGTAAATCATTTTTAAACCCGTAAGTCGACAAAGCTAAGCGTCATGACGACCACACATGCACACATGTACGCTGATCCCGGCCTTCTTACGGAGCCTATTTCGATCAATTGTTCCAATTGGTCGTCTTAGTAGACTAGCCCACTTTGCTAGTACACATGTAATTTAATTATTTTATACTTAGGTTGGCCACCTTGTATGGGCTTTGTCAATTTTACTTGTGATTTACAATTATCTCGATCCTATTCTTTCTCCATTCACCAAGCATTTAAAACACTTTCAATAAAAATCGACCCAACGTCGAGTCTTCTTCTCAAACCTTGATCCAACGTCGAGTTATTTTTCAAAAATCAATTTTTCTACAAAACAAAAAAAAACATGCTGCTATGGTATTTAAGTAAATCGTTAGAGGATAGCCCGACGATTTAATTAAAATGTAAAGTATTTGGGCCATTAGAGGGTAACCCAATGACTTAAATACTTTATTCCATACACTTAATAAAAGTGAACTTTGGTTCACCTCACTCTTTTCATAATAAAGATTTTGGATGAGAGATGATCGGTTGACCTCAATCACCAATCTCGAGTATTGAATCGTTAGAGGATAGCCCAACGTTTTGGTACTTGTCATCCATAATTTAAAATCAATTCCAACACATTCAATATCTTTTGTGCGCTCTAAGCACCTTTTACCTTTAAACTTTTTTCAAGATTAGACATGATTCATTTATAATTGAGATGCTTCTTCCTCTATTCCCAAGGTTTTCGAGTTCTCCACTTGAGTACTAGAGGTGTTCTCAAACCCTCCCTCATGTCTAATCAACAACTGAAGAACTACGGAGTTTTGACTTTCCCATTGCACGAGGGAATACGTAGGCACACGGTTCTGAAACCGTGCCAAACTCAAAAATAATAAAAACATTTCCCCTTTCTTTCTCCCATTTTCAAACTTAGAAGATCGTAAAATTTTCACACTAACACACAACCACACTTTGAACTAAATGGGTACCATCGAGTACGATGGATGTGAGGGGTGCTAATACCTTCCCCTTGCATAACCAACTCCCGAACCTATATCTCTTAAATTTCGTAGACCATCTTATCCTTATTTTCTTAATTCGTGGGTTTTATCTATATTTTCCCGTTCTTCTTTTTAGAACAAATAAAATTAGGTGGCGATTTCACTGTTTTTGAAAATTTATTTAAATGATTTTTGAAAAAAACGAGTTGCTTCAGTTGGCGACTTCACTGGGGACATTTTCTCAAGCGATTTAACCCTAGTTTAGTTCTTTGTGTGGTTGTGTGTTTATCGTTTTATTTTACTTTCTTCTTTGTACTTTATCTTATGTTTATGTTTCGATTATTTATTTTTCTATGCTTCATTTATTATCATCTTTATATATCCATTGTGTGGGAATCCTTGATGGGATTATTGATGCATAGATAAGCCCACTACCTAGGCTTCTAGGTCACCTTTTTAGGAATAGAGGGGGGTTGCGTAGCCTAGGTCCACCTGACTCCATTGTCTTGTTGGCCCGAAGCGAAGACTCCGGCTTAGAGTTGGTTGTTTTAAGGAGGTTGTTGGCCCGCGATAGCGCAGGACATCAATCTTTGGACAAATGACCTATAACTCTAAGTTTGTTTATGATATCCAAACCTGGACCGACCACTCAAGATTTTGAGTATCCCGTTAAGAGCCGTTCCTTGGGGTATACTTTTGCAAATACTATCACCATGTAGGCCTCTCGCATGATAATAGTGTTTGTTAAAAGGGGATCTGAGACTCCGAGAGACACTTAGCAGAAGACCTTAAAACTATCCCATGGGGAATTTGGGTAGAAAACTTAAAGCCATCCTATCATAGGATCCCACCTGAATAAGTTGTTTGATTACCGGTATCATCCCTGTTTCACATCTCTAGGAACCTGTTACTATCATTATGTTGCATTCCACTTGTATATGTGAAATTGCATTTCATCACATCTTTTTTCATTGATCACATTACATTTCATTGCATAATCTGCATATTTCATACATTCAAGTTGTCAAAAGACTCATTCACTGCTCCATCTTCGCTTGTTGATTTGTCAAGTCGATTCCTCCGCACAAGCACGGAACTAGAGCCAACGTCAAGAGAAGAATGGAATACCAAGAACAACACAATGCAGAAGTCCAAATGGAAATCGGTGAGTTGAAGTCAGGCATGACTAAACTTATTGAAATGATGCAAGTTCTGATCGCCAGAGGTGAGCAACCTCAAAGGACTATAATTTCTGAAGTCTCAGCTGCTGTTGTTGATCCTCAATCTTCTCGATGCCGCCATTACTTGGCCGAATTTGTTACCCGAAATTACGCTCCACCCATCGCAACTACTCTAATGGTTGGCGAGTCTTCCCGACCAGCTTTTCCAGCTCAGCCTCATCGAACATCAACCATTGTGCATCAACCGATGCTTATGAGAACCGTCTGACACCGACACTTCAAGTGTGGGTCAAGAAGATTTTGATGAACTTGAAGAAGTCCGCGAGCAATATCGTACTCGAAAGAAGGATGAGAGCTATGGAAGGCAACGATGTCTTTGGTATTGCAGAAAACATGTGTCTTGTTTCGATCTAGTTATGCCTCATAAATTCAAGACCTCGATTTCGAGAATACAAGGCACACTTGTCCAAAAAGTCATTTGTTGATGTACTTCAGAAAATGTCTCGCTATACGAGGAATGACAACTTCTTATCGATCGCTTCCGTGATCTCTAAGTGGAGCTTCATTGAAATGGTATATGGGACTTGAGAAAGACCATATTTAATGCTTCCAGATCCGATTAATGCTTTCATGAAACAATACCACTACAATCTTGACATGGCTCCCGATCGCCCAATTGCAAAATATGTCTCGAGTGATAAGGAATCTTTAAGGAATACGCCAACGGTGGAGAGAGTTAGCCTCACAAGTTGAACCACCTTTATCCGAGAAGGAGCTCAACGGTTTGTTTATGGATACCTTATCTCCTTTATATTGGGAAAAGATGATTGGTAGCGCTTTCCTCGCTCACGATTGGTGACTATTGGCCAAAGGCTAGAAGAGGGAATTAAAAGAGGAAAAGTGTCTGTTGCTGGTGAACCCTCTGGTGGTGCCAAGAAATCTTTTGGAAACTTCCATAAGAAGAAAGAAGGTGAAACTAATGCTGTCAGAATTGAAAGAGGAGGACCTCGCCGTAGGCCTCAATACTATGACCAACCACAAGAAGATGTTGTCACTCCTGCAGTCAAGGTTCAACCAATCCAGATTCCTCAACGCCAAGCTGTTGGACAAAATCAGAACCGTAATGCAAGAAGTAGGGGTCAATTTGACCCTATCCCAATAACTTACACTGAATTGTATCCTCATTTGGTTGAACTAGGTCTAATCACAACTAGGCTCTCGACTCCTCCGCATCCTCTCCCGCGGATTCGTGATCGATCTTCATTGTGAGTTCCATCGTGAGCCTGGTCACGATTTGAACGCCGCATACCAAGGCTAGGGTTCAAGAGCTAGTCAAGTAAAGAGATAAACTTTGGAGATCCTCCACCAAATGTTATCAACAACTGCTGTGAAAAGTGGTCAAGATTGGGCCAACATATTACAAGTTACTTCCTAAAGCCGTTGTTTCGAGATACTCATCCTTGTAATCGATTAGTCACTAGGCCATGTTTCTTTTGTTTGCATTTTCCTTTGTTTATGATGTTGCTTTCAAATCTTGTTTGTAATTTCGTGTTAGTTTTAATGAAATGAGCATGCACTTTTGATTCAAATCATCTACATTTATCGCTTTCAAAAATATATATTTTCCATGTTTAATTTCTTTACCGAACTCTTGATTTTGCAAAGATTGAGGAGGATGATAAAACAAGATACCCATAATTGATGTTGGTATGCTTTCAATAAAACTTTGTTGATGATATATGTGCATTGTTTCAATTCCCAAACACCGGAGAAATAAGGAAGTTAAACCTTTGTCAACACCTTCGAGCCTAGAAGTTGGAGTTTTTTCATATGAAAACCCGCATTTTAACCTCAAGGTGGTAATTTCGCTTAATTCGGATGTGCATTCGCTCAAGATGCCTTTCAACAAAGTTTGTATTCAATCGCTTTCCTTCACACACATCAAAGAAGTGTCAAGATGTCATCCAAGTCAAAAAGTGATGATGATGGTTCGTAATCTTTAAGTCAAGCCACCGCTTTCAAAAATATATATCAAAAGAAAAGCCGCCAAGTTAAAATTAAAAGGCAACTTAGGCAACCAATTCAGGCAAAAGTTAGGGATGACAAATTCAAACAAGAGTTGACAAAAGTCCTCAAACAGCAAAAAAAATGTTGCAAAAAAAGTGACTGTTATCTCAAGAATTCCTCAGCTTCTGAGCCATCATCATTCCTATCAGTGTATAATCCAAAATCTCTTGGAAAGAGAATGCACAATCTGAGTTTAACTGAGCGTATGACTGAAGAACATCACGAAGATTGGGTTGGGTACAAATATACTTTGAGCCTTTATCCTTTGTTTCTTAAACCGTGAATCAGACCATGTTACAACCCTCAAAATACCTAATTGAAGCCAGGTTTCTTTTGAAAGCATACTACAACAAGGTTGCGTAATATGACTCCTAAGGTCTTTTGCAAATCAATCGTATTGGTATATCCATACCTTTGTTCTCTTTTACTTTTAAATTTTAAAACCGCTGTGTTTTAACCAGTGATCCATTTTCTATACAGCAACTACATCATTTCCCAAAATAATTTTTATTTCAAAATTTTTGCATGAACTTTGCATTAAATTCACCATGTTTGAATAAACAATTTTTGCTTGCAAACAAGTTTTCCTCATCAAGGAAGTCCAAACTGTTAGGAAACTTGGTCAGTGATCCTAATCGCAAGTATCTTTCGATCCGCTAGAATCGTTCAAGATTTGTTGCTCAGTGCAAGTCATTATCAAAATTGTTTTAATCAGAAGATCTCTTTCAAGACTTATACCGGGGCACTCCTTTCCCCTCAGTCATTTCTAGAGTTGAAGCCATGATCGGTTTATCCTCAACAATTAGCTAATATGGGGCAATCCCCAAGCAGCGCTTCGGTCCTTTCTCTAAGGATCATCATGTCAATACAATTTACAAGGGCATTAGAAGTGTTGCTCAAGACATTTTCTCTCCAAGCAGAGTTGACAGTGTTCCCCGTGTTGAGGAATCAGAGTTCCCATCTTACCTCCACAAAAGAGTCAATCTCCGTTGTCATAAACGTCTGCATTACATACTACATGCATAGATCATTCATATATCATGCATCACAAAATTCATATATCATGCATAGCAAGAGTGTTTTATCCTCATTTACATTTTCCCGAGGTCTTGTTACAGGCAATGTCTTACCTTGCAATCAAAATCCAACTTACTTGGTACCTACCAAAATGTATGTCAACTGCTCATCTCTTTCCCTCCAGTGCCATTCCTGGATGTCTGTTTCTTTGTCTTCACCAGTGCTATTTCTGGATGCCTTGTTTCACACTTTATTCAAAGCCATTATTGGATATTGTGATCTTTCTTCATCTAAAGTCATTATTAGATGTCGAATCCCTCCATCTAAAGCCATTATTAGATGTCGAGTCTTTTTCATCCAAAGCCATTATTGGGTGTTATGCTTTTCTCACTTTATTCAAAGCCATTATTGGATATTGTGATATTTCTTCATCTAAAGCCATTATTAGATGTCGAGCCTTTTTTTCCATCCAAAGCCATTATTGGGTGTTACGTCTTTCTCACTTTATTCAAAGCCATTATTGGATATTGTGATCTTTTTCCATCTAAAGCCATTATTAGATGTCGAGCCTTTTTTTCCATCAAAAGCCATTATTGGGTGTCGACCATTTTTCATCCAAAGCCATTATTGGGTTTTATGCCTTTATCGCCTTATTCAAAGCCATTATTGGATATTGTGATCTTTCTTCATCTAAAGCCATTATTAGATGTCGAGTCCCTCCTTCTAAAGCCATTATTAGATGTCGACCATTTTTCATCCAAAGTCATTATTGGGTGTTATGCCTTTATTGCCTTATTCAAAGCCATTATTGGATATTGTGATCTTTCTTCATCTAAAGCCATTATTAGATGTCGAATCCCTCCATCTAAAGCCATTATTAGATGTTGAGTCTTTTTTCATCCAAAGCCATTATTGGGTGTTATGCCTTTCTCACTTTATTCAAAGCCATTATTGGATATGGTGACCTTTCTCCATCTAAAGCCATTATTAGATGTCGAGTCCCTCCATCTAAAGCCATTATTAAATGTCGAGTCTCTTTTTCATCCAAAGCCATTATGGGATGTTTTGTCTTCCGAGTTGTATCAGTCAATCTACCACAAATTTCTAATTTCAAGTTCTTTCCAACAATTTTTGCAGAGTCTGTCTCATATCATACATCATCCAAAAAATATGTCAAAAAATTGCATTAAGCACTTTTCTCATTATATTTTATTCACAGCATACCCATTGCATCTCAGGGCAAAATTTTGGGTTTTTGATATTTAACTATTCTCATCATAATATGAAGCTTGATCATCTTCATATCATCTGGTTGAAGATATTTAAATAGGGGCAACTGTTGCACCCCAAATTTTACCCTGCTATTTTTCTACTTACATTGTATTTATATTAAATAAAAAAAGTCATTCACTCAGTGCATACGCATCATGCGTAGAGCATTTCGCCTGTGTTAGTTGTTTGATATCATGCATACCTCATTTTAATCTTTAATAAAATTTTCAATCATTTGTATTTTGGCATATTTTGATATTTACATTTTCACATTTTTTTAGTCAATGACAAGTTAATTCACTTTTTTTTTTATATTTATATTTGACTGCATTTTATTTTGTTATTGTGGATAATTATACATTTCTTTTTAAAAAAAATGATGATTAAGTGTGACTAAGAATTAAAATTGTATTAACATGATTTAGTTGTTATTTATTTATTTTATTTTCTCCTCTCAATCAATTTATATTAATCTTCTAGAATAATTATTAGAGTAATATGTGGTAGTTAATTCAATTTTTGCATATTTGTAGCTATTCCACAAGTAGTTTTTATTATTTGATTGATTAAGTGAAATTTGTTTTTTTAATAATAATTACTCTTATTATTAATTGAATTTATTTTCTTTTAATTAATAAGTTTAATTGTTAATTAAATTCATATTTTTATTTCAAAATTGCATTAATTCTTTTTTGTTATTCTTTAGTCAAATCCAAAATTAGTTTCTCATTGTTACAATTAACCAAGCCTTTATACATCAAGACACATTTACATACCTCACATAATACAAAAATATAATAATAGTATTACATTACATATATTGTATAAATTTAATTCAAAAATACAAAATTGTTATTTTCACTACCTTCCACCATCCTTTGTACATAACCATTTCAATACTTGCAAAAATACAAAAGGATATTATCGAAAATTGTACAAGTTCCATCGGATTCCTCCACCTCTTGTACAACTCGCAAAATTACAACAAACAAAATCAATGCAACTCCTCCACTACCCTGCTCCACATAAATCCACCAACTTTGTGTACAATTTCACAACAAAAAAAAAACCATTCCACTACTAACAGCTAGCAAAATGTCCTTGCTATCTTTAATCTACCTATAAAACAAGTTTCAAATCATAAACTTGAGGGGAACAAAAAAAAAAAAACAGACCCTTCATCTGTCTCAAGCAAACCTCACTGTGACCATCACCTCACAAGATACTCCCTGCATTCTTTAAACAAAACCAACCTATCAAAAACTTCAACTCTATCTTATCTCATCATCATCTCACCGCCGTCACAGAACCGCAACCTCCTTCCATTTATTCAGCAACAACAAACCATTGCAGATCTCAGAAGCATCCACATAGATCGGAAAAAAACAGACACAATAAGCATAAGAATCGCAAGTAACATACCTTGTTTTCATTTTTCTTTCGATGTTGTTAGCAATTTGTTGTAATTTGTAATCTTCTGCAAATGTTTAAAATCTGATTTGGGGTGTGGGTTTTGTTAGGGATGAGGTTTTGATTTATTCGCTGTTATTTTGTGTTAATGATGAATCGATTTGTTGAGAGAGACGAGAGAGGCATCGCGAAATCGTGCAGATTGCAGATGATGAAAATCAGAAGCGAAATCTAAGAGAAAGAGAGCGATGAAAATTTGTGTTTTTTTTGGCAGAGATATCGTGTTTGAATGAGAAGAGGAAAGGTGTGATTTAGTCTTGGAAAGAGTAATGTTTTGGCTTTAATTGTTATTAACATATTTAATAAATGTATAATAAATAATAGTAGTGAAAAAAAATTGGAAGCCTGAGCAAGAGAGAGAGTTTTTTTTTATATATATTTATTTTGGTTTAATCTTTTTTTATTTTTTTTAGTTGTTTTAATTGTTAGTGAGAGAGAATAGGATAGAATAAGTCATATACTATTTTATTTTTGTTCATTTTTTTTTTATTAATTAATTTTTGTTTATAAAAACTAAACTAATTTTGAGAAACTTAAGGGAGGTGGCAATCAACCCACGTTCTCTCCCATTCATTCCTTTTATTTTTATTATTATTATTATTATTTTTTTTTAAATAAATTTAATAATTAGTTAATTTTATGTAATTTATTTGAAATAAAAATCAATTATGAGATTTTTTAGGGAGCTAACGTTTTTCCCCCCTTATTTCTAGGAGTATCTTTTTTTATTCATTATTATTTTATTATAAATTATTTTTATTTTTATGCAATAGATTTAGTTTTGACAATAAAATTAAATAGTTATTTTTTTTTTGTAAATTTAATCATGGGTCTATTTAGTCAACTTCTATTTGTTTCATCCATCATTTAATTCACACCCCCTTTTAGTTTCTATTTTAGTTTTTATTTTCTGTTTTTAGTCTTTCATTTTATTTTAATATACATTTTAATTATTAAAAATTAATTGATTAAGTACTTATTTTTCTTGTACAATTATAATGACTTGTAATTTATTTTTATCATTCCCCATTCGGAAAAATGTACCCCAATCCCCTTGTTGCGTTGTAATTAATTTACTGCTTTCTATTTTATTTTACCGTTTAATCCCCATTTATAATTCATGTATCCTCTCCCAAAACAATTTTTGTAATAATTATCTAGTGCATATTTATTTTATTTTAATTTAATTGTCACTTTCACAAAACCAAAAAATCTTTTTAAACTAATAATTGTAAATCATTTTAAACCCGTAAGTCGATTAAAGCTATGAAGCGCGACGACCACACATGCACACATGTACGCTTGATCCCGGCCTTCTTACTGAGCCTATTTCGATCAATTGTTCCAATTGGTCGTCTTAGTAGACTAGCCCACTTTGCTAGTACACATGTAATTTAATTATTTTATACTTAGGTTGGCCACCTTGTTGGGCTTTGTCGATTTTACTTGTGATTTACAATTATCTCGATCCTATTCTTTCTCCATTCACCAAGCATTTAAAACACTTTCAATAAAAATCGACCCAACGTCGAGTCTTCTTCTCAAACCTCGATCCAACGTCGAGTTATTTTTCAAAAATCAATTTTTCTACAAAACAAAACAAAACATGGTGCTATGGTATTTAAGTAAATCGTTAGAGGATAGCCCGACGATTTAATTAAAATGTAAAGTATTTGGGCCATTAGAGGGTAACCCAATGACTTAAATACTTTATTTCATACACTTAATAAAAGTGAACTTTGTTTCACCTCACTCTTTTCATAATAAAGATTTTGGATGAGAGATGATCGGTTGACCTCAATCACCAATCTCGAGTATTGAATCGTTAGAGGATAGCCCAACGTTTTGGTACTTGTCATCCATAATTTAAAATCAATTCCAACACATTCAATATCTTTTGTGCGCTCTAAGCACCTTTTACCTTTAAACTTTTTTCAAGATTAGACATGATTCATTTATAATTGAGATGCTTCTTCCTCTATTCCCAAGGTTTTCGAGTTCTCCACTTGAGTACTAGAGGTGTTCTCAAACCCTCCCTCATGTCTAATCAACAACTGAAGAACTACGGAGTTTTGACTTTCCCATTGCACGAGGGAATACGTAGGCACACGGTTCTGAAACCGTGCCAAACTCAAAAATAATAAAAACATTTCCCCTTTCTTTCTCCCATTTTCAAACTTAGAAGATCGTAAAATTTTCACACTAACACACAACCACACTTTGAACTAAATGGGTACCATCGAGTACGATGGATGTGAGGGGTGCTAATACCTTCCCCTTGCATAACCAACTCCCGAACCTATATCTCTTAAATTTCGTAGACCATCTTATCCTTATTTTCTTAATTCGTGGGTTTTATCTATATTTTCCCGTTCTTCTTTTTAGAACAAATAAAATTAGGTGGCGATTTCACTGTTTTTGAAAATTTATTTAAATGATTTTTGAAAAAAACGAGTTGCTTCAGCAGGCCCATTGGTTTAAGAGCGGTTTCACCGTGAATAATGCTTCTCTTAATACCAATGGATTTGGTGTATAAACAAGCGGATGAAAACAAACGAAAAAGTTTGTTTATTCTTGAATATTTACAAAGATGATTAAATGTGTAGAAGGAAATGAATATCTACACGAGAGGGTGATCATGTACAAGGAAATGAATATGTACATAGGAGGGTTGGGACTTACACCGTGAGGGAGGCCCATGATCAATTAAGAAATTTAAGGAGAAACCTGGGTTGGCTTATCTTTCAATCTAATCGATCATGGAAAAAGGTGTGTAAGTTTATTGAAAAGTTTTTGAAAAGGTTTTGAAAATGATTTTGAAAAGTGAAGGATATTCACAAGAAGTTTTGAAAAAGATTTAAGTTTGAAAATTGGAAAGAAAACATTTTTGAAAAGTATTAAAAATACTTAAAATGTCTCATTTTTTTTAACTTAATAAAAATATAATCAAAGAGAAAATATTTTCGGATTTTTTTGACATAATCATAAAATAGGTATATTAAATGACAAGTGTGCAAAAAATCATCTCAAAATGAGATGTTTTGATTAGTTTTTGAAAACGTTGAATTTTGTTAGAAACTTGAGAAAATTAGTGATAAAAAAGAGTTTTTGGTCCTAAGGAGGTTTGAACCTTGGACTTTTGGCTTAGAAGTGAAGATTTTTTCCACTAAGCCATTTGCTTGACTTGTCATTTAATCACCTTGTTTTAGATAGAGTTTTGAAAAATATTTGAAAATGAAGTTTTGTAAATGTTCAGAAGCTGGAGTTCTGAAGGGATCAGAACTTGGCTGCTTTTGAAGGGATCAGAAGCTAGCTTCTTCTGAAGGAATCCTAGAAGCATGTTGCTTCTGGAGCGTGTGGAGGCATGCTGCTTCTGGATGCATTAGAAGTTGGCTGCTTCTAGGAATGTTAGAAGCTTGATGCTTCTAGAGGGTGAGAAGCTTGATGCTTCTGGAGGTGGAAGCTTGATGCTTCTGGAGGTAGAAGCACTAGAAGTGCTTCTGAAGAGTGTAGAAGCTAAAAGCTTCTAGGGGAAGAAGCTTCAGAAGTACTTCTGGAGGGTTAAGCCTCAGAAGCGCTTCTGGAGAAGCAAGCATCAGAAGTTGTGATGCCTTTTATTAAAATAAAGGTCCTAGGGGGATTCGAACCCTAGACCTTGAGGCGAGGCAAAGGACTAAGTGCGTGCTAGCTTGCCACTGGGGTGGCTGTTACATCCGGTTATAAAACAACAACCAATAAATTTAAAATAAACAAGGAATTTGAATTTTCCAAAAATTAGAAAATGCGCGCAAGGCTTCATCTTCAACCTCCAGAATTTTTCCTCCATGGATTCTTCATTTCTCAATGAAATCAAATGATCCAAACTTCAAACTTGCTCGGATTTTTACCAGGAACATGATTATGGCATTTAATTTCATTTATTTTAAGTTTAGAATCATTAATTTTCGTATGAAGACGAAGAACCCTAATTCTAAGTTTTGATTATGAAATCATGTATGAGCATAATTTTAAGCAATCGATTGAGGGTTATTACTCAGTGATAGTGCAGAAACAAAATGGCCAAGCCTTTTTTGAACTGAAAGTTAGAAATCACAGAGTTCAAAGTTCAAGTTTATACCTCTTTAAATTGAAATCGTGTTTCTTGCTGGAGGTGTTCTAGAGGTTTTTTGATGATTGCTACAGCTTCATTGATGTTTATGGAAGGTGTTGGTATGCTTACCTTGGTTTAAAATAGTCTGGATTGTTCTGACCAAGTCCAGTTACAGTCACTTGAAGTGAGAATCGAATCTGGAGATTTTGTGTTTACAGTGATGGAATGATGGTTTTGGATTACTTCTATATGATGTATAAAAGGTGTTTGAAGTGAAAGTTTGGAAGATACACAAGTGGATTAAGAGTTTGTAAGTTATGGCTCAATATGTGCATACATGAAGTTTGAAAATGATTTCTGAGTTTGGCTAGTTTTTGTGCTAGCTTGAGGATTCTAACAACTCTCTAATGATGTTTAGAAAGCATTTGAAGCCTAAGTTTGCTCAAAAATTGCAAAACATGAAACTTGCAAAATTCCCCTTCTTAGAACTTTGAAACTTGGAAATCAAGAAAGAAAGAAGGAAAGCTTGGACTATGATTGCTTTGGGGTAGTTTTGAATGAAGAAATGACCTCTATTTATAGGCCAAAAATTCTGAAAGACAAGGCAAGGTTATAATTGAAAGAGCTTGCAACTTGGCTTAAGTGGTAAGAAAGAATCTTTTGCATTTAATGCAAATGGTTAACTTTTTAACCATGGTTAAAATTTCCTCTTGATCCAATCCTTCTCTAAATCATTGTTACTTGATATTTATCAGTTATAACCTATCTCTTAATAGTGACAAGGCTTCTAGAAGGAGAAGTTGCAAAAATGACTTGTAATTTTGATGCATGATTTTGGAAATCCATGGTTTTGGAGCTCTATATTTCAAAATCAAAACCCTAGCTACACAAAGTGTTTTTGCAAGTTCTTGGACATTTTAGAAATCTTGTAACAAGACCTATAACTTTCATGTTTTTAGTTTTTCTTGAATCAAAATGGATCTAGGTGAAAAATGGCCATGAAAGTAAGGAAAAACCATGTTTCTTAACACTTGAAAATTTTTCTAAGTGTTAGAAAAAATTCCAACTTTGACTTTTTGTTGACTTTTTCACATTTCTTGATTTTTATGATCATGATGGATTATTTGAAATGATTTTATGATTGAAAAAGTTTGGATTTGAAAAAGTTGACCAAAAGTCAAAGTTTGACTTTTTGCGCAGATGAATTTTCATCAAATGATTTAGAATTTGTCTGATGAAGAAACATGGATTTTGCAATGTTTTGAACCAAGAAATCAGGTCAAGATGTTGCATTGAGGATGTTAAGATCAATCTTGAAGCAAATAGGTCATCCATGGTGCAGAAAGTCAAGGATTCACTATCTTCGATCAAAACCCTAATTAGTCGATTCAAGGTAGATCATGAGAAAAAGTTGGGATTTTGAAGATCAAATGTTGATGATTGATTAAGATAGACCAATTGAGGTGAGTGGAGACTTAAACCCTAATTGATTATATCTTGAACAGATGAAATTTTGATAAAACCCTAACTTTGACTTTAGGAGCACACGCACGATCTATCCTGTTCTAAAACTGCTAGTGATGCAATGATGCATATGTGAATAATGTAAGGTGGTATCTTAGGTCAAAAATTAGGTTATAACACCAAGCATTTCTAGAACCTTTCTGAACTATATTGCGATCATCCTTCAATGAAGCAATAAAATCTTCACTCCTTCGAACACTATCAATAGATAAGGCTTGGAATTGAGATCCAACAACGGCTTCATGAGCTTCTACTATAGAAAAGGATGATAAATGGGATACTAGCATAGCTTGCTCTCCTTCCACAATAATCACAACACCTTCTCGAACAAACTTCAATTTCTAATGTATGGTCGAAGTCACAGCACCAGCCTCGTGGATCCAAGGTCGTCCCAACAAGAAGCTATAAGAGGGAAATATATCCATCACTTGGAAAGTGATCTGAAACAAATGCGGACCAATATGGATGGGTAAATCCACTTCCCCTATAACAGATTTACGAGAACCATCAAATGCCTTCACAATGATACCATTGGGACTCATTAGCGGACCTTGATGTTTGAGCTTTGAGAGGGTACTCTTGGGAATGACATTCAATGCGATACCGTTGTCAATAAGCACATTGGACAATGCATCACTTTTGCAATTCATAGAGATATGAAAAGCCATGTTGTGCTTTTTTCCTTCAGGAGGTAGCTCTTCGTCAATGAAACTCAGATTATTACAAGTCTTGATATAATCTTCAAAAGATCATCAATATATTTTTCTTGAGCTACCCCACTAGTTATCCCTTCAGCTTTCTTGGGTGCCGCACTAACTTCCGCAATCTTCTTACCATCATCAATCATCTTCGGAAACACATGAGCAAATACACGACCACTCCGGGTCACTCGACTAGCTTCAGCAATATTTCCCACCCATGTCAAAGGTTGGATAGGGATCTCCACATATCCTTCTAGAATGGTGGCATTGTACTTGTATGGCATAGCTTTGTTGAAATCATACGGGACAGGACCAGGCAAACTAATTGTTAGTGTTTTTAAGATGGCATTAATTTTGGTAAAACTAGGCTTTAGCAATGTCATGATGGATGTCATGACATTCAGAGATTGAAGATAAATCCTACCGCTAAGGATGTTAAAAGACACCGAATCGAAGCTAAAGTCAGGCCGGAAATTTGCAGAATAATCGATGTCATAACAGATGTTATGACATTCAGCAGACATTCTGCTTGCGTAACTGCTTGTTCCCGAGATTTTTCGAAGTTTGTTGAGCTGCTAAATATTGTTTTTCCGTTATTAGAAAGCATGCTCACGTGGCTGCTAGGTTAATCTTAATTAAACCTAAATTGGTTGTTGAAAAGACCATGTTTTTAGGATTAAATTAAGTGAACCCTAGCTATCTTTATGGAAGCCCAAACTGAAGTTTCGTGGATCGCTTTATAAAAGGAATTCAACCTTACAACCGGTCGCCTTTGAATGTATTGAAGAGATAGCACTTGTTTTTGTGTATCGTTAGGATTAGTAACATTTGGTATTTGTAATTTAGTTTCTTCTTGTGAGCCAAGCAACTATCAATTGATAAGTGCATGGACTAGGATTTATTGTAAGGGTAGTTTATCACCAAAGCTTTAAAGCACGAGTGTTTGTCTCTTGATTGAAAGCTTTGAAGCGAGATCAAGATAGTTTATTGAAGTGTGTCCGCACAATTCAATTAGTCAATAGGTTGATATCACCGCCGTGATCGAGGGGAGTGAGTACGCACTCGCATCTAAGTAGGACTTAGGTTGAAGTTGCATTGGTAGGTTTTAAGTGAAGGAGATAAACCGGTGGTTTATTCCCGAATTAATTCTACTAATAGTGAATTTCCTCCTTGGTAGCCCCTGATGTAGGTGTAGTTAGACACCGAACGGGTAAACAACTTATTGTGTTCTTTATCGTTATTTATATTTACCGTAAATTGTTAACAGAGTGTCGATAGTGTGTCATAACATTCTCAGGACATCACGATCCGCCGCCAGAATTTCAATTGGCATCGAGCAGTGCACCGCTTGTTATTTCCGTGAGATCTAGGATAATAGTTTCGCGAATGGATAAGGAAGGAGGATTTGGAGGAAGACCACCTATTCGGATGGGTCTAATTATGATTACCGGAAGCCTCGTATGGTTGCCTTCTTAAGATCAGTGGACATTAAATCTTGGAGAGCTGCTGATAAAGGATGGAAACATCCCACCAAGCTTGAGAAAGATGGGACTACTGTCTTGAAACCTGAGGAGGAATGGAGCAAAGAGGAAGAAGAGCTAGCTCTAGGGAACTATAAAGCATTGAATGCTCTGTTCAATGGTATTGACAGGAACATCTTCAGACTGGTCCATCAATGTGAGCTGGCCAAGGATGTTTGGGACACTCTTTAACTACTCATGAGGGGACATCCAAGGTGAAGATGTCAAGACTTCAGATGCTCACTACCAAATTTGAGAATTTGAAGATGTAGGAAGATGAGAATATTCATGAATTTCACATGAATATTTTGGAAATTGCCAATGCCTCAGGAGAACTTGGTGAAAAGATGTCAAGAGAAGTCGTGAGAAAGATTCTCGATCCTTGCCTAAGAGATTTGCAATGAAAGTCACCGCAATAGAGGAGGCTCAAGACATCAAGACCTTGAAGGTTGAAGAACTTATTGGATCTCTTATGACTTTTGAGATGGGAATCATGAACCTATTGACAAGAAAAACAAGAGCATAGCACTTGTATCCAACATCAAGAGGGATGCAAGGTGGAAGATGAAGAGAAGATATCCAAGCTATAGCCATGCTTGGAAGACTTCAACAAACCGATCAGAGGATTGATCCAAAGTCAAGGTCAAATGTCAAGGACATTGCATCCGACATCAGCAGATCTTATGACTCAAAGCAGAAGATCCAAGTCGAGGAAAAGGGAGTCAAGGCAGAAATCCAATGTCATGAATGTGAAGGATTTGGACATATTAGAGCCGAATGTCCCACCTTTCTAAAGAAACAAAAGAAAGGAATGGTCACACTTGGTCCGATGGTGATTCAAGAAGTGAATTGAGGAAGAAGGTGCCAAATTTGTCGCTTTCTCTGGAGTGTACAACTCGATATGGATTCTAGTGATGAGGAAGTGACATTTGAAGAGCTTGTCAAAACTACAGTGAAGTCGTGTATAAAATGGTGAAGCTTGTCAAGAAATGAGGAAATGTAAAAAGTCGATTGAGAAGTTAAGTCGAGAATGAAGTCGAGGTCGAGAAAAGGAGAACACACCACTATAAATCACCTAAATAGTGATATTGTAATGTTGAACTCCAAACTTGATCGATGTCTAAATCACAAAATGTTGACATCCGCATCGATAAGTTGAAGAAATATCACTTGGACAAACCGCAGGAAATAAGCATGGTCTAGGATACTGAAAAGAAACCCTGGTGACATCAAGAAGAAGAGACATAGGAAAACAATGTCAAAGCAGTGTCACAACCCAAAACAGGAATAGGTCTACCTCAGTGGTATGGAGACTAAGAAGTTTGTCAATAACAAAAGGAAGAATGCATCTAATAGACATCAATGTCAAAGGATGTCACAACATTGGGTGCAACATCAAAATCATAGAAACATGAACAAAAAGTTTCAAAGATGGAGGTGTCATTATTGTGGAAGGTTTGGTCACATAAAATCTTTTGCTGTGCTACATGGATATCCTAATCAAGGGTCTTATGTGAAGCCTAAAACCAACAGGTATCATACTCTCAATAGTGGAAGAAGAAGATCGCTGTTCGTAGCTAACACTCTTAGTGTGTCTACCAAGAAAGATTGGTACTTTGATAGTGGGTGTTCCAAGCACATGACTGGAGACAGAATCTTCTCAATGATGTTAAGCATCATTCTACCAAATTTTGTTACTTTGGAGATGGAGCTAAAGGAGAAATCAAAGGCATTGGAAACTCAAACCGGTCCGGAGTTCCAAGCCTAAATGGAGTATTGCGTAAAAGGTTTGACAAATCTCATTAGCATAAGTCACCTATGTGATATGGGATTCACACACCTTCACTAAGTCTCGAATGTCTTGTAATCAATGGTGATCAAGTAGTGATTATGAGAGGAGTCGATCAAAGGTCAACCGCTACAAGTGGGAATCGAGAGCACCACTGTCCTATATCGCCTACGTAAAAGATGAAGAGGAAGTAAAGTTGGCGCAAGTATCCGTTATCCACACCTCGAGGAATGAAAAGGATCAGCCCATGGGGAGTCAAGGATCCAAGATTGTTCATAGACAAAAGGAGAATCTATGGTAAGTATAAGGTCGACAGAAATCGAATGTCACTCAATGTCTAGACATCTCGACCACTTTAAAGCATCAAGCAAAGTACTAGGATCCGCATGAAAGGATAACCAAGTATCTTATCACAAAGGATACATGAGAGAGTCTTGGATGAAACCCTTTGTCAAAGGAGAAAAGATCATGGTGGCATCCATCTATGATAATGACATAGTATCCAAGGAATGTCGACACAAAGGATGGAAGGCACTACACTTCTTTCACAAAGCAAGTATGCAAGGAATTGTGTCAAGAAGCTGGATCGAATAATGGCACCACACTAGACTCTTACCCTCCACATTTGAAGTCGTCCAAGAAAACCAAAGGAGAAAGTATTGATCAAAACTTGGGTAAAAGCCCTATTGATGGATGTTCCTTCTGAGAAACAATCTCATGTTTTGGATCGCAAGAAGCAAAACTGCTTAACTTTATACAATGTTAAAGTTGAATACATAGCAACCGAGAAACTGCTTTAAGATGATTCGATAAAGCAGATGTCGATCGATCACAATGTCATACAGATGTCATGACATTGTACGTGACATTGCTACTAAAGCTCTTAAGAATGATCAATTTAAGAGTTTAAGGGACAAATTGGATAGTTAATATGAGGAGTTGAGCAATTAGTCAGGCCTACAACAAGGGATGAAAGGAACTTTTATTTCAATTATTTTAAGAGGGTTATTTGGGTATTTTCATTCTTATTTTAAAAGGTCCAAGAATAGGAAGAGACATTCTCATATAATAGCTTCTCCTTTTGAAAGTAGTATCACCTTTTCTTCTCCTAAAAGAAACTCTGATACTCTCTGCTATTTTCACTTTCATCCTCCCAAAACCATCAAAAAATGGCTTCATCATCCTCATCATCTCAAGAAACAGATCTTCATCTCCATCCATGGTCGACGCCGTAACAAATAATGAAGCCATGCAAGTCAAGCACCGAGGGTTACACCATTGCGTAATAGCTACCGACCAAAAGGTCAAGAAATTGCGACAAGGAATGCAAGAAGAACTCAAGCATCTCCCATGGGTAAGACTTCACCATCCTCTTTGTTCCTCGTAAATGGTAAACACAGAGGAGTCTAGGGTCGCACATAGCCATTGCTAGATTGGTAACCGTGATCCTCAATGAAGACCAACTGCTCCTCGGGTTTCAATTCCTAAACCGCCCCGCTAGCCCTAGTTTAGCAATGATCCGGATGTCACCGAGAATGTCAAGACATCCGTGATCATGATACTTCCCCTGCCAAGAATAATGAAGACCTTTTTGTTAAAGAGTCTGAAGCAGGTGTTGATGATCCTTGTAATAAAATCTATGCTGATAAGGAAGATGAGATCTCTGACAGTATTCTTGAGGAGTCCCCAGCAAATTTTTGCTCTGATAAAGCCTCTGCTGACTATATTTCTGATAGTATTCTTGAAGAATCACCAGCAAAGTGTGCCTCTAGTAAAGTCCCTGATGACTACATTTGACAAAGATTTTGGAAGAGTCACCAGTTCAAGAATCTAATCATTTAACTGAACCTCCAGTCATTGATTTAGATGAGATGTTCTCAGACAACGATCTTATTTCCAATGTCAATCCAAGCATTGCAAAAAGAATGATGAAAAGGAAGGGAAAACAGGCAGTCTCACAGAGCCCTGTCAAAGAAAAGGGTGTGGAAGATGTGCATAAGACTGAAAAGTATCCCATATGGAACCTCTACAGAAATGTAGAGTAAAACTCATGGTGACTATAGACCAAAGAGAACACCTATTGTGAAAAAGAGGAAGGAACCTGAACCTGTGGAGTCTGATCGTGACTCTGAGTTTGATGTTGAGGAGAATGTCACTGACATTCATTCAAGAAAGAAGCCAACTCTTGGAAAACTTCCCAAGGTGCCTGAAGTGGCAATTGATAACATCTCATTCCATCATCCCGAAAGTGCTGGAAGATGGAAGTATGTTTGTTTAAAGAGGGTTGCACTAGAAAGAGAGTTGAACAAGAGTACTTTAGAGTGCAAGGAGATTGTTGACTTGATCAAGGAAGCTGGTCTGATGAAAACAATTGTGAGTTTCTCAAACTGTTATGAAGTTCTGGTGAAAGAATTTATAGTCAATGGCAAATGGTCAGGATGGGAGGTCCACGACTACCGATGTATGTGAGAGGGAAGAAAGTCGTTTTCTCCAAGTATAATCAATGATTCTCGGTAGATCCGATGATACTCACCAGAGCTGGAGGAAACCGACAACAAGATCTCCAAACCATAATCGCAAAACAAGTAAGGCATTGGCCTCAAGGGAAAAACTCAGAAGCAAGTTGAGTGTCAAATTTGCCATACCGCATAAGATTGGTGTCGCTAACTGGGTCCCAACCAATCACAAATCCACCATCTCTATTGGACCGGGAGATTCATATATGCGAGGCACTCGTGCTAAGTTTGACTATGGATCATATGTATTTGAGCACTCGCACGCCGACATTTATGCTATCAAAGGACCAATAGCCTTTCCTCCCGCGTGTGGAATAGTCATTGATCAATATCCAAACATTCTTGGTGAGATTCACCGCAAGAGAGCCCCCGCTGGATTCCACTACAAATCGTTTCCAAGGGAAGCATGTCCCGACATTGTCATGACATCCGCCGAGACATCAATCACAAAGAAAATTTCGTAAGGCAAATGTCATTGGTTAAGAACAACTTGCAAGGAGCTTGAAGCAAGAAAGCAAAGTCTCTGAAGAGCTAATCTCTCAACTAGAGCAGACACAAAGGTCGAGGATGAAGGGAAAGTCGATAATGATGTCATGGTGATGTCAAGATGATGATATTCGATGGTCAGTCAAGAAGGTTTCAAGATGCTTCCTTCCAAGGCTTTTTCCGAGAGGAAAGCACTTAAATTGTTCTCCAAAGGTTTTGTTGCTTCGCTTGATTACTTCTGTCTATTGTCTCTTGTTTCTTGGATTGAAATTTCATTTTTTTCTTCTTTGGGATGACTGTAATTTTTGTTGACAGACTTGTAATCTTTAATTGAGGTATACCTTTCTGTGCTGGTTCTTTATGTTTGAAAGTTTAGGGAAAATTGTACTGTTTCCTTTGGCCCTTTATGGCTAAAAAGGGGGAGAAGAACTACTGTGTGACAGTAGTATGGGACTTTGGGGAAAACTGTATGAAGTTTTTAAATTTTGTATGTGGGCAATTGTGGGAATTGTGGGATTTTTGTATGGGTAGAATTTATCTTATCTCTAGGTTCTAGTTTATTTAAGCTTAGAACTAGTTTGTCTTCTCACGCATATGTACCGATAGGTTAAGTAGTTTTAGCCAAAATGTGCCAAAGGGGAGTTTGTTTGTTTTTAAGTTGGCACTAATTTTGTAAAACTAGTTTTAGCAATGTCATGATGGATGTCATGACATTCGAGATGAAGATAAATCCCACCGCTAAGGATGTTAAAAGACAACAGACCGAAGCTAAAGTCAGGCCGAAATTGCAGAATAGTCCGATGTCATAATGTATGTTATGACATTCATGACATTCTGCGTAACTGCTTGTTCCTAGATTTTTCGTGAAGTTTGTCAAGCTAAATATTGTTTTTCTCGTTATTAGAAAGCATGCTCACGTGGTTGCTAGGTTAATCTTAATTAAACCTAAATTGGTTGTTGAAAAGACCATGTTTTTAGGATTAAATTAATGAACCCTAGCTATCTTTATGGAAGCCCAAACCAAGTTTCGTGGATCTTCTATAAAAGGAATTCAACCTTACAACTGTCAGGCGCCTTTGAATGTATTGAAGAGATAGCATTGTTTTTGTGTACCGTTAGGATTAGTAACAATTGGTATTTGTAATTCGTGATACGGTGAACTCGACTTTGTAGGATTTTTGTATCCAAATGTGCGGATAGCAAGAGTCGCCACCGACTTTTATTTTTATCCAATTAAGGGAAGGTAAAAGTAATAAAAGACCTTCGTTAGATTCTCGAGTTCGGGAGAATGGTTATGAAAAGGGAAGGTATTAGCACCCTTTCCATCCGTAGTTAATTCTACTGCTCTTAGTTGCTCTTAGATAACTTTTTAAAATTGCTTTCGTGTTTGACAAAGATGTTTTGAAAAAGGCATTTCGCTTTGACTTTGTAATGACTCATGTAGGAGTGTATACAAAGTGTTCGGAATGTTTTGTTTTGAAAAGAAATTGAACTTTGAAAAAGAGTGAGTGTGGAAAGCATTTGATAGAGCAAGCAACTAAGAGACTTATTTACCCACTCGTAATTGGTCGCTTTGTTATACTTCTACATTCCTTTAGAATAGCTTAGCCATACCATTAGTTAGTAGGTAGCTCCATTCGCTGGATGTAAACGGACATTCGGGACATCGATGGTCATCAAGGCAACTGTAGGAAGTATCCTAGCACATTCAAGGGACTATCATCATTTTTTCGTAGACGACAATCGAGGGTCAAGATCATGTATTCGAGGCGACATCGTGGGTCTATGATCTTGTATCGAAGGGACTATGATGATTTGTTTGAAGGCACGGTGCTAGAATACCTCACGCTCGAGGGACATGACCATTTTGAATCGAAAGGCATCGAGAGAGAATTACCCTAAGGGGTGCGTGTGTGAGAGAAGTGTGTCAAATTCAGATATTTTATCTTGAAAATTAGTGGGCTATGTTCAATTTTATCTTGCCATACACGCCTAATTACTAGCAATTGATAAGGGTGCGGAAGGTAAAACGGAATGTAAAGTGGAAATAAACCTACGCTATTACATGGCTTGGGGCAGATACATAATTAGGAGTGCGGAAAGTAAAAGCCCTAAATTAAACTATTACATCCCATGAACAGTTACATTATTGGAAAAATAAAACAGTAAAAGAAACCGTCCGAATCGGAACAACCTGTGAAAGAATGAGAAAACTAAAATATGATAAAATCGAAATAAGAGAAAATGTTAGAAAAATGCAATTTTAATATGAGAAAATTTATATGCCGGAAATAAGATAAATAAGCTATAATAATTTTTTGGGATTTTTTGGAAATGGTTTAATAATTAAAATGCAATTTATAATGATTTAAATGCAAAAATATAAATAAAATAAATATGCATGCAAAAATTATATTTTTTAATTTATTAAATTAAATAAAGGTTTTATGAAAATAATGTAAAAGGAAAAATGTTTTGGTAATTTTTAATGCGTAAATAAAATAATGAAAATAATTAAAATGTAATGAAAATATTAAAAAAAAATGAAAATATTGGAAATATGTGAGTTTGGAAAAGAAAAACCAAGGTTGGTCCTGGCATGGTTCGAACCCACGTCCTGGGCTTCAAACCTTAAGATCCAACGCGCTGACCAACTGAGCCAGGTGTGTCAACTGTTTGGAAACGGACTGAGTGGGTTTTACACGCGTCGCCGTCTCCTTTGCCACGAACTCGCGCCAACCATCGTCTTCTCCAATTCAAATATTTGAGTTAGCGCCTTTGGCTCGACGCCACGTGTCCCGCAAAATCAAAATGCAAAGACACATAATATAAATAAAATCCAAGGCCATGGTTCGATTCAGGACATCAATCCGAGTTCAATGGCATAGGTCTCATGGTCCAATTTTTCCTATTTCAGAAATCCCAAATCGTGTTCAAACCCTAGTTATGGTGAAACACGATTCCTGGCCATAAAATCCAATCAAAGTGCCCAAAGTTTGTAAGCTTCTCTAAACACAAAACAACAACAATCGGATTAATAATGCATGAATATGGATAATCGAATTTTGGAAAATAAGAACAAACCAAACTGGATTGCTTGATTCGGATGGTTTTGAATGATATAAGTATCTCGGATCGATCAAGATGCCAAGGAACCCGTTGGACACCTTAGAATTGATCGAAAACCACCGGATCAAGGATTTGGCTTCAAGAACTCGATTTTTGAGTTTTGATTAGGGTTTTGGAGCAATTCGTTCTTAATCATGTGCTATGCATTATGTATTTATATTGATGGAATTGAGCTGATTTGAGGAAGAAATCATCATCAATCAATGCAAATCAAATTTGATTTTGTACAAAATCAAATTTTCAAATTTTGGTCAATTTTCAATCCAATCTTGCCATATCAATCCAATTTTCGAAATTTGATGGCTTTGTTGAGTTACTTGATGCTAAGGAAGAGAGAAAATCAATTTGTAATTAATTTTTGATTTTATACTTTATTTTTGAATTTAATTTGTATTTAAATGAATAAATTCCAAATTAAATAGAAAAATAAAATAAAAATTCGTGGCTTTGGGCTTTGATGTTCCAAATTGTATGAGGAACAAGTTCGGATGAAGAAAAGTAGGCCCATTTGCAAAGTTTTGATTTTAGAAGTATCTCTCTGTGCATTCTTCCAAAATCGCCCAACTTGTAGATGGTGTAACTTGCTCAATTTTCCACATTTTGAGTGTTCTTGGACTTTTGAAAGCTCTAAGAGTCCTCTAACCAATGTCTTTGGTCTCATCTCAATTGGAGTTACCATGCTCAAAATATCTTCAAAACAAAAAGTTGACTTTTGTTGACTTTGAAAATGACCAGAATGTTTTGAGCTATACCTCTCAAATGAAGCATTTTTGGACATTCTTGTGAGACATGAAGTTGTAGAGAATTGAATTCTTTCAAAACAAGAGGTGGTGGAAAAATTTCGAGAAAGTATGAGAAAGTTATGATCAACAAAGTTCATTGACTTTTCATCTAGAAACCCTAATTTAGAAAGTTTGACTTTGGGCAAATCTTGAGTTTTCTTGATGAATCATGATCAACCCTTGATCAAATGATGAATGTAACTTCAAAATGAGGATGTTGACCAAAATCAAGTTTTGACCGTATGTTGACCACAGCTTGACTTTTTGTCCAATACACCGATTTTCAACCATTCGAGCAATTGTCTCGAGGAAACTTGACTTGTGAAGCTTGAAACTTGACATGGAGAATCTTTGAAGCATATGAGGAGGCATGAAGGTCATGGAGATGTTGGAAATCCATCTTGACTTGAGAGATACCAAACCCTAGTTTGGGCTGATTGTCTGGAGAGAGTTTGTTCGATCAACTCTCGAGGAACTCGAGTATGGATGTATGAAATCTCTTGAGTAGATGGAGGGCAAATTTTGGGTATGACACTGCCCCTGCTCAATCTTCTTGTACCGGAAGGGTTAGATTGACATGCTTGTCTTTCGTGACCGGGGAGAGAGATGATGAAGACGCGATCCGGAAGGGAGTTGCACGTTGGAGAGTTGAGATCACTGGGAACAGTTACGATCCGGTTGATTTTAGACCATATGCAGACTAGATAAGGAAGAGACGTTGATGATAGTCGAGACGGCCGCAGATCCAGAAATCGAGTCGTGATGTTGACTGTAGTCAGCCGCTGATAACCAATAAATCCGTGTTGATTACTCCGAGGAAATTGTAGAAGGCAAGAATGTGGATACTCTGTGCACGGTGTTGATCCATTGCCCTGTTATCGGAGATAAACCGAGGCTTTCTGATAGTTTTCCGCCGATCGGGCTTAACTCGACCACCGTTTGAGGCGGTCTTTCGATAGTTTTCCGCCGGCTCGGGCTTAACTCGACCTGTTTAAGGCTCTTTCGATAGTTTTCCGCTTGCCTTGGGCTTAACTCGACCGCTTAGGCCGTAAGGATCACACTTTTGGAGAAATCAAGAAAAACTTTGATAGAATATTCGTTAGTTTTATGCAAAGTATGCATGACGTATATGAATGACATATGCATGACTTATGACTTTATGAAATGTATGAATGATGAATGTTGTGATATTTCAAAACATATCCATCTTGAAGAAGATGCGATATTCTGCTTGAAGATTTCTAACCTGGGAATTGAGTAGTGAGAACCCCGCTTTGAAGGAGAAGAAAGATATCTTGGATTCCTCCGATGCATTATCCGACCAAGTCTTGGGCCTAGACATTGTTGAGGATGGTAGAGATTTGAGAGGCTCGTTGTCGGAGATCTCATATATAGACCCCGCCGAGGAGAGTCCGGGAGGCGATCCGCTGAGGAGCTTTATGTAGATCCCGCCGAGGAAATTTAAGAGACGCCCATCTGGGATTTCGAGTGTAGATCTCACCGGAGAGCATTTGATGGTTGCCGAGACCGGCTTGAAAAGTCTAGGGTCCGTTGTAATCTCCGGCCGGGAATAAAGGTATTCCTCCGATGCACTATCCGACCAAGTTTTGAGTCCGATACGCCGGGAGAAGGGGGAGGATTGAGAAATATCCGCTGGGGATGAAGTGTTACTGCTTGGAGACTGATGTAACGTTGCTTGGTTGAGTGAAATTGTTGCTCGTGGATTCCCTTATGCTCCGCTGGGGAAGGTGTGTTGTGAGTGACACCTTTATGCTCTGTGGGGAAGGTGTGTTGTGAGTGACACCTTTATGCTCTGTGGGGAAGTATTTGGTGACTTTCGTCGTCATCTCAATTCCTGGAACCTGTGGTAAGTACTTTTGCATATTCACTTTTCGTATGTTTGCAGAGAGATTTTTACTGTCAAATGCGTATAGTCATTCAAAGCAAACGTTGGACTTATTGCAAATAACAACAACAGAAATTGTAAAGAGAAAGAAGTCAGATATTTTTTTTTGAAAGGTCGATGGCCAAGTAGTTTGTACATAAGAAAGGTAAAAAGCTATGGAAACAATCTCGTTAAGTTCCAACTATGCTACTATATATTTCAACTATCTCATCTCCTGTCACAGAGAAAGTGAATAGATCGATCTTCGCCATTTGAATCTTGAATCGATAGTAGTCCTGAAACAGTGATCCGAAGAGACATAGTCGACGCTTAAATCCCTAACTTTGCCTAGACCGCCTTTTCGGTTTTCACCACCGGATACCTTTTGCCCAAGCCGCCTTTCGTGTTTTCGACTCCGTGTACATGTTTTGTATATATCCTTAACTTTGCCCGAACCTTTGGTTCGCCAGATGCCCTTATTTTTGCCTAGGTTCGCCGACCTAGCGGGTCTCTTTACGCGTAGTATTTTTGACTATGTCTCGCTCACTGGTGTGGAAGTCTTCACCATCCATGGTGCTAAGTATCATAGTCTACCGAAAATATCGTCTTGACTACAAATGGTCCCTCATAGGTGGGAGTCCATTTGCCTCGATCACCTTGTGGAAGAATGATGCGCTGACTACTAGATCACCGACTTGGTAGACTCCTTGCTTGACCTTCTTGTTAAATGCTCGATCATTCGCTTCGATAAACCGTCCATGGCGTATGGATGCGAGTCGCTTCTCATCAATCAAATTGATCCGGTCAAGGCGAAGTCTCGACCCAATCGCCTTCGCCTAACTCGCTCGGAGGACTCGTCGAGGGTATCGAACTCGATGGGTAAGACGGCCCATACCGTATACAAGAGAGAAGGGGTTGCCCCTGGATGTTCGCCAAGCGCGATAACCATGAAGAGCAAATGGTAACATCTCATGCCAATCTTTGTAAGTCACCGCATCTTCAGATGATCTTCTTAATGTTCTTATGGCGGCTTCCATCGCGCCATTCATCTTAGGCCGATATGGAGAAGAATTGTGATGCTTGATCTTGAATCGCGTAGTTCGTGATCATCTTGTTGTTGAGATTGGAACCATTATCGGTGATAATCTTTTCGGAGTGCCATACCGATGATAAGATTATGCTTGATGAATCGAGCCACTACATTCCCGTAATGGTAGATGCATACGAGGTCGCTTCTACCCACTTGGTAAAGTAATCGATTGCCACAAGGATGAAACGATGTCCATTGGAAGTCGTGGGCTTAATCTCTCCGATCATGTCAATGCCCCACATTGCAAAAGGCCAAGGAGAAGTTAAAACATCTGAGGTACCGAGGTACGCACTTTGTCGGCATAACCGCATTTGTGACAAGATCGAGCATAGCGGTGACAATCGCCTTCCATGGTGGACCAATAGTAACCTGCTCTCAAAATCTTCTTAGCCATAGTGTGTCCACCGGAGTGGGTACCAAATTCGCCTTCGTAACTCTTCCATGATACGATTGCGTTTTCTCTCGTCTACAATGGAGTAAGCACAAGTCGTGGTTGGCTTTGTATAAGATGTGTCGCACGAGGAAGAATTTGATGCAAATCTTCTCATGAACTTTATCATTAATGATGCCCTCATGGATATTCCCGAGTCTCAAGATGCCTTTTCACGCCAAAGTACCAAGGTTTCTCTTCTCGCCAAGCTCATAACAATACGGTTCACAAACCTCTCAATGATGATCCGGGAGCCTCATTGTCCCATCTAACCTTGAACATAGACGACATAGTAGCCAATGCGTCGCCAACCGATTTCTTCTCGTGGAATGTGATTGAAAGTGATCTCTTCAAGTAGGGAATCAAACTCGTAACATGCCTCGACACGGAATGAGATTCTGATGCTTCGATCCCACTCGCCTTAATCCGACTAATCACTAAAGTCGAGTCTCCATACACTTGTAAGAACTTGATTCTTAAGTCACAGCAGCTTTGATACCCATGATGCACGCTCAGACTCGGCCATGTTGTTAGTGCAATCGAAACATAATGGCGGTGAAAGGAGTATGTCCACCGTAGGGACGTAATGATGGCGCCAATGCCATTGCCGCGCTTGAGGCTCCATCAAAGACCATGGTCCATCGATCCTTGTTCGTGTCCTTCGTCTGGGCCCGGTTCTTCGCAATCAAGAACTAGTAAAACATCTTCATCCGAAATTGAACCGCATAGATCGATAGTCATCTACGGCTTGATGAGCCAAATGATCGGCTACCACACTTCCTTTGATCGCTCTCGAGAAGTGTACCGATGTCATATTGGTCAAGATCATTTGCCATCTTGCTATTCTTCCCGAGAGAGCTGGTTTTCAAAGATGTATTTTATCGGATCCATCTGGAAATCAACAAGGTAGTGTGAGTCAACATATATCGCCTTAGCCGGCAGCCCAAGCCAAAGCGTAAGTTTTCTCGAGCCGTGAGTATCTTGTTTCACAACGGTAAATTTTTGCTAAGGTAGTATATTGCATGCTCTTTTCGACTGCACTGGCCATGTTGCCCCAACACACACCCCATTGAGTTTTCTAACACCGCAAGTACATGATAAGAGGTCTTCCTTCGGTGGCATCAGATGAGGATTTTGTAGGTACTCCTTGATTTTGTCAAAAGCGATCCGGCAATCGCCATTCCATTCCACTACTTGATCCTTCTTTAATAACTTGAAGATTGGCTCAAGTAGCGCTAGGTGTGCAATGAATCGCAATGTAGTTCAATCGGCCCAAGAAACCTCCGACCTCCTTCTCTCAAGGAGCCGCATCTCTTGAATGGCTTTAACCTGGCGTGGTCAACCTCAATACCTCTTCCATCGACTACAAACCCTAGGAGTTTTCCTGATCCGACTCCAAAGGTGCATTTGTTGGGATTCAGCCTCACCGTACTTCTTCAACCTATCAAACAATTTCGCAAATGATCGTGTTCTTCTTCACCCGGATCGAGCTATCATGTCGCCGACGAGACCTCTATCTCGTGATGAATCATGTCATGAAACAATGTCACCATAGCACGCGATAAGTGGCGCGTCTTCAACCGAACGGCATAACCTTGTAGCGTAGTGCCCCACCGTAACGAAGTAGTCTTTTCCATGTCTTCGGAGCCATTTTGATCCGATTGTAACCGGGAAACCATCCATGAAGGAGAAAACCTGCCGAGCGGTGTTGTCAACCGTAACATCAATATGAGGAAGTGGGAAATCGCTCTTCTGACTCGCTTTGTTCGATCTCGAATCCACACACATTCGCATTTTACCATCCTTCTTAGGCACGGTACCACATTAGCAACCCATCGATAGGAGGTGACAGCTAAGAAACCAGCATTGAACGCTTCATAACCTGCTTTGATTTTCTCGACATCTCAGACGCATGCGATTTAACCTTCGCTTCATCGAGAAAACCTTCTTTGTCAGAACGTGTACCACAATATCAATGTCCAAACCCATGTCTTCGTATGACCAAGCAAAACCTCAATATAGTCTCGTAGCATCCGAACCAACCTTTCTTTAACACTGCTCAAGACCCGCCTCCTATCTTGATCTTTTTCGCCTTCGCAAGACCCAAATTCACAACCTCAACTTGTTCGTGGTCAGATAACTCGCTTTTCTTGTCAGAACCGCAAGTTCTCCGGCACTTCACAATCTTCCTCACTGCCTTCGGCTTGGTAGATCGGATTATCAAGTCATATTTAGCACTAGCATAGCTATTATTAAAGATTCGAGTGATTCTTTGTATCACGGTGTGTAAGAACACACATTTTAAGGGTGATAAAGTAAAAGAAAGAGAACAAACAATTGAATGCAAAAGTCCAACGAATTTATTGAATGAAAACACGCAAACGACAGATAATAACCTCGAACGAGCCATGACGCCGGCAAGGCACTAGCCAAAGTTTATTGTTCAAAACATAAAGAAACACGAAAAGCAAAACAAAACAAAAGCAATTACCCCGCTAAAGGAGATTGGTATGACGCCTTCGCCTTCCAATTGCCGAGCCCTTGATCCGAGTTGAAGATCCACTTGCCGATGTCGGGCCGCTGTCGCCGCCTTCTATAGCATGGATTCCATTCTCGCCGATGCGAAAGGAAGTTGGCCGCACGTCATGGCGATCATCTTCCCGACCTTGATGGTGAAGCCTAAACCGCCTTGTCGACGGACAGAAGATCGTGGAGTTGTCCCCAAAAAGACTACCTCCTTGTTCAAAGCACTGAGCATCTTTCAATGAGGCCATCCTAGGCGGGCTTGTAACCTCAGAGGATGGAGAGTCAACTGCATGACTCGGGTATTGTTTCAAAAGCTTGACAGGAGTCTCAAAGAATTCACCTCCACTCGAGGTATCGAAATGACTGAGATGACCGACCATGTACTCTTCTTCACCACACACCGTAACAACCTTCCCTTTCACCGGTATTTCACCATGTAAGGTAGAGGTATATACCGCCCCATGTATCCAAGGGGCCCAAGTAGGTAAGAGTAGGTCGGACGGATGTCCATGACAAAGAAAGTGGAGTCAAAAGTCCGGGAACCGACTTTAACAGTAATAAGCTTCCAAGTATCGCTTAGAACCATCAAAAGCTCACAATAATGTCACGGGTCTCGAACCAACCTTCGACATCAAGTCGATCAAAAGCGCTTCTAAGATATTCGAGCGTAACCTATCCACCAAAACATGAGATAATGTAACGCCTTGCATTCAATAGATGTGCAAGGCTTTGTTGTGTTTTTCCTAAGAGTCAAATCAAGATCGGAGAAGCTTAGGCCGTTGTTGGCAGCCGCTAGCAATACAAACTTCGAATCGACTGGTAGGTTCATGCACATGAGCATTCTTCGAAACTTCACCAAGGCATTAGCATGAGCCTCGAGCATAAGAGCAGAGCAAGCATAGAAATCTTGGACTGAGTCGTCCTAACTGCTCCACAACATTGTAATCACTCTTCTTGATGATCTTCGAATTTCCTCCATTTCTTGTTTGAGGTGTCTTCAATAACTTCCTTTGGTACCGTCGAGCGGTGATGAGTCATCGGGTTCTTTCCTCTAGCGGGATATTGATTGAGTAATGGAATGCGAGTGGAGTCGCAGGTCTTTTGGAGGAGAGATCTCGGAGAGAATACCCTTCCGGCTCGTCACCCATCGATCCGTGATGTTGTCAATGTCGAATGGTAACTTCAATCGTAAGATCTTCAATTGTCGAGGATCTTGCTTGACGCCATGATAGTAAACGTCACCCATAATTCCAAGGGATAGCCTTGTCGAGGAATATGGAACTAGTCTTGAGAAGTGATAATGAGAGGTGCCACTCTAGGCACGGAATCGCAGAGGAAACCTTATGGTGTTAACATCAAGATAGTCTTCTGGGAAATCACACCCCATCCCTTTAACATCTTCCATAGGAATCTTGTAACTATCGTGACAAGGTACTTCACCATGTAATCATACTTTCCACTTGCTGCCCCAAGGTATCCCACATGATGGTACAGCCGCTCGCATTGTCAATCTTCAACTTGACATTTCTTCACACACCGCACAGTGGTTTCGTAAATAGTATCTCACGATTATCCATCATGCACTAAACACGCCTTCTCAACCAAGCGCAACCATCAGCGCAGAGGGCACCAACGACATCTCGGGCATCCTGGTTGACACCGCTTGCAACAAATTCTTCTTAATACCATCGAGGAATGGTCAAGTCATCTATGTTGAAAACATAAGTATCGCCACCAACAAAGATTGGAACTCTTGTCATGGTTAGGCATAGAGCGTTGATCACATTCGAGTCTCAACAGAGGATCAAACTCAACTGCTTAGCTTCGATCATATCTTGAATCTTGTTCTTCGTGAGCCCAACAATTGTCGTTGTCGTGTCTGGCTGTTGGAATGGTAAGCACACTTAGCATTTGATTGTACTGAGAGGAAGTGTTGACATTCGAGGAGGATCCCAAGGTTATCAATTCTGCGCTCAACATGTGTTGCAAGGCTCATACAATGGCATGTTGATCTTCGAACTGCCTTCGTGCGCGCCTGCCACGCTGTCTCACCGAGGTTGGCCGATGTAGGATTCGAGATTACAACCGCCTACGATTGAGCACGGTCGGTCTTGGCTCGGCTTTTCGACCATACACAGATTGGCTTTTTCTTAGCACCAAAAGATCTCTTCGCAGATTCAAGATGTCTCTACATGAATCTTCCCACTTGATACCAAATGCGTCAATATCAACTTGAATCCGGATGAAGAATTTCCAATCGATGATCAAGAACGGGCCTGCTGTTGTTCCCATAAACATATCAACCAACTCCCTATTGGACAAGGGTGGTTGAACTCACCGCTAGATCTCTCCACTCGAGCATACTCCTTGAACTTCTCACACGACCCATAGACATGCTTTGTAGTTGCATGCGGGTGTCAATTCAAGATTGTACTCATATTGTCCAGAAAGCATCGCCTAAGTCACCCAAGTACGGATACGGTCATTCTCTAGTCGATAATACCATTCCAACTGGTGCCTAAAACTCTCTTGAAAATAGTGCATCCACAACTTTCTCATCAAGGGATCGATCTTCGGACATAGGACTTCAAATGCACTTAGGCAAGACATGCCATCATACTTGGAAAAGTAGGAACTTTGAACTGGGAGGAATCACAACACCAGAACAAGATTCAGTCATCAAAATTCATCCGACATCTTCGATTTTCCACAAGATTCAGACGGTCTTCAAGTTGCTTGTACTTGTCATCTTCATCGAGTGTTGGCTATAATCGAATGATCCTCCTCCTTTCTTCGCTCACTGGTCCCTTCATCACCCTACTCCCTGTATGGACACTTCCTTCAGAGAGCTCAATACGGCCGACCACTTTAACCCCTTTGAAACGCTCACCCATGTCGAGGAGACCAACAACCTTCTTCTTCTTGTTGATGAGCTTCTTCGATCTTCTTGGCCTTGGACCAAGTCAGAACATCTGAAACCGAGCATTCGAGCTCAAGATCTTTGATACTGCTCGAGAGCCATTTCGCTAAAATAAATAGCGAGCAAATGAGAAAACCAATCTCCAATGTACCTGTGATGCAATGTTTATGCTATGCTATGCAATGTTTATGCGAATGCAATGCAATGTTTTCAAGGACCTAAGAGATTTAAATTTGTTAAACAAGCAATGAACAAACATTTATTAGTACTTCTTTTTATTATTCTTTTTCTTTTTAAGTACAAGGGATAGTTCGAAACAATAAAAGAAAACAAAAAAAACATCCTAAAGCTCTAAGTCTCCCATGGGCGCTTCCTCTTGGTGCCGATGTAAGCATTGATGTTTCGCTCCTCATGGAGTAGCTTTGTCAACTCTAGGCCTTTCTTCTCACTTGCATAGCACTGAGCTTCAAAGGTATCCCTCTCTTCTTTAAGCTGAATCCGGATCTCTTCAAGTCTTCAAAATCAGAGGCATGTCGATGGAGAATAAAGATAGGATACGCCACCTATAGCAACAGTTCCATAATTACCGGTAACAGCGTGAATGGCATCATGAGGTTTTGAGCTCGAGCTCGCACCCATTTGAGGTAAGGTTCCCAAGGAATGGAGTTTGGTGCCCCAAAGTCTTGGTATCGCTTTTTACCATGCCCCAAGCGTATGAACCTTCGCTGGTAATTCGAGATCGTGATTGTAGTCGAACACAACATCTTGGAGAAGCATATCATGTGGACCATCCTTTCGAGCAAAACCAAACCGAGAGCTAGAGAAGGGTTGTAGTAATACTCCCTTATACCAAGTAGTGGTACATTAGGGAACTCTCCACAACGCTCAATGAATGTGAAGTCCTTTTGAGAGAAAAGATTCCAACGGATATCTGAATGAGAGAGTGACATCATCCTTTGAGACCATCTCAACCTTTGTTCATTCTTCAAAACTGATGGAGGAAGGTGCGAAATAAACCACCTTGAAAGCAACGGTACACAACACATGAGAGTTCCTTGTCGCTTAGTAGTACAGTGGAGAGAATGTAGGATATCTCCAAGTAAGGTAGGCACAGGATTGGGTAAGAAACAACTTGATGGCATTGACGTCTATGAATTGATCCGAATTAGGAAATAGAACCAAACCATAAATTAGCAAGGCAACAATGTTCTCAAATGCATGGAAACTCATAACTTTGAGGAATTCTCGGGCTTTCTTAATTAGGAACTTGGAAAGTAAACCCTTAACTCCACTTCTAGTTTCCCAATTGGCTTCAATGTCTGAACGTTTAAGATGTAAGGCGGATGCAATGTCTTCGAACTTAGGAACCTTTTCCAAACCGGTGAATGGCATTTGGTCAAGAATAGGTACCCCAAGTAGCTTAGAGAACTCTTCCAAGGTAGGAACCAACCGATAACTGAAATGTAAAGCAATGGTGTTTCGGATCAAAGAACTGAATAGGACATGCATCATATCTTCTTCAAAACCGAGATAACCAAATCAAGTAGATAACCATGTCTTTTGATGAACCGAGCATGGTCGAATTTCAAACCAATTCTTTGAATTGAGAAGGATACCCATGAAGTTGATCGGATAGTCTTTCTAGAAGCCATAATCCCTACAAAACAGAGCAAAGATAAATCCCTAGGTCCTTGAAATAGTTAGAAATGATATGCAATGCGAATGATGTCATGATGTCATGTTTAGCACACACAAACAATTCACACAATGAGCCTAGGGTTAAGGCTTGCATGAGGTATAGGTGATTACCCCACCAAAAGTTTGAGTTGGTTCATCCCGTCCTATAATAGTAACCGGTTCTAGGAATCTCATATCATAGATCTTTCTCGAGGCGCTTATTTCAATACGAAGGCCAAGTGGTCGATCGAAAATGTCCCAAAAGTCTGATCTCAATGAGCGTAGCATCGAGTATCAACCAACCTCGGTCTACACCAAAGCCGGCCATCTCACTACCTTCTAATGGCCATGATGGGTCAATTAAGGTTCTAAAAGTTTAGTTAGCGCTTGATGACACCACGCAGAAGCCAAATACTTTCTTCAACTTGGGAATGAAGAGTATCGGGGCAACCAAAGTGTCACGCTAACTTAGCCATCATGTTGACCGCGTAGTTATACGTCTAGCGGTCGCGATGATCTAATGCCACTTACCTAAAAGGAAACCCGGATCCGGGTGTAGGATCCCCCAACAATATAATACCCAAGCAACCCTTAAAGATAAAGCATACAAGTCAAACAGAAAGCATTAAAGGTTATCTAGAAATCCCTAAGGCAATTCTCTCTTTTGGGTGTTGTCCCCAGCAAAGTCGCCAGTTCTGTGATACGGTGAACTGACTTTGTAGGATTTTTGTATCCAAATGTGCGGATAGCAAGAGTCGCCACCGACTTTTATTTTTATCCAATTAAGGGAAGGTAAAAGTAACAGAGAGAAAAAGACCTTCGTTAGATTCTGAGTTCGGGAGAATGGTTATGAAAAGGGAAGGTATTAGCACCCCTTTCCATCCGTAGTTAATTCTACGGGCTCTTAGTTGCTCTTAGATAACTTTTTAAAATTGCTTTCTGTGTGTTTGACAAAGATGTTTTGAAAAAAGGCATTTCGCTTTGACTTTGTAATGACTCATGTAGGAGTGTATACAAAGTGTTCGGAAATGTTTTGTTTTGAAAAGAAATTGAACTTTGAAAAAGAGTGTGAGGTGTGGAAAGCATTTGATAGAGCAAGCAACTAAGAGACTTATTTACCCACTCAGAATTGGTCGTTTTGTTATACTTCTACATTCCTTTAGAATAGCGCTAGCCATACCATTAGTTAGTAGGTAGCTCCATTCGTTGGATGTAAACGGGACATTCGAAGGGACATCGGATGGTCATTGAAGGCAACTTGTAGGAAGTATCCTAGCACATTCGAAGGGACTATCATCATTTTTTCGTAGACGATAATCGAGGGTCAAGATCATGTATTCGGAGGCGACATCGTGGGTCTATGATCTTTGTATCGAAGGGACTATGATGATTTGTTTGGAAGGCAACGGTGCTAGAATACCTCTACGTTCGAGGGGACATGACCATTTTGAATCGAAAGGCATCGAGAGAGAATTACCCTAAGGGGTGCGTGTGTGAGAGAAGTGTGTCAAATTCAGATATTTTATCTTGAAAATTAGTGGGCTATGTTCAATTTTATCTTGCCATACACGCCTAATTACTAGCAATTGATAAGGGTGCGGAAAGGTAAAATGCGGAATGTAAAGTGCGGAAAATAAACCTACGCTATTACATGGCTTTGGGGCAGATACATAATTAGGAGTGCGGAAAGTAAAAGCCCTAAATTAAACTATTACATCCCATGAACAGTTACATTATTGGAAAAATAAAACAGTAAAAGAAACCGTCCGAATCGGAACAACCTGTGAAAGAATGAGAAAAACGGAAAATATGATAAAATCGAAATAAGAGAAAATGTTAGAAAAAATGCAATTTTTAATATGAGAAAATTTATGCATGCTGGAAATAAGATAAATAAGCTATAATAATTTTTTGGGATTTTTTGGAAATGGTTTAATAATTAAAATGCAATTTATAATGATTTAAATGCAAAAATATAAATAAAATAAATATGCATGCAAAAATTATATTTTTTAATTTATTAAATTAAATAAAGGTTTTTATGAAAATAATGTAAAAGGAAAAAATGTTTTTGGTAATTTTTTAATGCAGAAATAAAATAATGAAAATAATTAAAATGTAATGAAAATATTAAAAAAAAATGAAAATATTGGAAATATGTGAGTTTGGAAAAGAAAAACCAAGGTTGGTCCTGGCATGGTTCGAACCCACGTCCTGGGCTTCAAACCTTAAGATCCAACGCGCTGACCAACTGAGCCAGGTGTGTCAACTGTTTGGAAACGGACTGAGTGGGTTTTACACGCGTCGCCGTCTCCTTTGCCACGAACTCGCGCCAACCATCGTCTTCTCCAATTCAAATATTTGAAAGTTAGCGTCGGCTTTGGCTCGACGCTACAGGTCCTGGCAAAATCAAAAATGCAGCACACATAATATAAATAAAATCCAAGGCCATGGTTCGATTCAGGACATCAATCCGAGTTCAATGGCATAGGTCTCATGGTCCAATTTTTCCTATTTCGTGAAATCCCAAATCGTGTTCAGAAACCCTAGTTATGGTGAAACACGATTCCGGTCATAAAAATCCAATCAAAGTGCCCAGAAAGTTTGTAAGCTTCTCACTAAACACAAAAACAACAACAAATCGGATTAATAATGCATGAATATGGATAATCGAATTTTGGAAAATAAGAACAAACCGAAACTGGGATTGCTTGATTCTGGATGGTTTTGAATGATATAAGTATCTGGATCGACTCTGAAGATGCCAAGGAACCTGTTGGACACCTTAGAATTGACTGAAAACTGCTGCTGGATCAAGGATTGCTGTTGTTGGCTTCAAGAACTCGATTTTTTGAGTTTTGGATTAGGGTTTTGGAGCAATTCTTCTGTCCTTAATCATGTGCTATGCATTATGTATTTATATTGGATGGAATTGGAGCTGATTTGAGGAAGAAATCATCATCAATCAATGCAAATCAAATTTGATTTTGTACAAAATCAAATTTTCAAATTTTGGTCAATTTTCAATCCAATCTTGCCATATCAATCCAATTTTCGAAATTTGATGGCTTTGTTGAGTTACTTGGATGCCAAGGAAGAGAGAAAAATCAATTTGCAATTAATTTTTGATTTTATACTTTATTTTTGAATTTAATTTGTATTTAAATGAATAAATTCCAAATTAAATAGAAAAATAAAATAAAAATTCGTGGCTTTGGGCTTTGATGTTCCAAATTGTATGAGGAACAAGTTCGGATGAAGAAAAAGTAGGCCCATTTGCAAAGTTTTGATTTTTAGAAGTATCTCTTTGTGCATTCTTCCAAAATTGCCCAACTTGTAGATGGTGTAACTTGCTCAATTTTCCACATTTTGAGTGTTCTTGGACTTTTGAAAGCTCTAAGAGTCCTCTAACCAATGTCTTTGGTCTCATCTCAATTGGAGTTACCATGCTCAAAATATCTTCAAAACAAAAGTTGACTTTTGTTGACTTTGAAAATGACCGTAATGTTTTGAGCTATACCTCTCAAATGAAGCATTTTTGGACATTCTTGTGAGACATGAAGTTGTAGAGAATTGAATTTCTTTCAAAACAAGAGGTGGTGGAAAATTTCGAGAAAGTATGAGAAAGTTATGATCACCAAAGTTCGTTGACTTTTCATCTAGAAACCCTAATTTAGAAAGTTTGACTTTGGGCAAATCTTGAGTTTTCTTGATGAATCATGATCAACCCTTGATCAAATGATGAATGTAACTTCAAAATGAGGATGTTGACCAAAATCGAAGTTTTGACCGTATGTTGACCACAGTTGACTTTTGTCCAATACACGATTTTCAACCATTTGAGCAATTGTCTGAGGAAACTTGACTTGTGAAGCTTGAAACTTGACATGGAGAATCTTTGAAGCATATGAGGAGGCATGAAGGTCACTGGAGATGTTGGAAATCCATCTTGACTTGAGAGATACCAAACCCTAGTTTGGGTTGATTGTCTAGGAGAGAGTTTGTCTGATCAACTCTTGAGGAATCCTTGAGTATGGATGTATGAAATCTCTTGAGTAGATGGAGGGCAAATTTTGGGGTATGACAAATTCTAGTTTCTCTTGTGAGCCAAGCAACTATCAATTGATAAGTGCATTGGACTAGGATTTATTGTAAGAGTAGTTTATCACTCAAAGCTTTAAAGCACGAGTGTTTGTCTCTTGATTGAAAGCTTTGAAGCGAGATCAAGATAGTTTATTGAAGTGTGTCTTCACAATTCAATTAGTCAATAGGTTGATATCACCGTGATTGAGGGGAGTGAGTAGGTACTGATCTAAGTAGGACTTAGGTTGAAGTTGCATTGGGTAGGTTTTAAGTGAAGGAGATAAACTGGTGGTTTATTCCTGAATTAATTCTACTAATAGTGAATTTCCTCCCTGGCTTGGTAGCCCCCATATGTAGGTGTAGTTAGACACTGAACTGGGTAAACAACTTATTGTGTTCTTTACTGTTATTTATATTTACTGTGTAAATTGTTAACAGAGTGTCAGATAGTGTGTCATAACATTCTCTATGACATCACGTATCTGCTGCCAGGAATTTCACTAATAACCAATGGAGTTACCAGAGGCTTGCTACAATAGGTCACCTCCACAGGAGTGGGAATATCAAAATGTGGCACAATAATATTCACGTCGGCTTCTTCGTCCAACTCAGACTCATTGGCGGATAAAGATTCATCAGCAGAAATATATTCGTCATTAGATTCATCAAACGATCCTTCAATCATATTGACCCCATTGTTAAAACAAACTGTATACACTACAATCTGGATTACACCCTCGTCTAATAGACCCTGAATATCTCTTTTCACAATATCACAACCACGATGATATGTACTACAGATTGAGCAACCACTATATTGGTGCACCTCTTGGCCTTCAATGAAATTGAACACGGCATGCAAATATACCAGGTCGACTTTAGTTTCATTCACATCAGGGATTTAGACTGCTATTGTGTATTGATAATAAATTGTTCAGTAAGATTGATAGAAATTCTCCATAAATTTTGTAGGATTTCCAACACAAATTGGATAAGATGGTCATCACAACCAAATTAGAGTTCGAGATTCGGTTATCCAAAGGGAAGATATTAGTACCCCTCCTATATGTTGTACTCAACGATATCCATTTAGTTGGTTTCATGATCGAATATTATCATGATGTTTACTTGCGACTAATTCTTATGCGAGAAAAACGTAATCTATTGGTGAATAAGAAAAATTATCATGTTAACATTAAAAACCCTAGCAAAGAGAGGCAATTTTCGGAGAGCATTTTGTTACGACGGTGCGACATCCGATGAGTGAAATCTTGTCAACTCCTTAGATTTTATTCAGAGGCAAGTTAAACCATGAAGGTTTAAAGTCCTAATCTTTGGATTAGGGACCAGATAAAAAAGGTATACCGTTAGTTTTGAAGATCTTAGTGGAAGCAACACAAAGACTGGATCCATGGAAAAAACTACACATCAAACACATGGGAAACAAAAGAAGGTGAAGAAAAGGGTGCACACATATTCAGTAGAGGGGAAGAAGACAAAATAGATGGCAATTATGGGAGTGATTCCAATCGATTTCACTGAAGACTCTATGAAAGTGTAATCAAAGAAAGGTATACACGAGGAAAAAAACTTAGTACATGTTAGAGAATAAGCAACAATGAATGAGATTGAACAATTTCTAAATTCTACAAAGGATTGTTCTAATCGAATAAAGATAGGAGAAACACCACAGCAACCGGTCTTGGAATTGATTTTGAAAAACCTAGATGAGAAAATTAGGGATGCATAAGCAGAAGAGAAACCTCTGAATGGGGTGAAGATTGAGCTTTAAGATATTGAAGACGAGATAGAATACTGGAACTCCATCATAATATGTTATGTTCTAGGAGAAAACCCGCCTCTAACACAATTTGAAGGCTTCACTTGGAGAATATGGAAGGATAAAGGAGAGGACAAAGTAGGATTGATCACCTATAGAGTGTTCATAATCAGATTCGAATAAAAACAGGAGAGGGATGAAATTTAAAATGGAAATTATGTATTTTTGATCGGAAATCAGTGGTGATGAAACCCTGGGATAGTGTCACTTACTTCAAATGGGAGGATATCCACACAATCCTGATATGGATTAGATTGGAAGAGCTAGACCTGAATTATTAGGGGAGAGAAAACCCCATTCAAGATTGTTGGGAAAATAAGGAAAATTGTGATGATGGATAAAGCCAAAAAACTTATAGAGACGTTATCTTTTCCAAGGGTTATGATAGAGTTGGAAATAAAACATTAATTACCATATTGGGTGCACTTTGAATATGAGCTAGGGCGCACGATAAAGGTACCTATTCATTAGGAATGGAAACATGAGTTATGTACTAATTGTAAAGGGTTAGGACATAAAACATGTGAATGACAAAAACTCAAGCCAAAAAAGAAGGAATGGTTGATGAAATAGGAATCAGAGATGAAAGAGTCAAATATGGTGGAGAGGGAGCTAACAGATACTAAAGGTTTCTAATTGGTTACAAAAGGTAAGAAGCAGCAAAACTTATCTAACTCTGTCGAGCCTAAGATAAATAATGCTTTTCAAATTTTAACAAACACATCATTTGAATAATGTTCTAAACATGTTCATAAGGAAAACCCAGGAGAAAAGGGAGTGTAACACCCTTCTAAACCCAAGGAATTTTTTGCAATTATTTAAATAAATAAATCAGAGTAATATCATAAACAAAGGTGTCACATATTCACAAAAACATCATAGTAATACATCCTGCTCCGTAACATGGGTTGCAACAAAAACTATAAACCAAATCATATGCATTTAGCATCTCCAAATTATTGCAGCGGAACTCATAAATATCAAAACATCCTAAATCCAGATACCTCATATAATTGATCAAATTAAACATTGTGATCTAATTCGGATATCAATACCATAACAAAGTAATTTAAAAAAAAAAAAACATCAAAGAAAACAGAGACATATTGTCCTCAACAACTATCCCAACCCCGATGTTACATATCAGAGCAAGAATCCCTTATTTTACTGAAAGTAAATAAGACGCATCCTGAAGCTATCATCTAAACTCCTACGGACTACTCTTGATCACCCACGCATTATCCACGTGGAGGCAACATCCAAACAGAATAGGAGAGTAAATCATAATTATTATATAAGACATAAGGAATATTCATAGTAAAATATGAACATAAGTAAAATACCATGCTTCATCACATCTTCATGTTATACTCACACCTTCACCCATTCATCAGGATATGAACACACATTTCATCATATACAAACTATCTTTATTCACCAAAATGTCACATAGAATGTAATGCATCATCACAGATTCATGCATGTGGTACCAAAACTTCACTGATGACTCAGTCATTTTCAATCTCCAAAGATCTCCATCAATGTGATCGATTTTCACTTGGAACCAGAGCACTTCATTGTTTCACCAAATCCACACTATAGGATTGTTGCCTTCACTGGACAATTGTCCTACCATCATCATTGGACCGAAGTCCTAACCACCATAATTAGACCTAAGTCCTATTATGCCATGAATGCAATGATATACAACATCATAAATAATACGACCATTGATAGTCATCATGCATCACCATTCATAAATCATCATAAACATGTCATATCCTCATAGGAATCAATACAATATCATAGCATCATTATAAATAATAAACACATGATCATAACATCATCATATAAAGCAAAACTTCATCATAACATCATTATAAACAAAACATCATTGCGATTCAATGTGGTGAACCTAATTCTATCTTAACATAGGTACTAAAATTATCCTTCCTATTCTTCATTTTATTCTACATAATTCATGTTAATTGCGTTATCCATCAAATGCTTCGAACGACACATCAAACATAGCTCTAGAACTAAAATTATGATCAATTTAAGATTTCCAAAATAGCCATCCAATTCTGCCATCCACCACCTAGTGACACACCTTTGTCGCTTGGAGACGCTGCATTCGTGTCCTAACTCTCCCGACGACACTCGCTTCATCCTGACGATTCTTCGCCGGCAGGATTCTACTGTTGTGATTTCCTGCACAAACCAATCCAAACATTATGTGATTTCACCATATTATAGGTCCCGAAACTTAATCTAATCATAGGGATTCATCATCTATTAACATCCTATGTTACTACATCAATTATACATCATTTGGTTATCATTATTCATCTCTAATTCAACAAATCCTCATCCAAAATAACCAATTCATCATTCACCAAAACCTAAGGAAATTCTACCGAATCCAAACCTTAAATTAAACATAATAAAGATAATATTACTCCCATTACATTAATTTGTAGTTGAATCTGATTCCTCTTTATGTTCTACTTAAATCACTTGGTATTCATATGCCCTAGTCTCTTATCTCAACAATGTCAGTCTTTTCCCAATTCTACGATCGCACGAATGGAATAACTAAATTTTTTTCCCTAGTTTAACCTTGGACCCCTAATATCCAACTTCCTATTTTCCCCTCACTTATACTTCACTATTTATCACCTTGCCCTTATTTCTTCTGACCAACAATTATTCTTTTATTCTCAATTAAAATTATTCTAAACAATTATTCTAATTAATATATATTATTATAAAATACTCCAAAATTCCTCAATACACCTAAGCATCAAAAAATTCACCACAACATCATATAAATAATTCAAAACATCGCATAATCCATCATATTCATCAAAACATCAAGAATCTATGTCACCACTATGACTTTCACGAAACACCAAAACATCATATATTCACAACGACTCATATAATCACACTTAGTTAATTAATTAAGTAATTAATTTAAAATCCAGGGTGTTACAAGGAGTACCTTCTAGGCCTAATGGATAGAATTTTTATTCTCTATTTATTGGGAATAATATGGTTGGCCTTATTGGTTTCCTAAAAACTAGAGTAAAAAATAAAAAAATCTTGGTAGATTATACGTGATTATTTTCCTTGGTTGGTATTATACATCTAATAATGCTTTACATAATGGAGGGAGGATTGTTATAGGATGGAACCCTCTCATGTATACTATTAGTATTTTGAAATGTACCTATCAGATTGTTCAGATAATGGTTAGTCCCAATAATAAAGATGATAAATTCGTGAAACTTTTGATTATGGTCATAATGATGAATCTAGTAAAGGATATCTTTAGAAGGACCTCATAGATTTAGCCAACACAGTTCCTTGGATTGTAATGGACGACTTTAATGATATTCTAGCCAAAAGAGAAATAATATTGAAGGGTGTTAAATACACTAATTCTACTATGTTCCTTGGTTTTGAGGACTGCCTTAATTTTTGTAAAACAAATAATAGCAGCTATAATGTAATGTAAAATAGGTTGTATAAACATGCTAAGAAGATCAGGTTCAACAAGAAGTCCTATTGAAATGTCAGAATGTGTTGTGTTTAACCTATTCAACAACTGGAACAACATGTCGAATATGATGCCCTATGAAAGAGCATTTGACATCGCGTCTGATGAACTAAATAATGAGACTTAGTTCTGATTTAAATTATGCAGAATATTTAGAGAATATTATGCATCATATACAAAGCATATTTACAAGCATATTTAAAGGTCTAGAAGATTCAATCTGAAATCAAGGAGAACAATTAGGAAACTAAATATTGAAGACCTTTCTTGTAGCAGAAGTTTTCTGTAGTTTGTTACAGCTGATCTATTGTTGTTTGAAGGCCCAAATCCAGTTGGGTATAGGTTATAAAATAAGGATTTGTAACCTAGTTTTATGAGCTAGCCGAAAGTATCAAAGATGTAATCATTAGGGCTAGATGTAGTGAACAACCCAGTTTGTGGGATGATCACCATACTCCTCGAAAACAGTAGGTGAGAGGCAGTATGTATTGTTCTTGGAGGAAGCTTTGAAGCAACTCCAAGGTGTGTCCTACGGTAGAAGCAAGAGGCTTTAAGTCTTAGGTTGTTTGTGATAGAAGTATATCTTCTTTCCTTTGTCATTATTATTGTTTATCATTGTGTGTGATTGAGTGGGAGTGAGAGAGGTCTCATATCTAAGAGTTATTAGGCATAAGGGCTACTTGATAGTGATTAAGTGAGGAGTTGTAAATGGGAGATTTTAGCTCTGAATTGATACTGCTGATAGTGAACTTCATCCCTTGCTTGGTAGCCTCCAGATGTAGGTGTGTTATCACCGAACTGGGTAAACAATTCTAATATGTTATTTATATTTTCTGTACTGATTTACCATGTCTATGTGTTTATGTCATGACATTCTTGTAAGACATTTGAGTCTACTATACCAGAGTTTCATACTATCTTCCACCAATGTGTAAATGAATTCCAATTGGAAAATATTAAGTTAACATGAAACTAGTATACTGGACTAAGAAGAAGAATGATGATTATAGGATTACTCCAAAATCATTAGAAAATGGCTAATAAAGAGTGGCTCACCAAGTATGACAAAGCTGAGGTGCATTTCCCTAATGAAGGAGATTTTGACCACTCCCCTGCAATTCTTACTGTTACTCCCATGCTTCTAACCGGTAAAAAACCTTTCAAGTAATATAGAATGTGGAAAACCCATCCAGATTTTTAAAGTACTCTGATCAGAAACAGGAACAAGGGGTAGACTCAATGAACTCCTATGTATGAAGTGGTGAAAAAGTTGAAGAGAGTAAAGAATGCTCTGAGGAAATTAACAAGGAATGTTTTAGCAATCTTAAAGAAGCTGACTTAGAGGCTAGGCTGAAGCCGGAAAAATTTCAGGATAGTTTGAAGAAGAATCATCTAAATGTTGAGTTAATTATGCAAGAAAATATGGTTAGACTCAAGTATTCAAAAATTCACAAGGTTTATTACTTTTTCTTGGCCTAAAAAGTAAAATCAACTTAGTTGAAGGAAGGAGACATCAACATAATCTTTTCCATACTACCATTAGGAAGAGAAGGGCTCAAAATGACATATACTCTACACTATCAAAGATGGGGATTGGATCACTCAACCAGAGGAGGTCATAAACATTTTTTTGGAATTGTACATAGATTTGTTGGGGACTACATTGGAGGATAGAATGAAAGTTAAAAGCTCTATCATGAGGATGTATAATACTTTGAATCAAAATCAACAGGATTTTCTCATGAAACCTTACCAAATTGAAGAGGTGAAGAAGACTATTTTCAACACACATGAGGAAAAAACTCTTGGCGCAAATTATTACAATAATTGTTTACACCAGGATAACTAGGATATTATTGGGCATGAGGTTATCAGAGCTACTATATCCTTATTTAATTTGAGGCTTATGATTAAAGAAATTTACTCCACCAACCTGACTCTAATTTCAAAAGGATAATGTCCAAAGTCTCTTAGTGATTACATGCCCATTGCAAGTTGTAGAGTGATATATAAGATAGCTACACAAATGATATGTATTATGTATTATAATTCTAGTGGATCAGAACCAATGGGGCTTTTTAAAAGGGAGATACATTATGCTTAATTCATGTTCTGTCAGAACTTAGTGAGACACTATAGGAGGAAAGCAAGTCAACAAAATTTCATGATAAATATGGATTTGAGGAAGGATTATGATACTATTGAATGGGAGTTCATCAAAGAAATGATGGAATGCTACAAGTTTCCAAGTAAGTTCATATCTCTCGTTATGACTTGTATTAACAACCATATATTTTCTATTATGATGAATGGCACATTGCATGTGTATTTTAGTCCTAAAAGAGGTCTAAGGCAAAGAGACCCAATGTCCCCTTTGTTGTTTGTATTAGGCATGTAATATGACCGAAAGGAGAGTTCAAATTTTAAATTATTTAATATAATCTACTCATGGAATCATGCAAATAAAGAAACTTTTATGGTATGCATCACTAATATCCAACTCATGAGTAAATTGGGTTTTCATGTTATGATTTAGATCCTCCAAACTCAAAGGCTCTTGTTTATTTTGTCGATGTGTTAGAGGTGGAATTGAACAATTTGTTGCTCTATATTGTCTTGTCATACAATAACGGTGAAAAAATCATCATCCATGGTGAATTCAATGTGATCATTATAGTAAATGAGGGAGTCTACCTCATATAATCGACAAAGCTTATGATTAGTCCTAAAAATGCAAGAAGAGGTTTATAAATGGTGTGCACAATAGCCAAAGTTTTATCTGAAATCATCTTTGCCACATTTATCTCTTATGAGATACAATAAAGCAAATCAAATATCCAGTTGGTGGGCTAGATGAAGAGGTGTTTAGTTTTGGAGTGACATTGTGTAGGACAAAGATAAACCAAATTTGGGATTTAGTCATGAGGTTGGAATTTTTAAATTGAATCAGTTTACCAACTCGACTTATATCTTATCACTATGTCAAAAATGACCTACGAAAGCGTTTTTTTGGGCTTTAAAAGCGCTTTCGTAGGTGGCGCTGCTAAAGGTTTTAGCAGCGCTTTTTGTTTAGAAAAAAGCGCTTTCGTAGGCCTACCGATGAAAGCGCTTTTCACCCAAAAGCGCTCTCATAGGTAGACCTAAGACAACGCTTTTTTCTGGAAAAGCGCTTTCATAGGTGCCTTCAAAATGCATTAAAGGCATTCTAAAGTAAGCCTAAGAAAGCGTTTTTCCAGAAAAAAGCGTTGTCTTAAGTCTACCTATGAGAGCGCTTTTTGGTGAAAAGCGCTTACATAGGTAGGCCTACGAAAGCGCTTTTAAAAGAGCTTTTATAGGTGGCCTATGGCAGCGGTTTTAACCAAAAAGCACTTTCATAGGCCACCTATGAGAGCACTTTTTGGTTAAAAGCGCTTTCATAGGTTTTCTACTGAAAAATAAAAAATTTAAAAAATTTCTAAACCTGCATTTTTTGCAGCAAACCTTTAATTCATAAACCGGTAATTTACAATCTTATATACAAATACCATTATATATCAGTGTTATCCAAATACCAAATTTAAATATTATATACAAATACTATTATATACCATTCATATCCAAAATATATATACACCATTGTAATTCAATTAACATGGTTTTAAACGTACCAAAATCAATCCTAACAAATCAGCTATATAACACTAAGTAAATCAGTCCTAATGTACATATAAATCCAAGATCCTGATCCTGCGAGATATGAACATAATAACACGGTCAGTATTGTATACACAAAATAATGTATTCATAACCATTTTCACACAACGATGTATTCATACCTTATAAGATTCTTTGCTCAATAAAATATTGACACAACTCCTCTTTGAGCTCTTCCAATTGAAGTTTCGAGTAATATGGACACTTGTATTCATCAAAATACTACATAACAAAAAAAAAATATGCATGATTTAGTTATAAGTAATAAATTGTATGCAAAATCTGATAAATAATAAAACAAAGTACAAATCCGTAATAAGTTATAAATCCATACCGTGTTTGGAATCTCGATTTCATTCATTTGAATGATTTCTTTGGTAAACTTCAAAATGAAGTATCCGCAATCTATGCCGTTTTGTTGTTGAGGGCACTACATAGAAAAACAAATAAGATTATATACATGTATTGTTTTATCAAGTAGCATAAATATTATAAGCAAAATTGTGGAAATTAATATAGCTGTACTTTGATCCAATTAATGTTGTTTGATTTAGACCGTGGTACCCGTGCTTCCCTTTGACATCAGAATACTTGTATTGAACTGACAAAATTAAAATACTTATTTAGAACAATGACATAGAAATAGTTAAATATATAAACACAAACGAATATTTAGAATAATGTCACTTACGTATCAATCATTAGCTTCACATCCGGATAATTTGTCCAATCACCGTCAACCGAATTCAGGTAATAGACCACTTCTTTTATGGGATCGATAGAAAGCAACAACCAGTGACATCTATAAATTAAAGCAACAATTTAGACGAAAATTTTAATGTAAAAAATAAAAATATTAAAAGGAACTTAGAATGAAAATCCAATCCTGAATTATACGCCAAAAGATACAAGCTTTCTGTATTGGCAGTTGTCATAAATCTATCGACTAAGTGCTCTCTTACTGAATCTAGTTCCCTAGCAATTGTTGCTCCGCTGACACGGGAGGAAGACACGAAACGGAATCTATTTGACAATTGATTCCCGCACTTCAATTTGTCAAATAACATCCTTAAATAAAAACATAATTAATATTAGACTATTTCAATTAAATGTTTTAAAAAAATGTTCAATCAATTAAATAATATATTGAGAGGGTTACCGGATGTACGAGTGCATAACACTGACGCCTAATTCTCCATGAAGAAAGATTTGTTCCATGTCCTCTTGTCCAATTGTTTCGGTACATGGAAAAGCAAAGACACATGCATCCATATCCATTTGACGAATACCACCATTCATTAAATCTGATGTGCCAACTAGTGTTTCCAGACACTGCCGAAATGTAGGCACAAATTAATGGACAGGAACCCTCTTCTTAGGTGGTACCCTACCAACTTTCTGGCTCACCTATTGTGACCCTTGAAAAGGTACCTAAAAATAATATAGACTTATGTAAGTTATAAAGTTATGCATTTTTTTATCCTTATCATAAAATTAACAATTTAAACGTACCTCTCTTTGCAATGCAACAGACTCGCCGCGTTGCAAAATCCCTTTATCCTTAGATGCGAGTTTTGTAGGAGTCTAAAATTACCATGTAAAAAAATTGAGGTCAGAACTGTTAGTTGAATACTTAAAGATTCATAATGGTTTTTAACATACCTGATCATCTATGAAGATGAGGTCTGATGGCCATGCCACAAAAGATCCTACTGCATCTCGCAGCAATGTGGTCTCCACAACAATGTCAGGTACCGGTAGCAACGCATTCAGATCTAAAACAACATCAACTAATGCCTTCATATGGCCATCCGGGAGCGATCTATGGTGAAGTAAATCTCCCGAGGTGTTGTGCACATTTCCCTTGCCAACTACCCGATATGTCGGCGACGATAGGTATAGCTGACAACATGAAATGCCCTAACCAATAATAGCCGTTAGACTTCCTTTAATGTTGACAATAATAACCAATAATAACCGTTACAATTAAACTTTATCTAATGGATTATCATCTTAATTACCTCGGGAAATTTATGTTGACAGTTGATACTAGCCTTGTCACTAGTTTCTTTCAGCTGTGAACTGCTCATTTCCACCATATATCTCTCTTTATCCTTGTGCAGTTCACGGACTTGTGCTTGTAAATCCTGCAATGTTTGCATCACTTCTGCATTGCTAGGATTTTTTTTCTTGGATTCTTATACAGAGAGGTAGGAGTCACACCATGACCTTTACCCTTCACCCGTCCCGGATACTCAGCAACATATAGTGCTCGACTGAGTACGCTCCTGATATCCTGGTCATCACCTGTGGATACCGATTGCGATATAGTCTCCTGTAATTCATTTAAATATCGAAAATTAAAGACACAATGTTAATTATATATTAATAAACATTTAATATAATTTAATTAAAGAGACAATGTTATACTTACACACTCATCATAAACATGTTGCAAATCGGGATTAACAACTCGATCTTTGCCAATACGAGCTTCCTTCCACAGCACATGTGCGGGTAGTGATGTTTCGTCACTTTGCGTCTCTTCCAACTACGCATTGTTACAAATAATAAAATCATCAATTATAACACATTGAGAGAATTAATAAGATCGTAGAATTGATATTTACCTACAACTTTTTCCTGTAAGTGTGCATATCCCAAACGCCCTTTTTTCTATGGATATGCGGGTTTTGACGCTCTCTCGCGATTTACGGCACTCACTTTCTTGAAATTCTTGTCTCTTCTTTGGCCTACAAAAGCAACCCATTCTTCGGGTGTAATGAAGCTCTCATATTTCTTTGGACGTTCAGGATCCTCTTCAACAAAATTTCCTTCCTCGTCTTTAAGATACTTATTTGTTAAAAACGTTCTCCACCCTCTGTGTCTTTTTCCGGCCAAGCCCATTATATACTTTTTGCGGGCATCTTCAATGTTAAAGGACCTCTTCAAAAAAACATACGCATAGAGGGTGTTAGTATATGTAATTTAAAAACATTATCGTCAATATAAAGCAAATAACAACCATATATGATACCTTTATCTCAGTCCAAATTTTTTCTTTAGCCTCGTCCAACTCTCCTTTTTTCCATCTAGGAGTGGTGATCGGAATGTGCATACGAACAAGCGTACCGATGTAGCTTGTCAGCTTTACAAAATTAGACCCAATTAGTTGGTCCTCATTATTCCAATCTACATTATATGTAACCCCTCTATCTCTATCACGGATGATTCCCCGCATGATAGTTATGCCTCGTGTGATATCCTTTTCTGAAGTATCTTGTGGAACATTTTCTTGTGGAACATTTTCTGAAGTATCTTGATTACTAGCCATTTGACCTGTAATAAAGAAAAATAAAATTAAATCAAATGACATATATAAAATTCCATAATCATATATACTATAAAGAAAAAAAATGAAATGACATATATTTAAATTTTATTGAATGATATAGGCTATATATATTATACTATAATGAAAAAAAATGAAATGACATATATTTAAATTTTATTGAATGATGTAGTCTATATATATTATACTATAATGAAAAAAAATGAAAAGACATATATTTAAATTTTATTGAATGATATACTCTATAATTATATATACTATTACCTTTTTCACTAACATCTCTTTCTTTTCTTGGTAGGAATATGTTCTACTTGTCTCTTAACAACACGGACGGTTGGATTGATCTAAATACCCTCATTATGATCATTTCTAATACATGATTCATTCTCATTTTGATCATTTCTGGTAAAAGATTCAATTTCAACACCAATATCGCCTTGATCTCCAATGTTTTCATCAATTACTTTGTTAGAGAAAAGCACTATAGAACATTTTGTACTTGTCGGATCATTGACATAGAACACTTGTTTAGCTTGAGAGGCTAGAATGAAAGGCTCATCTTTGTACCCCGGCCTGTTAAGATCCACTTGCAAAAATCCTGACTTATCCATCCGTATACCATTATTATTTTCAACCCACTTGCAATCGAATATAGGAATCTGAAATTTCTCGTGATCAAACACCCAAATGCGCTCGATAACCCAAAAATACGAAATATTTGCAAATTTCGGGTTTAAGTCCTTCACACTTGATATGTGCATTGCTTCAGCTACCAAGGTGACACCACTATTTTGCATAGTACTTTTATTATCTTGTTCTTTGGTATAAAATGTGTATCCATTAATTGCGTATGCGCTATTAAAAAACACAACCAAACTTGGACCATATGCTAAACATCTCAACCTTTCACATCGAGGTGGATCTGAACGATACTTTGAATAAATATGTTCCTTAAACCATGGTATGAAACTTCGATTATGCTCTCGTACAATCCAATTTTTATTTCTATTCGAATTTAAACCTCGAAGAACACCCTTATGCATTTCAACATACGGCTCAACCTCAATCTCATTGTGCAGAACATACAAATGCACTTGATCCCGTTGGACCCTTGATACTGTCACAAATTTATTTCCAATTAGCTTCTTACCTTCTTTTTTCCAACAACATGAGATTTGGGAGTCCAATTGATTGAACATTTGACAAATATTCAAGATAAAACTCAACCGCTTCTTCAACAATGTATCTTTCGCAATACAACCCTCGGTTTTTTCACATACCCTTTTAATATTTTCATATAACGTCAACAGGTACATCCATCTCATATAAGCGGTTCGCACAATTGTGTCTCTTTCACAAGATGAACGACAAGATGAACCATTATGTCAAAAACGAGGGAGGAAAATACATTTCAAGCTCACACAAAGTAACAACTATTTCTTTTTGCAACGTTGGTAAGATCTCGATCGATCACCATCGCAAATTGACTTGAAGAAAACACAATTTAGTTATTGCGCTTACCTTTTCTCGCGATATACCTATCGGTAGAAAATGTTCCATTATAACATGGAAATCATGCCTTTAAACTCTTTAACTTGAGGTCTTTCATAGACACAAGTCTTGTAATATATGATGAGTAGCCTCGAACTTTAACTTCACCGTAAACTTACACAATATTTTTTCTCCTTTCTAGATAGAGTGTGTGGTAGGTATGTCCGCTTCCTTTCTTCACGGGTCCCAATTGGTTCTTATTCCTATGTCTACCATGTCGCCCTTGCTTTAAGGCCATCCTTAGACTTTTATATTGAGTAACGCATCAATAACATCAACTACATTTTTTCAATATGCATCACATCAAGAAAATGTCTTACGCATAAAGATTTCCAATATGGCAATTCAAAAAATCGACCTCTTCTTCCACCCACCGTGACAACTTTATGTGCAAAAGGCTTACCAAACTGAATACTCACATCTTTCACCTTTTCAAAATTTGATCACTCAATCCAAAGTGAGTTTCACTTGATTCCATCGAACGCTTTTCTCCATCCACGATATCGATGTTTAGAAGTTAAGAATCTACGATGACCGAGAAAGACATTCTTCTAACAATGTTTCAATCGATCGATCGGTTCCGCCTTCACGCATGTGACATCCTTTAATGCTATACCCGGATAGATTTTCGTATGCTGAAAAAATCGTCAATTGTTCCAAACAACATCGCCCTCAAGTTGAAGCTTTCTTTCCTATAACCATCATAAACCTCCACACCATTCTCCCACAAAATCTTCAAATCTTCGATTAATGGTTCCAAGTATATGTCTATGTCATTTCCTAGTTGTTTAGGCCCAGAAATTAACATATATAACATCATGTTTTTACGCTTCATACATAGCCACGGAGGTAGGTTATAAATCATAAGAATCACAGGCCATGTGCTATGCGAGATACTTTGAATACCGTGTGGGTTCATTCCATCAGTAGACAATGCCAAGCAAAGGTTTCTTGCTTCTTTTCCAAATTCAGGATAATCATTATCAATTTTCATCCACTGTGGAGAATCTGTCGGATGTTGAAATTTTCCATCAATAATTCTTTCATCTGAATGCCAAGTCAAGTGTCTTGAATCGGTTTCACTACAATACATCCGTCTAAATCTTGGGATTATAGGAAAATACCATAAGACTTTTGTCGGAGACAACTTTTTCTTATATCGAGGGGCACCCCATTTAGGACACTCATTTAACGATGCATACTCGTTTTGAAACAAAACGCAATCTTTTGGACATGCATGTATCTTATCATAGTTCATGCCAATAGAGTACAACATCTTTTTGGCCTCATACGTCCGATTGGGAAGAACATTATCCTCTGGTAGTATATCTTTCATAAGGGCTAATAACTCTGTGAAACTTTTATCCGACCATCCATTGTCGGCTTTTAAGTTGTACAACTTTAACACTGCAGAAAATCTTGTGAATTTTGTATAACCATTATACAATGGTTTCTCTGCATCGCCTACCAACCTCTCGAACATTTTGGGACAATCGTTAAGATCTTCTTCAAGCGCTTCTGCAATCTCTTTGACTCGATCATAATCGTATGTATTTGTGCAATCGTCTTTTGAAGCATAGGTCCTCTTATCCCCCGATTCAACATTCCCGTTACTTTTCTCACCATGCATATTCCAACATGTATAACTTCTATCAATTTCATACCGTATTAAATGTGATGCCAACTGAACTGCGTCAACCCGGTTCCCATAACAGCAATACAAACAAGGACATGTCATTCGACTGGGGTCTTTGGCGTGCGCAACAGGAAACTTAACAAACTCCAAAACCCCATTCTCGTAGTTTTTCGACAATCGATTGGAATACATCCATGTGTTAACCATATCAACTAATTAGTGCACAAAACAGTATACTGCGTTTCTGTCAAAACACAAAGTATACACGGAATGGATCCGTATCAAGAAAACACAACATACGAAAGGCGATTTAAGACAAATTCATCATAATACCAGTAATTCATCATTATACAGTATTAAGTAAGTGATGTCCAATACACTTAGCATATACTATTATATTCACACATAAAAGAAAGCATTCCCATTTAATTTTTTTCACACTATATATAATGTATCAAATACATAGAACAACTCAAACAAAAAGAATATAACAAGATAGACTCCTATTTATCATACTTCAAATTTTTCAATGGATACTTATGCAAACTTCAGCTGCGAATTAAGAATAATACAAGCACGAAACGTTGATTTCATCAAGTATACCAAAAACTTGTTTGCAAGGTTTTATCCTCATAAAGGTTTGAATTTAAGTTCCAAATACTTTCTTCAAAGTTAGTGAGAGAATTCTTGGAAGTTGTCAACAACAGATAGATTGTTATGCGAGAGACCTATTGTAGATAAATTATTTAGCTTACGAATGATGTCCAAGTGTATCATGCCATTAAACTTGTTGGCAGAAAGTTGAATGACACGAAGAGATGCAAGTGGTGGGAAGTCTGGAAAAGAACCATTAAGATTTTGATTGGTTGATATGTTAAGAACCTCTAATGTGTGTATTTGAAAGATATTTTTAGGTAAAAAAATCATTCAAATCACAATTACTGAGATCTAGGATGGTTAAATTGGAGAAATTCGCAAAGGAGTCTAGCACTATGCTTGACAAATTGTTGTTGCTCAATTTTGGAACAGAAGAAAACAATTATGTGATATATGTAAACTTTTTCATAAGCATTGCTATAGAAGAAAATAGAAGAAAACAAAAGAAAACAGAAGACAAAAACAAAGACAAAGACAAAACAGACATGCACAGAAGCTAACCTTGTCAGACGATGAACAGGAGGTGCTGGAGGTAGAACGGCGGAGAGAACGGGAACGAAATGCTGGAGGAAGAACGGCGGCGAGAACGGGGATGAAATGCTGGAGGAAGAAGAGGAACGAAATGCTGGAGAATTCCAGGAACAGGTACTGCGTGAACAGGTACTGCGTGCAAGAACAAAAGAGGAAGATGAAGATGAACAGAACAAAATGAGGGCCAAAAGTCGTATTTAGGGTTTTCAATTTTAATTATAAAATAAACTACGAAAACGCTTTTAAAAGCCCTTTCTAAAGCCCATATATGAGAGCGCTTTTTCGTTCAAAAGAGCTTTTGTATCATAGGCCTATAGCAGCGCTTTAAAAAGCGCTTTCTTAAGTCCCCCTATACGAGCGCTTTTTAAAAGCACTTTCATAAGGCCACCTATAAGAGTGCTTTTAAAAAGCACTTTCGTAGGTTAGATATTTCAAATTCCTATGAAAGCGCTTTCTGAAAAGCGCTTTCTTAGGGAACCCTATGAAAGCGCTTTTTTAAGCGAATTTTTTTTAAAGCCTACGAAAGGGCTTTCTCTTAAAAGCGCTTTCGTAGAGGCGCTGCCAAAATTTTTTTTTTTTTTGTAGTGTATACTTCATTTTTATGCAAACTTATGAGGAAATCCTATCATAATCCCAATTATTTATTTTAAATACTCTTGAATAAGTGTCTATCTCGCCTAGAGATGTCTCAAACATGTTCTTGAGAGTATGGTATACATATTTTTCTCACCCCAGATGTTTTGGAGAATATGACATCATTGTATGTGGGTTTTTCATTAGCATAGAATTCCCTTATTATATATACTTGAATAAAGTACAGAGAATTTTATAACACATGTTATCCTTAATTTTCTAGTCTTTGTACAATAATTGACAATTCTCCCAGGCCTTCTAGTTGTAATCTTCTTTCAGTGATCATTTGTATATTCCTTAACTGGTGGAAGAAATTGATAACACATAAAATGCACTACTTTCTTAGCTCGAATTGCACATGTTTTAGTGTAAATTTTGCAGATATTTGTAGCATTATACTGGTATACTATGTTTATTCTAGGTATCTGTTAACTGAAGGTGTGAAAAACACAAGAAAAGGGGTTTGAATTAAGTTTTAAATCAAAAAAAAATTCTTTAAAAATAATCCTCTTGAAATAAAAATAGTTTTTCTTCACTCTTGATAATAATGCTAGAGATGAAAGAAGGAAAGAACAAGGTATGTTTATACTTGTTCACTTGAAAACTATCAAGCTAGTCTAGTCCACTCGCCAAGGTGATTCCGCCTTATCAAACAAGGTCTTAATCCAATAACCACACAGGTTATTACAATGAACAAGATAAATGCAAGTGACTCACATACAACCTCTGAAACACACTAATCTTAGACTTCTCAAGGATTATGACCAACTGGTCCGTTAAAGGACTAATCAAACAACAATTTGAGAAAGTTTTTGTTTACAAGATATATTCTTCTACAAAAGCGAATAAGAAACATTCATTAAGAACAATAGACTTAAGAGAATGAAGGAATGCTATGAACATTCTTGTGAGGATGTGAATTAGCAGCCTTTCCTTTAAGTCTTCAAGCCTTTATATAGCTATTAAAAGATTTTATTTGTTGGAGGGTATTTCTGGATTTTCTGGAAAGCTGACAGCTTAAATGAACGTGGGGGACATAATAGTATATTGTGTCCTTCCTTAAAGGTAGTGGAATGAAACGCTTTTTTGTACCATGTACTGTTGTACCATGTTTCTTAATCTTCTTATCTTTTGGACTTCAGAGTCTTTGATGAGTATGAGTTAGAAAGAAAACAAAACTTGGGTCATCAACTTCAAGTCTTCAGAGTCTTTCAAACTTCGTCTTTAGAGTGTTCATCACTTGGTCGTCATAACCCATTGTCTTAGAAACATAAGTCTTCAACATCTGGGTTGTTCATTAGAACTCCTGTCTTCAGATCTTCATAACTTGGTTTCTTTGACATCGTATAAGAGTCCAATACTTCAGATCCTTCAGAAGCATTTTGCTACTAACCATCATAACTTGTGTAGCACAGAAGCGAAACTTGGTCTCTTCTGATATCTTGGCCACGCCATTCATTAGAAGCAGAACATGTTTGTTAAATACTCAAAATAACAAACATTAGAGTACCCAAATTATTCATACAAACATATTCATTGTTATCATTAAAACTCAGAGATACAATTGCAGAACCAAATCTTGTACAAACAAATTACAGGCGTCTACATGTTAAAATGACAAAAACTAGAGAAAACAAGAGGAAAATAAAACCTAACTTTTGTCTTTTATTTTATTTATGTGTTTTTCATACGTTTTTAAATATAACTTTTTGATTATGACAAAAAGGGGAGTAGTTAAAGAAGTAATTTTAACTCTCAATGATCAAATTCTCTTAAAAATGTTGCTTACATTTCTAACAAAATATAAACTGTTGTTTCTTAGTAGAATTGTGCTTCTTTTCTTTTTCAGGATTTTTCAAGAATCTGAAGAAAGTCTGTGCATATGACTCCTTACACTAGACTTTGAAAGAGTTAGTTCGAAGTCAAATTCTAACTAGAGATTCTGGAACTTGTCTGAGTGACATTAGAGTTCAAAATCTCAGTTGAGAAGTGGTGTCTTAAAGAATCGAGACTCTCAAGATCTTTCATCTGATCTGTTGGAACCAGGGGGAGTTGTTGCTCAGATGGTCCTTAGTCAGAAGTGATGAACTTTCACCAAGTTTGTGATTTAGGGGGAGTTTTCATGTAAAGGTTAAGTAGTCCTCACCTTTCTCATTTTTAACTTTCTTGTGATATTATGCAAAAACATTTCATCAAAATACATAGTTTTGTCATCATCAAAAAGGGGGATTTTGTTAGAACAATATTTGGTTCTACAATTATGTGTCTGAGTTTTGATGATAACAAAGAGTATGTTTGAGTGAACAGTTTTTGTTACTCTAATGTTTGTTGTATTTTTAAGATAAACAAACAGGTTCTGCTACTGAAAAATGGAGTGGCCAAGACATTAGAAGAGCATATGTTCCGCTTCTAAGCTACAGAGGTTCTGATGAACAAAGTAGTGAGGTAAGCTTCAGAACGCTCTGAAGTTTAGTTACTCTGATACATTGGTCTGGAGAAACCACTCATAAGATTAAAAGATAGAAGTGTGAGTTATGTCAAGATGTCGAAGACTCATGTTTCAGAAGACAAAGGGTTATGAAGACCAAGTGCTTGAATACTATGAAGACGTGGCTCTAAAGATTCAAAAGACTTGAAGTTCTTCTGAACTTAGGTTACAACATAGAGGGTTTTGAAGACTAGGTGCTGAAGACTATGAAGAATGTGATTCTGAAGACTCCAAGACTTGAAGTTCTTTTGAACTTATGTTACGATATAAGGTTACACGACCAAGTGCTGAAGACTCCGAAGAATGTGATTCTGAAGATTCCATGAATTGAAGTTCTTTCAACCTTTGGTTACGATACAAGGTTCTTCAAAACCAAGTATTATTCTCTTCGAACCATCAAAATCTTTGACGACTATGTCACTGGGTTTCATGACCACTTCTTCAACATCATGTCTGTCTAGAGCGCTTTTGGGTAGGACATTCAAAGCAGAGCAAGTATCTACCAACACATGAGACAACATAGTGCCCTTAAATTCCATAGAGACGAGCAAGGCTTTGTTATGTTTTTTTTGGCAGGAGTCACATCCGCATCAGAAAAGCCAAAACCATTGTCCGTGTTCAGGCTAGCAATACAACTTTCAAATTGGTCAGTAGAAGTTTCTTGGGGCACATGAGCATTCTTCAAAAATTTCACCAAGGCTTTAGCATGAGCCTCGGAGCACAGCAACAGAGCTAGCATGCATATCTTGGATGGAGTTTGTCCCAACTGCTCCACAACATTGTAATCGCTTTTCTTAATAATCTTTAGGATTTCCTCAATCTCTTGCTTGGAGGCGTCTTCAGCAACTTCCCTTGGTGTTTTTCTCGGGGCAGGCTGTGTTACTTTCTCTTTTCCCTGAGCCTCAACGGTTGGCTCAACAGTAGGAATATGGATTGGTACGACATTGTCTTTTAGAGGAGAGATATCTGGAGAAAACACTCTTCCGGTTCTGGTCACATTGCTTGATCCGGATATTTTTGATATCAAGATTAGCATCTTCAATTGTGTTGCCTTCGATGGTCAATGGTTCTTGTTTGACGCCATGGTAGTAAACTTCGGCTCCATAATTCCAAGGTATATCTTTGTTAGAGTAGTACGGAACTGGTCTGGGTGAGGTAATAATTAGAGGTGCCACTCTAGATACTGGATCAACATAGGTGATCCTTATTGTGTTTATGTCGGCATATTCTTCGGGATAGTCATCATCTCCCCATCCGGTTTCTTTGATGTCTTCAATTGCAATCTTGGAGCTTTCGGGGGTGGTTTATTTCACCAAGAAATCAAATTTCCCATTTGGCTGCCCCGAGGTATCCCAGACTTCTGGTATGGCTTCTTCTATGCTTACGTCTTCAATTTTCAAGCTTTTGAAAACATCTTCTCACAAACTCTCTATAGACGAAGTTTTCATGAATAACCCTTCTCGGTTTTCCATCAGGCGTTGAACACATCTCTTCAGCAAGGTACATCCATTGGATTCAGATGCGCAATAATAGTAGTTGTCAAAACATTCTGGAAACATGTCAGCTTGTAGAAAATTCTTCTTAACAGTCATCAAGGGGTTGGTTAACTCATTCACAACAAAGACATAAGAGTCTTTATCAATGGCGTTGAAACTTTTGCCATGATCAGGCATTGGTGCGTTGATTACATTCGAACTTTCGACAGGAGGGTCGAATTCAATTTTCTGAGCTTCAATAATGTCTTGGATCTTGTTCTTCAAGGCCCAATAGTTGTTGGTGTCGTGCCCATGGCTATTGGAATGGTATTCACACCTTGCATTAGGATTTTACTTCGGAGAAGATGTGTTGACATGCTGAGGAGGATCTCTCAAAGTAATCAGTTCTACTTTCAACATGTGTTGTAATGCTTGAGACAACAACATGTTGATCTTCGTAAATTGTCTTTTTGGCACGTTCTTCCTATGCGTATTGTCTTGTTGAGGGTGCACTGGCTCGGGATTGGATATTAGGACGGCTCCCACAGATTGATGGTGATCATTTTTTATCACAGCTCTTTTGGACATATACAACATTGGCTTCATTCTTCCCACCAAAATATCTCTTCGCAGCATTTAAACATGTCTCGACTTGAATTTTTTCACTCTAGATTCCAGCTTCAATGCGTTCTCCTATCAATATCAGCTCGGTGAATCCAACTGAAGAGTTTCCAATTAGATGATTGAAGAAAGGGTCTGTCAGCGTTCCCATGAACATGTCAATCAGCTCTCTATTAGACAAGGGTGGTTGGACTCTCCTTGCTAGGTCTCTCTATTTCTACGCGTACTCTTTGAACTTCTCATCACGACCCATAGGCATATTCTGTAGTTGCATACAGGTTGGTGCCAATTCAGCATTGTACTGATACTATTTGTTCAAAGCATCTGCCAAATCATTTCAGGTATGGATGTGAGTATTCTCTAGTTGATAGTACCACTCGAACTGTGCTCTAGACAAACTTTCTTGAAAGAAATACATCCACAGCATCCTATCAGTAGTGTGTGGTTGAACCTTCTTAACATAGAACTTCTGATGAAGCTTTGGACAAGAAACACCATCATATTTAGCAAAAGTAGGAACGTTGAACTTGTGGGGAATCACCACTCTAGGAACCAGGCTTAAGTCATCGAAGTTCAGTCCTGACATTTTCAGATTTTCCACAGCATTCAGACGATCTTTAAGTTGCTTATACTTCTCGTTGTCAGGAGGATACTGCTCACTCATATAGTCTTTTTCCTCTTCTTCTTGAGACCCATGATGGCTTCCTTGATTGGCCTTGACACTTCCTTCAGTTTTGCCGCTCTTTTCTAAGAATTCAAGCTCTCTGACTACCTTGACTGGACCTCTAAAACTTTTCCCCATGTTGCGAATACCTGAAACACCCGGCCGAAAAATCAAAGGATATAACTATATATCAATGAAGTCGCCATCGAACGTTTTTATCCCTCCAAGATGGAAAGGTAAACATCGAGTAAACCTGAAACGGATAAATCACAGTCTTGCGACCGAGAGATCGGGTAAGGAAGTCTGTTACGCGAGGGGAAGGGATTAGCATCCCACGCGCCCATAGTACTCTACGGTATCCGTTTTTACTTTCTATCTAATGGGTGTAAAGGTCTAACTATATCTGTATATGGTATAATGCATGCAAAAAGAAAAGAAGAATAAAGAAATAAAAGCAAATAATGAAAGAAAAAGAAAACACAGGGAAAAGAAGGAAATATTTTACAAAGGTTGCTCGATCTAGCCCCGCGATAGGATGCCTACGAATTCCCTCGTGCAATGGGAAAGTCAGAGCGTCGAAGTTCGGCTCACTTGTTTTGGTTGGTTTGTGTTTTTTAAATTAGCAGAAGAAACAACAAACAATGACGAAACACCTCCATGATGACGAAACATCAGCTACGAACGGGATGACTAAACATCAAAAGCGGGATGATAAAACATCGGAAGATGGGATGACGAAACATCAGCAGCAGGATAATGAAGCATCAAAGAATGAGATGACGAAACATCAGAAGACGGGATGACGAAACATCAGCAGCAGAACGACGAAACATCCTAAAACTAATTGGTTTGTATCTTTTACTTTGGAAAAGGTTTTAGATTATTAGAGTATTTTAATGCACTTGACAAAAGAAGGTTTTAATTTTAAGGATGAAAAAGGAGAAAAGATGAAATGGCTAAGGGAAACTAACCTATTTCTAATCCTAATGTTATCATACAAAGTTGATCCTAAGTTATGGATATAAACAAGGGGAAGAATCTACCTAAAGTTATCATACATGGATGCCTAACTCAATGTCTAAACTCGATAACTAACCTAATCGAAAAAACCTAAGGGGAATCTATAAAATCAATCATCATGGTTAGAAAACCAAGTGAGAAGAGGGGGTAGAATCAAGTAAAGCGCTTTGGCAAAAGCATACACACTGAGCACTAACCAGTGCTAAGAAAAAGAGAAGACGAAGAAGAAGATATAGTGGAACTTAAGTGGATGAGGTTCACACGAAGTTTCATGTGAAGTGAGGTCAGTAGACACAAAATTCATTTACAAAGTTTATACAAACCTTTAACAAACATCAAACATCATTATAAACACAGACATACAAGGTTAATTCACAAACTAGGCCGAAACTAGCCTTAAAAGCATACAAAGAGCGAATTGTGCGAAGCGTTGGGCTTAGATGAAGTTAATATACAATTAAAGAGTAAAATGACATAAAATTCAGTAGCTAACATGTTAATGTTCCATTTACATCATACAAATAAATCACAAAGATTTCAAGAACAAAAAATCTACCAAAAGTGCGTAAACATGCAACAATCGTGTGTAGTGAAGTGAATCTAAGTGTGTGAGACTTATAACATGCAAAGAAGGTCTCAAGATGCATTGATCACAATACCAACATAATATGAAAGAATTAATAACCAAATCATAAATAAAATGCCACAAAAAATGCAATTACAACATTAGTGCGAAAACTAGTCGAAGGGCTTAACTTACGAAGCGTTTACAAGTTAAAAGAAGTTATGGCAAGGCAAAGATGAAAAGAGATGGACCAAGATATATCAAGATACACAAGTTACAGTAGCAAACACATCATTTTATCAATAAGATCATTCAAACATGCATCCAAAGGATTTACAAGCAAAACACTTAAGAGAAATGCATTCGATTCGTGCAAGTGCGGGAAAACATATGTATGTATGTGTGTGTGCTTGTTGTGCATACTTGTGCTAAGTGTCACATGATGGTGGGATCAGAAGAAACACATGATAAAGAGCTACTCAAGCTATACAATATCAAGTCATTAGATGTTCCAAATTGCACATATACAACATCAACACAAAAGACTAGTTAAGAACTTGACCTAGAATGCAACTAGAAGTCGAACAGAGCATGGTTAATGCATGAATGAAAAGGAATGAACCTCATAGCTTACAAAGATATGGAAGGCAGTAGCTATCATGGTAAGAATGCATTATCATCATATACATAATCATCATGAAGATTCACAAACAAAGGAAACTAGGAAAGCCTAAGTATGCATCTAGAAGTGTGGTAAAATGTGCATAGATGTGTGATTATGAACATGGCTTGTGGTGTCCTTTTTGAGTGAAGTCAGTGATGGAAATATAGATATTACATACATTTTAGACACAAACAAATTACAATCATCTCAAAAGAAAATCTAGACAAAACTAATTCAAGAAGAACTAGTCAAGAATTTGATCTAAACATGTACCTAGGAGTCAAATGAAGCATGACATGGCATAGGTGAAGAGGCACGAACATTTAGAAGATAGAAAAGGATGGAAGTCAGTATTTATCATGGTGGAGATGCACTCATGTCATATACACAATCATCATAACCTTTTCATAAGCAACTTTCAATAAGAAAACATGAATGCGCATCCTAGAAATGTGTGATGGAAAGTGTTTGTGTGTGTATTCAAACATGCTTGTGTCAAGTGTCATATAAAAGTGAGATCATTGATGAGAACATAAATATGATGTTCACAAAAATATAAAATAATCATACATTGCAACCATTCATGGTACAAAGGTTAGCAATGGAAAAGGTCGATTCTAAACCCTAGAGTTAAATTTAAGTAAGCATACAAGTTACTGAGCCAAATATGGTGAAGAGGCAAGGTGAGAAGGCAATGTGACACTCAAGGTCAGTAGCTTAAGACCTAAGTAAATCATAAAATAAATCATTCCAAACAAGGTAAAGAGCTTGCATACAAAAGTACATAGAATTAGGGTTTGAAAACACCAAAACTAGTCAAATATGGCACTTGATAAAGATTAAACAAAATAGTTTTAATTAGAAAATTAAAACCATGTGTGACTTGTGTCATAAGTTAAACTCAAGATATGATTCATGAGAAACCAAATGTAGAAGATGAAACTTCAATAAACAAACAAATCACCTATTTGATGAACAAAATCATCTAAAGTAAATACCACCTATCTTAGATCAAATGGCATTGATTAAGATTATGTGGGAAGGGAATAATGTCTTGTATGTCATAGGGTGATGATAGAACCTGTTCTTGCAGGAAAACTATGTTGTTGATCTTTAAGGGATTCGGAGGCTCATACAAGGGATGCATGGCCTCCAAGCTATAGGTCTAGCTTACCCCGCAGTTGGGAGCCCTTAGAGATAGAATGGATGATCCCTCTTGAGCGTGTAGCTAAGAGAGGGAATGAGAGTCCTCCAATTCTCATGGCCTTGAGGCCTCTTTTATAACATAGCCGCCACTAATGATCATAATGGCGAACTCCATTAATACTTGAAACCGCCACTTAATGAATCGTAACGTCCGTGAATCGATCCATGAATAGCGAACGGAAACCGATCCGACATTCCTAGCTCGGACAGACGTCCGATCATATCCCGGCTGACCCGCCTCCTATCCCAATTCCGGAATCATACCGGATAAGGGTCTCAGATCTTAGTCCGAGATCCATCCCGAGGCTCGCAAACCCTCCGGTCTTATACCGGCCGGGAATTTATGCATGATCATAAGCCCCGAGCATATGGTTTCTAGACCTTGAAGTCTTATGCTCGATTTAATAGAAACATAAAACTTCAACCAGCCGACCTCCAATACCCACCTCCGCTTTAATGCGAGTTTGCACACAATGGTTTACCATTCTTTGCTTTTGAGGTTTTTAACGTAGCTCACGTCGCCGAATCGACACTCCACCTAATCCAAACGTGACGCTTGTTTTAGCCCAGTCGATCCCGTGACGATGGCCGGATAAAAAATTTCTTCCGACCACACATCTCGCTCGAGTAGTAAGATATATGGACCGACTAGCCCCGAGTATCTTGAGTCCAAGCTTTGGTGAAATGTTTTGACGGAATCCAATTAAGGTCCTTCGCCTTTATATGTCCGTACGCATGAGCTTTTAAGGTTGCTCGTGAACGATTTTTATGTTATGTTTAGCCCCCAAGTCATGTGGTGTAGCAAACAACTACCCCGATGGCTTGGATGAGTACGTAACAATTTGTTCACAATACCAATGTATTCCTATCTTTGTCGTTGAATCGATACTCCGCTTAACCCAAACATAACGCTGCTTTAGTCCGAGTTGGCTCGAACTTTATCTGCTATTGGTAGTAAGACTTAGCTTAACTAGACCAGCCCCGAGTCACATGATGCATCAAGGTGCTATACTTGGCTTTTCCAAGCACATAACAACTGCTCATGACACCACTTCGCTTTTTATCGCTTAACGCTGTTAGATACAGAGTCGCGGGTTGGCGCTTTTAGAGGTTCAACGCCACTAAGCCGATCCGAGATAGACCATAGCTCGTGTGACGAATCCGATGTCGAGATATCATTGCCGCTAAGAGTTAATCCGAGACGGAATCGAGCTCTTGGTAGCTCACCCGAGGATTCAACGACACTAGAGTTGATCCGAGATTGACCAGAGCCCGTGACTTGCCGGAAATTATAGGTATAACCGCCACTAGGCGCTGATCCGAGACGGAATCATAATCCAAAGAGGGTGACTGTGAGGTTGTTCCGAGTAGAACAAAGCTTTGAGGTTGTGAGCCTCTATAGGGATGATCCGAGACGGATTCGAGCCCAACCGAGGTTGACTCAAGGTTGTTCCGCGTGAGGAACAGAGCCTTGAGGTTCGAGCTCTTCCGAGGTTGACCGAGGGGTTTAGAGCCTCCGCCGAGGTCGACCAAGTAGTATTCCGCAGGAATGAGCCTTCGGATCGAAAGACGATCATAGACCGAGCTTAGCAAGACGCCGCCAATGGGTTCGTAGCCTCAAGCGAGGTTGACCAAGGAGTATTCCGATAGAACAGAGCCTTCCGTGATCGAAAGACGATCATAGACCGAGCTTAGCAAGACGTCGCCAATGGGTTCGTGAGCCTCAAGCGAGGTTGACCAAGGAGTATTCCAGAGGAACAGAGCCTTCCGTGATCGAAGACGATCATAGACCGAGCTTAGCAAGACGTCGCCAATGGGTTCAGAGCCTCAAGCGAGGTTGACCAAGGAGTATTCCGTGATAGAACAGAGCCTTCCGTGATCGAAAGACGATCATAGACCGAGCTTAGCAAGACGCCGCCAATGGGTTCGTGAGCCTCAAGCGAGGTTGACCAAGGAGTATTCCGATAGAACAGAGCCTTCCGTGATCGAAGACGATCATAGACCGAGCTTAGCAAAGACGCCGCCAATGGGTTCGTGAGCCTCAAGCGAGGTTGACCAAGGAGTATTCCAGAGGAACAGAGCCTTTCCGTGACTGAAAGACGATCATAGACCGAGCTTAGCAGTACGTTGCCAATGGGTTCAGAGCCTCAAGCGAGGTTGACCAAGGAGTATTCCGCGTAGGAACAGAGCCTTTCCGTGACTGAAAGACGATCATAGACCGAGCTTAGCAGTACGTCGCCAATGGGTTCAGAGCCTCAAGCGAGGTTGACCAAGGAGTATTCCGCGTAGGAACAGAGCTTTTCCATGACTGAAAGACGATCATAGACCGAGCTTAGCAGTACGTCGCCATGCCTTTGATTCCCGCCATATCCGAGTCTTGAGGTGCGGAGCACTTTTATCCGTTACATCCTTTTTAGTTTTTACAAACTATAATTAATTCCAAGATGCCTCTTCCCCCACACAGGAGATCAAGACGACACCTTATACAATGGTGGCTTTTACACAATATTGTAATCTTTACACAATATTTCAACAATTCAATTTATCCCAGCTTTTCGCTGTCTTCTCTTTTACCATTTTTGATCGGGATGGTTATATGAGCCCCCCAAGCGCTTAGTCTTTAAAAAAGATGAAGTGCTTTGATACTAAGCCATCCTTTATCAAGGAGGACCCAATTTTTTGTCGTTTTGCTCCTCGAGTACTTAGGCTAGGTACTTCGCTTATATTCTACATATTGTCCGTCCCTCCTTATTTGACAAGAAAATAGAGTGTCTCCGTCCGTAGGAATAGGACGACACTTATTACATAAGTTTTAGCGACTTTTTAAAGTGATTACAAACATCATAATGTACATGACTCTTCTTGCGGCAACAAAAAGCTTTATCAAAGAAAACCCTTCAGTTTACAATTTGTCCCCTGCTCCATGTCATGCTATTTAACTATTTTGTCACCAAGTTATAAACCTCGCTTCCATTTTTCATGTTTTTAAGATCACGATACTTTTCCATAGCATGGTGTTCATGATTTCGTATGCTAGAGCTTTCCGTTATAAACAACATGCATGTGTTTCCAATTGTCACCATATAAAATGATGACCTATCACGCTTGTTTTTGACTAACACAAAGATGCCAAAAATAAACATCCAAATAAAGAAGCCATAACCACTTTGGTTATAAAATAGTAATAACAGAATAGACAATAGCTACGCTGCTTAACAAGTCATATAAGAATAACTTATCCTTTAGCAACATGACAACAAAGATGGTTTCGGACGCTAGACTTGTCGACACTCTTCTCCAAGAGAGCAATCTAATACTAACATTGACTCGTAAAAGCTATTACTTCTAATATGCATAGGCAATACTTTGTGAGCACCAACGCATTGTTTGAGGATTTTATGCAATCGTCGGATCGTCATACAAAGAGGGATTAATTTCTTTTTCACAAAGAAAGTCAAAAGCGAGGATATGCTAGCACAAAGATTTACAATATATGCTTTTAACATGTCCAACGATAAACAATAAACAATTAAAGTAAAGTTTCCAAATCACTTAGCTTTTGATTATCGCGTCTACTCGGACCGTCGAGTTATGATTGAATATGCGGAGGATGGTGCAGCCCCCTTGCTAACTTTGTAACGGTCGAATACATGTATTTCATCACAACCTTCTCAAGATCTCTGGTTTTGACATCAGCAACAAATCGGCCATTCCTGACTTCTGTAACTCTGACCGTTTCGAATGTAGCTGCTACTTAAATTTAAATCTTTGTCCTTGGGATTTTTCCTTGTTGTTTCCTTGAGACGCCGAATGTAAACATGCTATAACCGCCATCCTCCGTGCTTGAGCGTTTCGCCTTATTGCCGCCTTAACCCTTGATCCGAGGTCTTCCCTGAAAGTCCTTGTCGCCGATGAAGAACATATTCAACACACACGGAGATTCCAATTATTATAAATCGCAAAATCTATCGACGCCGAGATCGGTGTTGCCGCCTCTCAAATGTGTTTACACATGACTCGCTACTCAAACGAAACAACATAAGGTTATTAGTTTACACCGCAGATTTCATAGATGCAAAATATTGAATGTAAGATGTATGCTACTTATCTTTGATGCTAGCCGGTGTTCGATTTAACTACATGTATTTTAAACATTATATGTGCATCAGAATCAGATAGCGCTTGATGCTAACTGTGTTATACATCATTCATGTTTAAAATGCAAGTACCACTATTAACCAATAGAATGCCAGTAATAAACTTATCTGGATAAAACATAGAAGACTGCAGCCCCGAGAGCACTTGGTGCCTTAGCCTTACAATTCTGTCAAGCCTTGTATCTCCGACCATCCCATTATGCCAGCGTTATTCCTGTGTGTTGATAGTGTCGTACTACATCGCAAGTTCTTTCCATTTATGCAACAACACGGTCCATGAACTTGAACGAGAACCGACATTGACTTGAGCTATAACCATACACATTTCATATGGAAATTGACATTTAGAAAACTTTATCTTTCGCCGTAAGATTTAAACGATGATAGCTAACGATGATTAAGGTATAGCATCCCGTGATAGCTCGTAAGTGACAAGTGACAACCATTAACCGACCGTGTCTCGCAATTATAACGCCAAGATTAGATTATCGCTATGTTGCTCTTAAGCTTTCTCCTTTTTATGGGACGCCTAACAGCCACCATCACGACCATGGAAAGATCGACGATACTCGCCGAGGAGCTAAAACTCACCCCACCTTGTCCGACACTTATCAACGATTCGGCATGGCATCGTTAACAATCCGCATATGGGACGATATTGCTCTTCCTTTCCACATGGAAGAATGGCTCCTCGTGTTGGGTATAACAGATGGTGTTGTTTGATAATCAACCGCCTATATCCACTTCCTCCGATCCACAACCTAATCCATCCGTGGTGAACTGAGGTCCTTCTACATAACTTTCACCGGCAGATCTACCTTGTCGAGATACTGCATGCTAGATTCTCGTTGTTGTTCTATGCCTTGGTATCTATCGATTACCTCCTACAATATTATTTTTCACCGTCATGAGCTTTCAATTCAGAATTATAGTTATTATTGACAAATTATAACGGCAACCCGTATTAAAGATTTGGTTTCTATTCATGTATCGTAAATGTACAACATTTAATTATTGTAACGATGAATTTAACAAACAATGAAGAGCAACTTATCTATCAAGTCGGGTCAAAGTTGCTAGCCCTCGGTCTTCGATGAAATCTTTCTAATGATTCTTCCTTGTCGATGTCTTCGATCGCTTATGCCCAATGGATACGATAATGGGCCCTTCCCCTTCACACCGACGAAAGCGTAGACGATGACTTAAGCTTAGAGGTGTATTTCGTTGATTCTTAATAAAACACCACGGCGATTAGCAAACTCGCAAAATCATCGTCGGATTGATCGCGATCTAGTCCGACCTATCGCCATAGGTTAGAATCTCGTGATGACCGAAGTATCGCTATGAGACTAAGGCTTCCGTGGAAGGAGATGCGAATCGGATCTAGACCTTAGATCGGAGCAACTTATGTGAAGCTTATACGCATTTTCCTTCGACGAACGCCATGAGCCATTGAATAGGCTTCTCCGATTTCACCGCTGTCCGCGACCAAGGTCAGGACCTCGATGACCACCACCGCACGGATCCTCCGATGAACACGCCCACTGGTGACGCCATGCAACGAAGGTGTATGGTCCGACTTCGATATTGACCACTTTCCACCCATACATGAGTGGTACCAAGTATTTTTGACTACAAACTATGGTTGATTGAAAAGGTCATCAAACCGAATGAGACACCTAAATGGATAGTTAGATTTGATTTGTGGCCTCGAAAGTTTTACCAAGGCCCCACGGGGGCCAATGTTCTTGGCAGAAAACTATGTTGTTGATTTACGGGATTCGGAGGCTCATACAGGGATGCATGGCCTCCAAGCTATAGGTCTAGCTTACCCCGCAGTTGGGAGCCCTTAGAGATAGAATGGATGATCCCTCTTGAGCGTGTAGCTAAGAGAGGGAATGAGAGTCCTCCAATTCTCATGGCCTTGAGGCCTCTTTTATAACATAGCCGCCACTAATGATCATAATGGCGTAACCGTCCATTAATACTTGAAACCGCCACTTAATGAATCGTAACGTCCGTAACCGATCCATGAATAGCGTAACGGAAACCGATCCGATACTCCTAGCTCGGACAGACGTCCGGATCATATCCCGGGGCTGACCCGGCCTCCTATCCCAATTCCGGGAATCATGCCGGATAAGGGTCTCGTATCTTAGTCCGAGATCCATCCCGGAGGCCTGCAAACCCCCCTCCGGTCTTATACCTCGGCTGGGGAATTTATGCATGATCAGAACCCTCACAAGATGTTTTTTATGAGCTTAAGGTAATGTCAATTAAAGTGACATACCTCAAACATCATGAACCTATAATCCATTAAGGTATTGTTATACTAAGAATTAGAAAAGAAAGAAGATTTAGCTCTTTTAGGTCATCATGATGATCTTACAATTGAATGCAAGCCAATGAATCAAAGAGCATTGAATTATTGATTACATAATTCACAAAGTCAGAAGAAAAAGCTAAGAATTCAATTAGAATTGGATCACTAATACCATGAATGATGCACATAACACAAGTATTACAACCATAGCTACATGGTGATGACATCCTAACAACAAAACCAACATGAATTGAGAAAATTAGGGGGATTAAATGAATCAATCAAACTGGAATCAAGGTCCTAAACATGCCATGAGGATAAGGTAAGTACATGAAAAATAAATTCCCAAAGGATTGCATGAATGCATTCCTCATACCTCATAATTCATACTAAAGAATGCACAAAGTGAAACAGAGATTAATCATCTTCCAATTAAAGGATCAAGATGATCCCATGAGGTCAAATGTCTCTCAAGCCTTTAGAAGGCTATCCTTGAGGTTATCATACCCCTAAACATCAATTAGAAATACAAATTGTACAAGAACATGGTCTAAGAATCAAAGCATCAACAAATTAGGGTTTTGGGAACCACACAAACTTTATGCTCAAGGTAGAAACCAAATGATCAACATATAATTTACAATAAATGAAAACATGTTTACATATAAATAGAGCATTCAAATGATCATCAAATACCCAAAGCTTGGCCTTAAATTATGTCCATAAGCTTCAAATTGAAGCTTGACTCAATTACACTAGGCCAAAGGGCATGTTCACCTTGGAAATTCCATAAAACATAGAAAAATGGGATATAAAATCCAAGCAAAAATGAAATAATGAGCTCAAATCCTTTAAAATTCAGAGACATATCCTTGCTCAATTCAAAAGTCCATGGAAGGGTCAAAATAAAATTCAAAAGGTGATACTAGTTCAAAATTTAGACTTAAATGACCAATACACAAGAAATATTTGTATAAAATACAAAAGTCAGAAATAAAAATCTACAAAAATTGAAAACAATGACCTAACATCCCAAACATGATCAAAAATATTTTTGCCATTTTTTATTTTCAAGGAAAAGTGATAAAATAATAAAATGCAAAATGTAGAATGCAAATCAAATATTTAATGTAAAATTGATTTTATTATGCAAAATTATAAAATTATAAAATAAAATCAGAAATGCATGATGCATGATTAGAATGATTTATAATATTTTTTATGTATTTTTTGTATGAAGAAAAATATTTTAAATAATTATAATTATGCATGAAATGCAATATAATGCAAAAATTCATTTAATTATGCAAAATGATAAAATTATAAAATAAAATCAGAAATGCATGATGCATGATTAGAATGATTTAGAATATTTTTATGTATTTTTGTATGGAGAAAAATATTTTAATAATGATAAATATGCATGAATTTATTTAATTATGAAAAATTTTAAAAAAAATCAAATAAAAGTCATGGTCTCATCATAAATAAATCAAAGGGCTCAGAATAAATTTTGTGGAATTTTTTATCCTGGAAAAGTATTTTTTCAAGTATTCACAAGAAAATTAGATAAAAGTTAATCAAATCAAAATTAATTAATCTCTGAATTTATTTGACCAATCAAAACATTTTTAAAAATTCCATAAAAATTCCACAAAATATTAGATACTAAAAAGAACCTATGATATTTTTTCATAATTTTGAAAATAGTTTGAGCATAAAATAAAATCAGATGAAAGAAATAAATAAAAAATGCATGAAAATTCAAATGGACAAATCAGGAAGTGACACCTCACTTCATCACTAACCTCCAGCAACCCCTAACACACATATTTCGTGCAGTTCAAACCCCCAACTTCCAGACCTCATATCTTTCTTAATTCTCAACCAAAATTCGGGATTCAAAGCTCATTTTAAAGATCTCATGGCAAGGAACATCATGCAAGTCGTGAATCTCAAAATAAGTAACTATACATCAAGAAATCACACCACGAAAAGTGCAAAAATCATCCATATTGAAATTTTCAGAAACTTCAATCATGCATATTTCATCAAATTGGAAGTTGTAAAGCTCCAGAATCATTCGAACAACATCAATGAACATGAATATAAACTCAAACACTCAAATGAACGGCTAAATTTCAAGAATCAAAGTTCAAGTTTCTTACCTCAAAAGCAAATCGTAATCTACTGTCTCCTTCACTCCAGCTGAGTTCCAATGCTTAATTTATCTTCCTTGTGTCTTGAGTATGAAGAATAAAGAAGAAAATCTTCAAATGCACGGTTGAAACTTGAGATTTGAAGAACAATGCAGTTATGGAGTTTTGTGTTTAGATCTGGAATTTAGGGTTTGTGATCGTGAGAGGGTGAAATGAGGCTTGCTCGCTTATGTATAGTATGTTGAAGAGTTTAGAAAATAAATGGGCCTTGAAATAGCCTCCTAAGTCCAATCCGAAAATTTGCTCTTATGGAGGTGTCACTGCAAGCATGGAAATGGCTTGTGCTTCTCTCGTGGTTTCACTTGCTTTTGGTGCCTTTTATTCTCATATTTTGATCCTTTTAATCTCAGCCCTTGATTCCTTTTAAATAACGAGTGTTGGTGTTTTGTCCAAAATGATCAAGTTTTGAGAATTTGGTGTGCAACCAAGTACAAGTGCACATTAAACCGAATTGGCATGTGGGCTTTAGTACACTTCTAATGAACAATAGAATTGAGTTGGGGTGAAACAAATGGATGCAAATTGAGTTTTATAAAAAATTGCATATTGCAAATTATAGCCCAATGACCTTACTTGTGACCCAAATTTCTCACAATTGACTCGTGCATTTTTTGGCCTTTTGGAGCCTATCAAAAGATCTCTCAATGAGGTTCACTATGGGCTTTGATTCATGCAAAATGATGGAATATTGAATGAGATATGACAAAGACAAGTTTAGAAAAAACAAGCCATGCACTGAAAATTCTGGGCACGCATGGGCCTGCATGGTAAACAGTTGCGAGACAACAACTTTGAGGATCCATATCTTGATGGATACTTGGCCAAATGGATGATTCCAAGCTTGATGAAGAGCTCTCATGGGCATCTACAGTATGCACATTTCAATTTTTATAATTGATGCTTGAGGAGGAAGAAATAGGCTTGGCCATATGGCACACCACCTGTTTGTGAAAAGTACACGCAGAAAAGCCTAGAAATTTGCAAGCTTGCCCAGCCTTGGTCAAAACTTGTGCATGAAACTTCTAACTCAAATATCTCCCAAATGGTGCATTTTTGAGAAATTTTACACAGTGACAAATTTGTAGGATTTTTTCCAAGATTTCCAAAAATGTATGGTATGCAACCATTGGATAAAAATTGAGAAAGTTATGACATGTTAAAGTTCTATAGGGTGGACACTTGGAAAATTTTCAAACTTCAAAAAACTTCAAGAACAAGTTAACCCCAATTTCTTCAATTTTCTTGGCTCAATGATGGGTTTGATCATGAAATATGAAAATATGATATTTGATTTGATGGTTGACCAAAAGTCCACTTGGTCACCTCCTGAATTTGACTGAATTTGAACAAAATGACCATTTTGCCCCTTGTGATCAATTAGCTTGCTTCTAATCAAAGTTGAACCTCAATATTTCAACCATGGATGTCCAACAACATATGGAAACAAGTGGAATCACATTTGAGTGAAAAATATGAAGAAATCCTAATTACACCTAAAACCCTAATTTTGCACCTTGTGTTAAGAGATAACCAATTAAGCTTCAAAGCCTCAAATCTTCTGAATGCATTGAGTAATTCTCTGAGCCATGATAACTCAAATGATCATAGGAAGATGATACTTTAAGAAATTGACCTATCCAAACTTCAAACTTCACAATGGGCCAAAACCCTAATTTAATCAGATGAATGCCACAGATGAATTCCTCACCAACTATTTGCAAAACTTTAACTCTTGAGGAATCAATGAGACAAATGAGATGTCTTGAGATATAATACATCTTGTGACTTGAAAGGTACAAAGATTTGAGAGCCTGAGATTCCCTCAGAAGAGAATGCTAACACAATCAACCTCCTTAGCTTGTAAAAGACTTGAGAACCCAAAGAATTTTAATCCTATAATGAGGTATGAATGCAATGCAATATGATGTTTATGATGAAACATAAGCCTAAATTAAGAGGGTAAATTTTGGGGGGAAACAGCTGCCCCTATTCAATCTTCTTAAAATTGATAAGCGAGAACTAGTGGAAACCTTCGAGCGATCAAAGTGGAAGAGGAATGAATACAAAAGAACTCGAAAATTTACACTCTTGAGAAGAAGAGTGAAACTTTCCAAAAGGAGCCAGAGAATACTGGACTTAGAGAATACCAAATGAAATTGGTTTTAGAGAAAAGCCAAATAACATTGTGCTTTAACAAGCGGGAGAGTCTAATGAATATTAGCCTTCCAAAGATATACGTCAAGACGAAACTGTAACGTGGACCATGATAAAGATGAGATGAAACTCAAACCAAGAGACTAGACAAAACTAGACTCTGAAAATGTACGCAATAGGACAACTATGAAAAGGGTCCTATAAGCAAGGTGACTAGAGTGCGCGATTCTAGGGACACCTGCTGGTCTCAACCAGGGTAAACAGTGGAAACTATGACAAACCGAAGGTATGAAAGATACTGGTCAACCATGGATAGACAGTAGGCGAAGCTGATTGAATCCAAGGAGTGACATCAAACGAGAAAAGACTCGACTCGATAAAACTAGAAGAACGACACTTTCTAGAAACGAGTACCAGGACAAAAACTGGATTTCACGCACGGGAAACGAGACAAAACAGACCCATAGCAAAGTGATGAGAGTGCATGTTTCTCAGACCACTTGCTGTTCTCAAACTAAAGGATAGATAGTAGACGACGCTGATTGAACCCAATAGTTATAAAATAGCCATCCCAACCGAAGATAGACAGTAGACGAAGCTGATTGAATCCATGGAGTAAAGGGGAAAGGTTTCAACCCGAGATAGACAGTATGATGGAACTGAAAGAATCCCGGGAGTAAGAAACAAAACGAGATAAAACTCGACTCATAGGACCTAGTTAGACGAAACAAACTAGATGAGTACCAGGACAACAACTGGATTTCATGCACAGAAAACGAGAAAAAATTCGACCCAAAGCGAAGTGATTAGTGCGTACTTCCAAAACACTTGGTTAAACGATCATTAGGACAAAACTGACATTCAAAAGGTATATTGATGGACATCGAAATGAACCAACAAAGGTAGTAGGGACTAAACCAATGAAATTGCACCAGAGAGAAACTGGGCTACAACTAAAACGTTGAGTAGACACTCAACTAAATTGAATGATTAACAGAATGTCGGTATGGAAATACTGAGGATAGAGGCCTCACTGGAGAAATGATCTGAAGTTAGCAGATTCACTGCGGAACATTGTGGCAATAAGGCTTATGCTTCAATGCATATTTGAAATTTTTCTATGGAGTAAAGTTCCAAAAGATTATGGAAAGTTACATTTTGAGGATGCAATGTAATGATGCATGATTAAATGTTTCACCGGGGAATGGCTGATCAAGAAGCCAATCAAACACCAAGCCAAACTTGATAAGACTTGCAAAAATAAATTGCAAAATCCACTGGGGAGAAAACCTTCAAAGAGATGAAACTCTGCGGGGAGCAATAACTTGTGTAACTGGTATAAATAAGCTACAATCGCTGAGAGGAGTTGCAAACATAAATTGCAAACTTCACCGGAGAAATAATTCTGGACGAAACCGTTGATTCTGATATGGGATGCCAAATGAAATTGGACAAAGACGGAGGAGATCCAGACGAAACCGTGACTTCTGAAGAGGAAAGCCAAATAGAAATTGGACATCGTTGGATAAGATACCGAACAGCACAGGAGTAAAGATTCCTCTGACTTCATGGGGAGCGACCAATCTTTGGTCAATGATAGGAGAAAACCCGTACACAGCTCTTGCGGAGAGTGGGTAATTGTGGCTTTAAGAAGCTCAACTGGAGACTCACAAATGATCTTTGATGAGAAAAATCCTTATTGGGGATAAAAAGTGATGTAGGATGTGCACCCTCGGAAGCATGCATCTCGGGCGAAACAACGCTTGTCATCAATCAACAGGATCGAACTCACTGGGGGGATGGGAGAGTTCTCGGAATAGAAATCCAAGTCAAATAGCTCGTTCGGGTATGAAGAAACAAAACACCTTATATAGGACAACTCCACTGGGGAAACGAAGAATATTGTGCCACAACCTTGAAAGAAAATATCTTCGCTTGGGAAAGGAGAAATCTTAAAGAAGAAATCAGATGCATTACTGATACACTGGGGAAAAGGGGGATAATTCTTGAATAAGAAATCCCAAACGCAACAACTTGACTGGGGAATCAAAAGAGTCATCAATAAACATTCTGCCTCGAACAAGTATTCTTCTGTGAACACAACAGTAACACCACTTCATTGGGGATATAGATTCTTAATCCAGAAATCTTATCAATCACCACCTATCAGACAAAACTCTCCACCTGACTGTTGGTGTAAGCCCTAGAGGCCAATAGCTTTTGGTACTTGTATCGAATTATTTATTAATAATAAAGGCTTTTCTTTATTATGTTTTCTTTTTGAAATAATAAAGTCCCTAGAATAGTTAGTCTGTTTAATGCAATGTTAAGTGTGACTTAATCATGAGATCCATTAAACACAAGGACACTATTCTTAAAGTATCCATAATCGAGCTTTATTGTGAAGTGGGATAACATTAAAGCATTGAGATTATTATGAAGATAGACTGATGATCACATCTCATGGATCATAGATAAGGAGTTATCAAGTCTTGACCTAGGTATAAATATTAGGAGTAATATTTATACTGGATTGACCCGCTATGAGAATACTACATAGAATGTTATGCAAAGTGTCATAAGTTATTCTCATGGTGATAAGTGGTGCATACCACCCTTCGACCTAAAACCACTATGAACCCTAGATGTAGAGTCAAGTGCTTTATTGTTGATCAAATGTTATCCGTAACTGGATGATCATAAAGACAGTTGATGGGTACTTCACAAAGCATGCTGAGGGACATGTGTGACCTAGATGGAATTTGCCCATCCTGCGTAACGGGATAAATGTGTGAGGGCCCAATATTGAACTGGACAAGGATAACACGGTCTATGCCTTGTGTTTAATATAGACACAAGGGAAAAAGGGTAATTATACACACAAGTATTATCACGGAAAGGTTTTGTCAGATTACATGACATTTTCGTAACTTGGGTAGCAGTGATGTGTTGCTAGATACCGCTCACTATTTATTATGTTAAATGTGATTTAATATAATTGCCAACGTCACGGAAACCTACAGGGTCACACACATAAGGGCAGATTAATGAGAGATAGTGTAAATAAGGAACATCGTAGGGTACAGTGTACTTAAGTGGAATACGGAATGTGGTAAGGTACCACATGCTTAAGTGATACACGGTACATCATAATGTATGATTTTCGTGTGCTTTATTGGGCTTTTAGTTTACAGCCTTTATTGGGCTTTTAACTTATAGCCCACACTTGTGGTCTTATAAATAGAACCCTTGTGATGAAGCTTTTCACTAGATGCAAATTCGGTCCTGAATCCCTGTCGAGATTTCGTTCACTCTCTCACTCAAAGCTTCCGTTCGTGAACAACTAGCACTGTGATCGGAAGCAAACTGTTCGTGTGGACTGAGTAGAGACGTTGTTCTTCATCAACATTCGTGATCACAGCGTTAGAAATCTGAATCGCCACAAGAGGTAATAATACTCTGTCACTGACCATGAACATTCGTAAGGATCACAAAGGAAAATTGATTTCCGCTACAATTTTAAGTCACGATTTTCCTTCACTGACGATACTGGGGAGTAGACAACCTTGAAAGAAAATTTCTTCGTTTTGGGAGACTTCCTGGGGAGAAGTAGAGCCTCCGGTGTCATTAGGGATGTTTCATATAACCAATCTTACCAATTTAATCAAACCCAAATTGCCCCAAGTCTAAATTTATGTAGACTCACTGGGGAGAATCTTTGTAGAAATACGGATAGAACTGATTCAAGAGAAGATGCCCTGGGTTATCATCAATTCTTTGAAAAGATTATCTTTCAATTCCATAGAGTCGAGACCCTCTCCTTTGAGAAGATTAAATTCTTCTTTGGTGTTCATTGTGCAAAATTACTTGATGTCAAACAATTGCTTCACATATAGAAAAATGTTTATTATGAGAATGAAAATTCAAATGCAACACTTATGTAAGTCTTGAGGTTTTCATGGCAAAGGTATTGCGACTTCTTGTGAACAAAACGCTTTTAGAATGAAAAATTTCCTTTTTTTTTTAGAATGACAGGACAAACATATGATGCCAACACAAATACTAGCACATAATTTAGGAGTCAGGAAAATAATATCTTATTGTAGTATGCTTCCGAATTAACCCATGCTTCAGTTAGGACTTTTGAGGGTTGTAACATGGTCTGGTTCACGGTTTTCAAAAAAAAAGACTTTTAGGCTCAAAATATCTGGTGCCCACCCCCTTCGTGATGTTCTCCAATCCTAAATTCAGTCAGCTTGATACAAGCATTCAACTCTTAAAAGAGTATGGCATGGCAACTTCTGCTAAGGATTTCTTGGACATGCTCGAGGAATCCACAAGGTTTACGGACACGACAGCCACTCACCTTTAATTTTGGTGTCCGATCATACGACTTTGCTCTCTTACTGAGAATCTTTCTTTAACTTTCCTCCAAAGCTTTGCCCTTCCCCCCCTTTTTTTTGCCTAAGCGACTTATTACCAAGTTCAGCGGGCAGCGGAACCCCCGGCTAACTCTGCGTAGTGTGATCAATCGCCAAAACTTAATTTGATTTTCTTAATTAAAAGAAATTTAAATAATAATAATAAAAGGTGTTTTATTATTCTTCTTGTGGTGATCAGTTATGGCCTTAGATTATTTTATTTTGTTTTGGTATTTTAAAATACGACCTGCGTGTCTTGCCTTCCTCTTAATCTCTTGATGTAACTTCTTTTCTCATCTCACTCCCTCGTATGTAAAACGAGTATTCTTTTATGTAATGTAATGTTAAGAAGAAAGAGAAGGAAACAATATCAAAGGAGGATAACCTTGGAGGTCTTGCTTGGAGAAGTTTAGATCGTCATTAGGTTTAGCTTAGGTTCTCTCATTGGCTTGAGAGAACAATTGCGCTATGGGCGAAAACTGTATCTTTTTATATGTATGTTGATGCATGTGAGAGACGATTTGCATGTTAAGCCGGTGAGATCAAACTAATAACAAATTCCCTCAAAGTAAATATTAAGCTTATGCTTTCCAAGTTTTAGCACTCATCAAGACTAGTATCGAACAATGTAGGTTTCGCCTAACGCGAGGTGCATGTTCTATATTGGTAAGGTACGATGGGATAAGTGTAATATTCAATTGCTAAAATTGTGGGTCAAACTTAACAAAACAATTATAATGAGATTATATGCGTTTAGAAGCATGAGTTGGGAATGATCCATATGATGGATTAGAATAAAGAGTTATCCACCCAACTAAGGTATTCGAGAATTGTATTGGATACAATTGGAAAGAGTTCCTACCTAAATAACTGAGTTTTGTGTAATCAGCCTAACACTGACTTAAAACGAAGTGAAATATGGATCTCGACCCACTAGAAAATCTTCCAACGGGATTTTCCGAATCAAATGATGAGGGTCATTTGATTTGAGTAAAATAGTGGGAGCAGATTTGATTAAAGGCCTAATTGAATATGTTGTTTTAATGATACTAATAATTTTATATCTTTTATGTAGATTACCATGACTCAAAATACATCATCTAACAACATTTTGCGATCAATCCTTGATAAGGAAAAATTGTCTGGAATAAATTATTTAGATTGGCTCCGAAATCTGCGGATTATCCTCAAGCATGACAAAAAGCAGTATGTCTTAGAGACACCTGTTCCTGAGGAACCTCCTAGTTTTGCACCTAAGGCTGAAAGAGATGCTTATAAGAAGCATGTCGATGATGCCAATGAAACTGCTTGTCTCATGCTTGCCACCATAAACTCGGAGTTGAAAAAGCAACATGAGAACATGGCAATGCTCGATATGATCGGACATCTGAAAATGCTCTATTAAGAGGAGGCAATAAATGAGAGGTTTCAGGTTTCAAAGGCCCTTTTTAATAGAAAGTTGGATGAGGGAACCCCTGTAGGTCCCCATGTACTCAAAATGATTGGGTATGTGGAGAACCTTGAAAGATTAGGGTTTCCACTTGAATGGAACTGCGATCGATCCGATCTTGCAATCGCTTCCGATAGCTTCACCAATTTGTTATGAACTTCAATATGAATGACTTGGATGAAGTCTTCCGTAACCGCTAAGTATGTTGAGAACCACCGAAAGCGTAATATGAAATCAAAAGGGAAGTCCATTCTGATGATCAATAATGGAAAGAAGCTGAACAAAAGGCCTACCAAGAAGGTGGGTAAAGGGAAAGGCAAGGTTGTTGCCAAATCCAAACCTACCGCTCCTGCTTTAAAGCCTAGTGGAGGGATAACAAAATAGGGCACTTGCTTCCATTATGTAAGACCAACATCGGAAAAGAAACTGCCCAAAGTACCTGGAAGATAATGAAAATGGAGTAGAGACTTCAAATTCAGGTATTTTTGTTATAGAAATTAATTTATCTACTTCTGCATCATGGGTATTAGATACTAGATGCGGTTCTCACATTTGTACCAATGTGCAGGGGCTAAAAAGAAGTAGAGAATTGGCAAAAGGTGAAGTTGATCTACGAGTTGGCAATGGAGCAAAGGTTGCTGCTTTATCTGTTGGAACTTATGTGTTAACTTTACCTAGTGGTTTAATAATTCAGTTAGAGAACTGTTATTATGTACCTGCAATTAGTAGGAATATTATTTCCGTTTCTTGTTTGGACAAGTTTGGTTTTTCATTCATAATAAAGAACAATTGTTGCTCTATTTATTTGAATGATATATTCTATGCTATCGCACAAATGAACAATGGATCAGATATCCTTGATCTTGAAATGCCAATTTATAACATTAATACTAAAAGGATTAAACCTAATGAGTTAAATCCAAGTTACCTTTGGCATTGTCGCTTAGGCCACATAAATGAGAAGTGCATTTCAAAACTCCATAAAGATTGATTTTTGGACTCATTTGATTATGAATCATATGAGACATGCAGGCTTGTTTAATTGAAAGATGACAAAATCCCCATTCACGTGAAAAGGTGAAAGGGCTAATGATCTTTGGCACTCATACATACCGATGTATGTGGACCACCGAACATACCGCCAGAGGAGGTTTTCAATATTTCATCACATTTACTGACGATTTCAGTAGATATGGTTATGTGTATTTAATGAAACACAAATCTGAAACCTTTGAAAAGTTCAAGGAATTTAAGAATGAAGTACAAAACCAGCTAGGTAAGAATATCAAAGTTCTTCGATCAGATCGAGGCGGTGAATATTTAAGCCTAGAATTTGATGACCATCTAAAAGAGTGTGGGATTGTATCCCAACTTACTCCTCCTGGAACACCACAATGGAATGGTGTATCTGAGAGAAGAAATCGAACCTTGTTAGACATGGTCCGATCCATGATGAGTCACACCGATCTTCCAAACTCCTTTTGGGGACATGCTCTGTTGACAGCAGCTTACACACTTAACCGTGTTCCTACCAAAATGGTTGAAAAGACACCATTGAGATATGGAGTGGTAAGAAACCACATATGTCTTACATGAAGATTTGGGGTTTCGAAGTTTATGTGAAACGAAAGATCTCAACTAAGCATGAGCCCAAATCTGACAAATGCTTATTTGTGGGGTATCCTAAACAAACAAGAAGATATTACTTCTCTATAATCCTTCTGAGGGCAAAGTGTTTGCCGCTCGAACTGGAATTTTCTTGGGAAAAGGATTTTATTTCCAAAGGAATAAGTGGGAGGAAAGTAGAGCTTGATGAAATTCAAGAATCACAAAGCATTGATACACCTATGGAGGAATTGGAGCAGGAAACACAAGTAGTTGTGGAAGAACAACCTGCTCCAGTAGAACAAGACCAACATAGGTCAAACAGGATACGTCACCAACCTGATAGATATGGATATCTTATAAATGGTCAAGGCGATGTATTGCTCATGGATCAAGATGAGCCTGTGACCTACCAAGAGGCCATTATTGTTCTAGAATCTGAGAAGTGGCTAGAAGCCATGAAATCTGAAATGGATTCCATGTACACTAACCAAGTTTGGAACTTGGTAGAGCCACCTATAGGAGTTAATCCTATATGATACAAGTGGGTCTTTAAAAAGAAGACTGACATGGATGGTAAGGTACATACCTATAAGGCAAGACTGGTTGCAAAAGGTTATAAACAAATTCATGGAGTTGACTATGATGAAACCTTTTCTCCAGTTGCAATGCTTAAATCTGTCTGGATTTTACTTGCAATCGCTGCATATCATGATTATGAAATATGGCAGACGGATGTCAAAACTGTTTTCCTAAATAGGAACCTTCAAGAGGATGTGTACATGACGCAACCTGAAGGATTTAACATTCCAGAAGAATCCCAAAAGATATGCAAGTTACAGCGATCAATCTATGGATTGAAGCAAGCTTCCATAAGTTGGAATCTTCGTTTTGATGAAACAGTAAAACAATATGGATTCATCAAGAATGAAGATGAGCCTTGTGTCTACAAGAAGGTTAGTGGGAGCATGATCGTCTTCCTAGTATTATATGTAGATGACATATTACTCATTGAAAACGATGTCTCTACCTTGCAACAAGTAAAAACTTGGCTAGGGAAATGCTTTTCTATGAAGGACATTGGTGAAGCAGCCTATATATTAGGAATCAGAATCTATAGAGATAGATCACAAAAAATGCTTGGCCTAAGTCAGAGTACATACATAGATAAAGTGTTGAGACGCTTTAATATGCATGATTCCAAGAAGGTATTCATTCCTATGCAACATGGCTTGTGTCTATCAAAAACACAATCCCCTTCAACGAAGGAAGAAAAGGATCGCATGAATAAGATTCCATATGCATCTGCAATAGGATCTATCATGTATGCCATGCTATGTACTCGACCAGATGTCTCATATACTTTAAGTGCAACGAGTAGGTACCAATCTGATCCTGGTGATGCTCACTAGGTGGCTATCAAGAATATCCTTAAGTACTTGAGAAGGACTAAGGACTCATTCTTGATATATGGAGGTCAGGAAGAGCTTGCTATAGTTGGATACACTGATGCTAGCTTCCAGACCGATAAGGATGACTTTAGATCGCAATCTTGTTATGTGTTTTGCTTAAATGGTGGCGCTGTGAGCTGGAAGAGTTCAAAGCCAGAAACAGTTGTTGATTCTACAAGAGGCCGAGTATATTGCTGCCTCAAATGCAGCAAAAGAAGTTGTTTGGATCAAGAAGTTCATTAGTGAACTTGGCATAGTCCCTAGCATTGTGGATCCCATTGATCTCTATTGTGATAACAATGGTGCTATCGCACAAGCTAAGGAGCCTAGATCTCACCAAAGATCCAAACACATACTTAGGCGTTATCACCTCATTCGAGAGATAATCGATCGGGGAGATGTGAAGATATGTAGAGTACAAACACTTGATAATGTCGCTGACCCACTAACAAAGCCTCTGCACAACAGAAGCATGATGGTCATACTAGATCTATGGGCATTAGGGGTATGCCTGATTGGCTCTAGTGCTAGTGGGAGATTGTTGGTGTCAGCCCTAGAGGCCAATAACTTTTGGTACTTGTATCGAATTATTTATTAATAATAAAAGGCTATTCTTTATTATGTTTTCTTTTTGAAATAATAAAGTCCCTAGAATAGTTAGTCTGTTTAATGCAATGTTAAGTGTGACTTAATCATGAGATCCATTAAACACAAGGACACTATTCTTAAAGTATCCATAATCGAGCTTTATTGTGAAGTGGGATAACATTAAAGCATTGAGATTATTATGAAGATAGACTGATGATCACATCTCATGGATCATAGATAAGGAGTTATCAAGTCTTGACCTAGGTATAAATATTAGGAGTAATATTTATACTGGATTGACCCGCTATGAGAATACTACATAGAATGTTATGCAAAGTGTCATAAGTTATTCTCATGGTGATAAGTGGTGCATACCACCCTTCGACCTAAAACCACTATGAACCCTAGATGTAGAGTCAAGTGCTTTATTGTTGATCAAATGTTATCCGTAACTGGATGATCATAAAGACAGTTGATGGGTACTTCACAAAGCATGCTGAGGGACATGTGTGACCTAGATGGAATTTGCCCATCCTGCGTAACGGGATAAATGTGTGAGGGCCCAATATTGAACTGGACAAGGATAACACGGTCTATGCCTTGTGTTTAATATAGACACAAGGGAAAAAGGGTAATTATACACACAAGTATTATCACGGAAAGGTTTTGTCAGATCACATAAAATTTTCGTAACTTGGGTAGCAGTGATGTGTTGCTAGATACCGCTCACTGTTTATTATGTTAAATGTGATTTAATATAATTGCCAACGTCATGGAAACCTACAGGGTCACACACACAAGGACAGGTTAATGATAGATAGTGTAAATAAGGAACATCGTAGGGTACGGTGTACTTAAGTGGAATACGGAATGTGGTAAGGTACCACATGCTTAAGTGATACACGATACATCATAATATATGATTTTCGTGTGCTTTATTGGGCTTTTAGTTTACAGCCTTTATTGGGCTTTTAACTTGTAGCCCACACTTGTGGTCTTATAAATAGAACCCTTGTGATAAAGCTTTTCACTTGATGCAAATTCGGTCATGAATCCCTACCGAGATTTCATTCACTCTCTCACTCAAAGCTTTCGTTCGTGAACAACTAGCACTGTGATCGGAAGCAAACTGTTCGTGTGGACTGAGTAGAGACGTTGTTCTTCATCAACATTCGTGATCACAGCGTTAGAAATCTGAATCGCCACAAGAGGTAATAATACTCTGTCACTGACCATGAACATTCGTAAGGATCACAAAGGAAAATTGATTTCCGCTACAATTTTAAGTCACGATTTTCCTTCACTGACGATACTGGGGAGTAGACAACCTTGAAAGAAAATTTCTTCGTTTTGGGAGAGACGGGAGAAGTAGAGCCTCCGGTGTCATTAGGGATGTTTCATATAACCAATCTTACCAATTTAATCAAACCCAAATTGCCCCAAGTCTAAATTTATGTAGACTCACTGGGGAGAATCTTTGTAGAAATACGGATAGAACTGATTCAAGAGAAGATGCCCCGGGTTATCATCAATTCTTTGAAAAGATTATCTTTCAATTCTATAGAGTCGAGACCCTCTCCTTTGAGAAGATTAAATTCTTCTTTGGTGTTCATTGTGCAAAATTACTTGATGTCAAACAATTGCTTCACATATAGAAAAATGTTTATTTTGAGAATGAAAATTCAAATGCAACACTTATGTAAGTCTTGAGGTTTTCATGGAAAATTTCTTTTTTTTTTTAGAATCACAAGACAAACATATGATGCCAACACAAAAACTAGCACATAATTTAGGAGTCAGGAAAATAATATCTTATCGTAGTATTCTCGATACTTGAACGACTTTTAGTGTTTTGTATCGCAAATGTGCGGATAGCAATGCCACCGACTTTTATTTTTATCCAATTAAGGGAAGGTAAAAGTACAGAAAAAGACCTTCGTTAGATTCTGAGTAAGGGAGAAGGTTATGAAAAGGGAAGGTATTAGCACCCCTTTCCATCCGTAGTTATCTACGGGCTCTTAGTTGCTCTTAGATCACTTTAAAATTGTGCTTTCTGTGTGTTTGACAAAAATATTTTGAAAAGGGCATTTCGCTTTGACTTTGTAATGATTCATGTAGGAATGTATACAAAGTGTTCGGAAATGTTTCGTTTTGAAAAGAGTTTGAACTTTGACAAAAGTGTGAGGTGTGAAAAGTATTTTGATAGAGCAAGCAACTAAAAGTCTTATTACCTACTCAGAATTGGTCGTTTTCTTGCATTATTTTACGTTCCTTTAGAATAGCGCTATCCATACCATTAGTTGGTAGGTAACTCTATTTGTTGGATGTACGCGGACATTCGAAGGACATCGATGGTCATAGAAAGCAACTTGTAGGAAGTATCCTAGCACATTCGCGGACTATCATCATTTTCGTGAGGCGACAATCGAGGGTCAAGATCATGTCTTCGTGAGGCTACATCGTGGGTCTATGATCTTGTATCGAAGGGACTATGATGATTTGTTTTGAAGGCAACGGTGCTAGAATACCCTACGCTCGAGGGACATGACCAATTGAATTCGTAAGGCAACGAGAGAGAATTACCCTAAGGGGTGCATGTGTGAAAAGAGTGTGTTGAATTCAGATATGTTATCTTGAAATTTAGAGAGCTATGTTAATTATTATCTTGCCATACACGCCTAGTTACTAGCAATTTATAGGGTGTGGAAATTAAAGTGCGGAATGTAAAGATGCGGAAAGGTAAATGTCCTACGCTATTACATGACTTTGGGGCATATACATAATTTAAACTTGCGGAAAATTAAAACCTAATTTAAACTATTACATCCCATAAACAGTTACATTATTGGAAAAATGAAAACGGTAAAAGAAATCGTCTGAAACGGAATAACCTGTAAAAGAATGAGAAATCGGAAAATACGAGATGAATCGAAATAGAGAAAAAATGTTAGAAAAATGCAAGTTTTTGAATGAGAAAAATATGACATGCTGGAAATAACATAAATATGCTAAAATAGTTTTTTGGGATTTTTTGGATGCAATTTAATAATTAAAATACAATTAAGAGTGATTTAAATGCAAAATTATGAATAAAAATAAATGTGCATGAAAAATTATATTTTTTAATTTTATAAATTAAATAAGTATTTTCTGAAAATAAATGCAAAAGGAAAAAATATTTTGGTAATTTTTAATGCATGAAATAAAATTGTGAAAAGAATTAAAATTCATGAAAATATTAAATAAAATAAGAAAATATGGAAAATATGAAAATAGTGAAGTTTGTAAAAAGGAAATGCAAAACCGGTGCCAGTGAGGATCGAACTCAAGACATGGGAGAGTATCCTTGCACAGTGAGAGCCTTTACCACTACGCCAGCTTGCACTTGTTGTCATGGAACGAAAACGTGGGATCATGAGTGCACACGCGTCACTGCCTGATGAAGTCAAGAACACACCACCGGTGGACCTTTAATTCAAACGAACGAATCGTAACCGGATCGTACACGATGCACACGCCGGCAAGCCAATGTCAACGACGCTGGAGCCCTAGCTCCGGTCGTCTTCTCCGGTGAGTTCGACGTTCAAACTTGCAAAATAACGCGAATAAAGAGAAAAGGAAGACCTTGTCCACCTAAATCGGACCTTCTGAATCCGTTGGTGGCATCATTTTTGGCTAAATCGTCCTGTATCTATCGGTTCGAATCAAACAGCCATCAAACCCCATGGCATCGTATGATTTATGCGTATGCTTGTATGAGATGCATCATTCCCGATCTATCGAGTGTCCCGAGTTTATTCAAACACACAAAAGCAAGTAATAACGCTTGAAATAAGAAATTGATTTTCAAGTTTTACCAAATCGAGCAAGCTCTAGATCGAGTTCTGGGCTGCCTTTGCTTCAAGTAAAAGATGATTATGACTCCTGGGAACCTTAGGAACAAGAATGGATGGCTAGATCGGGCTGAAACCTGCTGCAATTTGGAATTCGATTTTCCAACTTTTCTTGAAAAATTTTGACAACATAAGGGTTCTTTCTTGGGCAAGGGTTTCGCCTTTTGTAGTGTGTAATGTTGGCTATTTATAGAGGAATTTGAGAGAGGAAAAGAGTGAAAAAGATTTGATTTGAGCATTCAATATTTTTCAAATAAAATCAATTTTTTGAAAGAAATTTGATTTCCTCTTCAATGCATGATCATGCACGAATTTGGCAAGTGTTTTGGGCTTCCTGGACATCAAGTTTGGTATAAAATCACTTTTGAAAATATATTATTTTCATATTTTATATAATTTAATTTTGAATTAAATGTTCTAAAATTCAAAAATAAATTAATAAAATAGAAAATTGCCATGGCCAAGCATTTATGGGTCAAGAATAATGTCATGAACAAGTTTGATCAAAAGATTTTAGGCCCATTTGGAAAATTTTGCATTTTGACCAAAATGTCCTTTTGTGTAATCGTTCAAAATCGCCTAACTTTAATAGTGTATCTTGCTCAATTTTCCACATTTTGAGTGTTATTGACTTTTGAAAGCTCTAAGAGTCCTCTAACCAACCTTTTGGTCTCATCTCAATTGAGTTTCCATGCTCAATATATCTTCAAAACAAATTGTTGACATTTTGTTGACTTTGAAAATGACCAGAATGTTTCGAGCCATACCTCTCAAATGAAGCATTTTTGACATTCTTGTGAGACATGAAGTTGTAGAGAATTGAATTTCCTTCAAAAGAAGAAGTTGTGGAAAACGCTCGAGAAAGTATGAAGAAGTTATGATCAACAAAGTTCATTGACTTTTCATCTAGAAACCCTAATTTAGAAAGTTCGACTTTTGAGCAAATCTTGAGTTTTCTTGATGAATCATGATCAACCCTTGATCAAATGATGAATGTAACTTCAAAATGAGGATGTTGACCAAAATTATGAAGTTTGACCGTATGTTGACCACGCTTGACTTTTGTCCAATACAATCGATTTTCAACCATCCGAGCAATCGTTCGAGGAAACTTGACTTGTAAGGCTTGAAACTTGACATGGAGAATCTTGAAGCATATGACAGGCATGAAGACCATTGAGATGTTGGAAGTCCATCCGAGTTGAGAATTGCCAAACCCTAGTTTGGGTTGATTGTCAGAGAGAGTTTGTCCGATCAACTCTCGAGGAATCCTCGAGTATGGATGTATGAAATATCTGAGAAGATGGAGGGCAAATTTTGGGGTATGACACTGCCCTGCTCAATCTTCTTGTATCGGAAGGGTTAGATTGGCATGCTTGCCTTCGTGACTGGAGGTAGAAGATGATTGAACACCGAGTACACCGAAAATTTGCACTCGCCGCTGGTGGATGATGCGGGAATGATGCCATTTAGAGAAGGCGAGACTTAGGGACGAGTCGTACGCTAGACTCGAGAATGTCGATAGGGGAATTGACGGGGATGGGCTTAGGATGCCATCGGGAAAGATCGATGCTGGCGAGTGAGCCGACGCTAGGCTCGCAGATGTTCTTGATAAGGAAGGAGCGGAGACGGGCTTAAGATGCCATCCGAGGGAGTCGATGTTAGACTTCGTGCTCGCCTTTGAATGAAGTTATTGGTTTGTATTGATTTTAACCAAATATGCAGCATTCCAAAGGTGGAGGAACACTGATAAGTAGTCAGAGATGGGCTTAAGATGCCATCCGTGGAAACCGAGTCGCTAGACTATGTAGTCATGATAATAAGAAGGAATCGTAATAAATCTTCGTGCCGACATTCCGAGGTAGTAGTTGGCAAATGTGGATATCTTCCCTTGCATCGGTATTGATCCACTCGTTATCGGAGGATAACTTGTGATCGCTCGGATAGGGTTTCCGCCTAGCTTCTGTATTAATCCTAGATCCATTGTCGGAGGACAACGAGGGCGGTCGCTCGATAGTTTTCCGCCGAGATTCGGGCTTAATCTCGACCACCGTCGGAGGACAATTAGGGCGGTCTCGATAGTTTTCGCCGAGATTCGGGCTTAATCCGACCCGCTTACGCGGTGACTTTAATTGCTTTGGAGAAAACAAGAGAAATTTTGATAGCATATTTGTTAGTCTTATGCAAAGTATGATGCATGACATGTGTATGAATGACATATGCATAAAGTATGACTTTATGAGAAATGTATGAATGATAGATGTTGTGGTATTTCAAAACATATCCATCTTGAAGAAGATGTGGATGTTCCGCTGAGGATTTTGTCTTCGCTTGGGATCGAGTAGTGAGAACCCCGCTTTGAAGGAGAAGAAAGATATCCTGATTCCTCCGATGCACTATCTCGACCAAGTCTTGGGCCTAGATATTGTTGAGGAAGGTAGAGATTGAGAAACTCGTTGTTGGAGATCCCATACAGACCCCGGGGAGAGTCCGGGAGGCAATTTGTGGGGATCTTGCATGTAGATCCCGCTGGGAAGAATTAGAGGCGCCTGGGATGCTGAGCGGATCTCACCGAGAGCATTTGATGGTTGGTGGGAGACCGGTCAGCCTGGAATCTCCGATCGAGAATAGAAGACGAGATTTTCTCCTGCACTATCTCGACCAAGTCTCGAGTCCGGATACCACCGGAGAAAAGGGGAATCATGAGAGATATCCGCTAGGGATAAACATCTTAGCTGGGGAAGTGTTATTGATGTAACATTACTCGCTTGAGTGGAATCACCGCCGGATTAACATATACTGGGGAGGTTTAGTGAGGGACACCTCATGGGGAATGTTTTGGTGACCTTCGTGCCATCTCAATTCCTAGAGCCCGTAGTAATTACTTTGTATGCCCACTTTTCGCATGTTCAGAAGAGATTCTTATTGTCAAATGATAGTCATTCAAAACAAACGTTGGACTTATTGCAAACGACAATGGTGAAAATTGTAAAGAAAGAATCAGATTTATATGGAAGGTGGCTTGGCCAAGTAGTTTATACACAAGAAAAGTAAAAGCTATGCGGAAACAATCTCGTTAAGTTCCAACTATGCTAGTACTCATATATTTCAACTATCTCATCTCCTTGCCACAAGAGAAAGTGAGATCGATCTTCGCCATTTGAATCTTGAATGTTGATAGTAATCTCGAAGGTGGATCCGAAGAGACATAGTCGACGCTTAAATCCCTAACTTTTGCCTAGACCGCCTTTCGGTTTTCACCACGATACCTTTTGCCCAAGCCGCTTTTCGTGTTTTCGACTGCCGTGTGTACATGTTTTGTATATATCCTTAACTTTGCCCGAACCCTTTGGTTCGCCAGATGCCCTTATTTTTGCCTAGGTCACGACCTAGCGGGTCTATTTCATGCGTAGTATTTTTGACTATGTCTCGCTCACTGTGGTGTGGAAGTCTTCACCATCCATGGTGCTAAGTATCATAGTCTACCGAAAACACTGTTTTGACTACAAATGGTCCTCGTAGGTGGGAGTCCATTTGCCCTCGATCACCTTGTGGAAGAATGATGCGCCGACCACTAGATCACCGACTTGGTAGACTCGGTGCTTGACCTTCTTGTTAAATGCTCGATCATTCGCTCGATAGATCGTCCATGATAGATGGATGCGAGTCGCTTCTCATCAATCAAATTAACTGGTCAAGGTAGTCTGGATCCAATCGCCTTCGCCTAACTCGCATCCCGGAGGACTCGTCGAGGGTATCCAACCTCGATGGGTAAGACGGCTTCCATACCGTGATACAAGAGAGAAGCGGGTTGCCGCGATGTTCGTGGCAGAAAGCGATAACCATGAAGAGCAAATGGTAACATCTCATGCCAATCTTTGTAAGTCACCGTCATCTTCTCAGATAATCTTCTTAATGTTCTTGTTGGCGGCTTCCATCGCGCCATTCATCTTAGGCCGATATGGAGAAGAATTATGATGCTTGATCTTGAATCGCTGCAAGAGTTCAAAGGATCATCTTATTGTTGAGATTAGAGCCGTTATCCGTGATAATCCTTTCGGAATGCCATACCGATGTATAAGGTTATGCTTGATGAACGAGCCACAACATTCTTGGTAAATGATGCAAACGAGGTCGCTTCTACCCACTTGGTGAAATAGTCAATTGCCACAAGGATGAAACGATGTCCATTGAAGCAAGGGCTTGATTTTCGATCATGTCAATGCCCAACATTGCAAAAGGCCACGGAGCGTTAAAATATCTGAGGTACCGAGGTACATGTACTTTGTCGGCATAACCGCACTTGTGACAAGATCGAGCGTAAGGGTGACAATCGCCTTCGACCAATAGTAACTGCTCTCAAAATCATCTTAGCCATGGTGTGTCCAATCGGAGTGGGTACCAAATGCGCTCGTAACTCTTCTATGATAGGTATTATCGCTTCTCGATCTACATACAATGGAGTAAGCACAAGTCGTGGTTTCGCTTTGTATAAGATGTCGTTGTCGAGGAAGAATTTGATGCAAATCTTCTCATGAACTCTTATCATTGATGATGCCCTCGCTGGATATTCCCGAGTCTCAAGATACCTCTTCACGCCATAGTACCAAGGTTTTCTTCCGATCAAGCTCATAACAATACGCTGGTTCACAAACTTCTCAATGATGATCCGGGAGCCTCGTTGTCCCATCCGACCTTGAACATAGATGACATAGTAGCAATGCGTCCGCTAACCGATCTCTTCTCGTGGAATATGATCAAAAGTAATTCTTCAAAGTAGGGATCAAGCTCAACATGCTCTCGATACGGAATGAGATTTGATGCTTCATATCCCACTCGCCTTAATCCGGCTGATCACTAAAGTCGAGTCTCCATATTTGCAAGAACTTGATTTAAGTCAATAGCTTTTAATACCCATAATGCACGCTCAGATTCGGCCATGTTGTTAGTGCAATCAAACAAAGTCCGGTGAAAGGCGATGTCCGCCTGTAGGGATGTAATGATGGCGCCAATGTCATGCAGGTGTTGAGGCTCCATCAAAGACCATGGTCCATCGGGATCCTTGTTTCAGTCCTTCGTCTGGCCGTTCTTCGTAACTGTAATTAGTAAAACATCTTCATCTCGAAATTAATCGCATAGATCGATAGTCATCTACGGCTTGATGAGCCAAATGATTGGCTACCACATTTTGATCGCTCGAGAAGTGTACGATGTCATACTCGGTCGATCATTTTCCATCTTGCTATTTTTTCGAGAGAGCTGGTTTTCAAATATGTATTTTATCGGATCCATCTTGGAAATCAACAAAGTAGTGTGAGTCAACATATATTGTCTTAGTCAGCAGCCCAAGTTAAAGTTGGAAGCTGTGAGTATCTTGTTTCACGGTAAACTTTTGCTAAGGTAGTATATTGCATGCTCTTTTAGCCATGACACACATGTATTGGTTTCTTTCGGTGAGGTATTGTGATGAGGGATCTAAGGTACTTACTTTTGGTACTTATTTTGTCGCGATTCCATCCATTCCACTACTTGATTTCTTTAGTAACTTGAAGATTGGCTCACAAGTAGCGCTTAGATGTGCAATGAATCGCAATGTAGTTAATCGCCCAAGAAACCTCCGACTTCCTTCTCGGTGTGGAGCATTTCTTGAATAGCTTTAACCTTGGCGGGTCAACCTCAATACATTTTCCATCGACGACAAATAGGATTACCGGAGTGTGCACTTGTTAGATTAAGTCTCGCCAGATTTCTTCAACCTCACAGATTTTGCAAATGATCAAGATGTTCTTGATCGAATGTCGCCGACGAGACCTCTATCTCGTGATGAATCATGTCATGAAATAATGTCACCATAGCATGACAGTGTGGCTCTTCACCGAACGATATAACCTTGTAGCAAAGTGCCCACGTGTAACGAAGTAGTTTTTCATGTCTTTCGTGAGCCATTTTGATAATCGAGAACCGGAGAACCAGAAAAGGAGAAAGCCGTGTTGTCAACCGAACATCAATATGAGGAAGTTGTTTTATCGCTTTGTTCAGATCTCGTAATCCTCACACATTCGCATTTTACCATTCTTAGGTACGGGTACCACATTTGCAACCCATCGTGGATAGGAAGTAACAGCTAAGAAACAAAGATTAAATGCTTCATAACTTCGGCTTTGATTTTCGACATCTCGACGATGCGATTTAACCTTCGTTTACCGAGAAAACCCTTTTTGTTTAATGTGTACCACAATATCAATGTCCAAACCCGCATGTCTTTTGTATGACCAAGCAAAACCTCAATATAGTTCGTAGAATCTGAATCAAATTTCTTTAACATTCTCAAGACCCGTTTATCTTTTGATTTCTTCACAAGATTCAAATTCACAACCTCAACTTTCCGTGGGTCAGTAACTCGCTCTTTGCCAGTAGTTCGCAAGTTCTCCTGCACTTCACAATCTTCCTCACTTTCGCTTTTGCTTGGTAGATCGATTATCAAGTCATATTTAGTAATAGCATAGATGTTATAACGAGATTCGGAGTGATTTGAAGTATCACGGGTGTGTAAGAAACACATAAATTTTGAAGGGGTGATAAAGTAAAAGAAAGAAAACAAACTCAATTTTTCGGGCAGTATACTTAATGTCACAGTAGAATGTTATGACAAGATTCGACATCGCTTGTTAATTTACACAAGAAATATAGCAAAGAATAACACAATAAGTTGTTCACCCATTGGTTCTAACAAACCACGCCCTGAGGCTACCAAGTGGATAAGTTCACTATTAGTAGTATCAATTAAAGACCCTACAACTCACAGCTGAGTTTTCTCACTTAATCACTACCCAATGACACTTTTACCTAAGTACTACTTAGATATGAGTTCTACTCCCCTCAATCAAGCAGTTGATCTCAACCTATTGTTTAATTGAATTGTGAAGACACACTTCAATACACTATCTTGATCTCGCTTCAAAGCTTGCAATCAAGAGACAAACACTCGTGCTTCAAAGCTTTGAGTGATAAACTACCTTACACTAAATCCTAGTCCAATGCACTTATCAATTGATAGTTGCTTCACAAGAGAAACTAGAATTACACAATAACAACTGTTACTAACCTTAACAAAGACACAAAATACAACTCGCAATATCTTCAATAAACTCGAGGCGTGGATGTATTGTAAGGGTTGATTTTTATATAGAAGCCCAATCTTCGGCCATTTATAAAGATAGCTAGGTTTACTTAATTTTCCTAAAACATGGTTTGTTCAACAACCAATTTAGGTTTAATTAAGATTAACCTAGCAGCCACGTGAGCATGCTTAAAACATAAATAAAATGCTCAACAAACTTCCTCGAAAAATTCAGGAAAATCGATTCGTTAGTATCATGTCATAATCAATGTCATAACATCTGCCATGACATCACTGCTTTCTAGTAATTTCCAAGATGCTTTAGCTTCCTCAGCCTGAAGCTGTACTTTTTACCATCCTTGTCCAGAGATTTATCTTCATCTGAATGTCATGACATCCATCATGACATTGTTAAAGCCTAGTTTTACCAAAATTGATGCCAACTTAAAACACTAACAAACTCCCCCTTTGGCACATTTTTGGCTAAAACATCTAGACCTATCAGAGTACAAATGCAGCAGAAGACTATTTACCTAGTTCTAAATTTCTCTAAGCTTTCCTAAGTTTTAAGTACCTAGAACTAATAGAAGATAAATTCTACCCATACAAAATCCCATACAAAATCCCATAATTTTCCCATAGTTGCCCCCACATACACTTTACCAAACCCCCCATACAGTTTCCCAAGAATTAATACTTCCCACAGTATTTCTTCTCCCCCTTTTTAGCCATAAAGGGCCAAAGAAACCATACAAATTCCTTTACTATTGAAAGAGAGTCAACAAGAAAAGAAATATACCAAAGCAAGTAGTTAAGTACCAGCAAGTATAATAACAGGATACATCATTGTTCAGCATTACACATCTGTCAATAAAGGATTACAAACATCCAAACAAAATTGAAACAAGCAAAATGTAAAATAGTTGATGAGTAAACAAAGAATAAAGGTGGAGGCATCAAGTGCTTTTCTCCAGAGGAGGCACTGGAAGGAAGCTTCTTCAGATCCTTCTTCAAAGATTCGTGTTTGATCAAGACCAAAATAAAGATTATCATCATCTTCAAGATCACCAACCGCATCATTATCATTTTTCTTCATCCTCAACTTGTGTCCCCGCTCCAGTGAGAGATAAGCTCTTCCGTACTTCGCTTGCTTCAAGTTCTTGTAAGTTGCTTCAGCAATGACATTTGCTTTATGAGAATTTTCTTGACATTGATGTCTCGCAGATGTCATGACAATGTCCGGGACATGTTTCCTTGGAACAGTTTGTAGTGGAAGCCAAGGGCGTAGGTTCTTTTGTGCATCAATCTCGCACCAAGAATGTCCGGATGTTGATCAATCATAATTCCACACAGCAGTGAGGGAAAAGCTATTGGTCCCTTGATGGCATAGCTGTAGCACGCCGAGTGTCTGATCAAATATGTAGGATCCATAGTCAAAGGAAGCTCGAGTACCTATCGCATAAATGAATCTTCCCAATCCATTGGAGATGGTGGATTTGTGATTGGTTGAACCCGCTAAGCACCAATCTTATGCATTAGCAAACTTGACACTCATTGCTTGCGAGAGCTTTCCTTTAGAGGCCATTGCTTGCACTGCTTGGCGTTGATAGCCATGCATCTTGTTGCCTTCCCAGCCCGCAGAGTATTCTCGTGTCCGCTTAGGTATCTGTTGACCACTTTGGAGAAAACTGACTTTTCTCCCTCACATAACAAATTGTAATCATCAATTTCTATCCCCACCAAGAGATTGACAATAAACTCTCTCACCGTAGTTTCATAGCAGTTTGAGAGTTTCTACTATTTCACATCGCCCCGCCTCCTTAATCGTTAATGATCTCCTTGCACCCGTAGCACTCCTACCCGCCTCTTTCCAAGGCAATCCTCTTCAGTAAAACATACTTCCATCTCCCAGATTTTCGTGGATGATGGAATGAGATGTTGTCAATGCCACTTCGTGCACTTGGGAAAGCTTCCCAAGAATTGCCTTTTCTTTGGATGAATGTCATGACATTCATTACAACATCAAACTCGAGCCTTGATCGTAATCCACCGTTCGTGTTCCTTTCTTTTCACAATAGGTGTTCTCTTTGGTTTAAAGTCACCACCGCTTCACTCTACTTCTTTGTAGAAGAACCACCTGGATACTTCACCTTTGTCCACAAGCTCGATCCTTTTCGTGGCCTGCAGACACTGCTTTTCCTTTTCTCTTCATCATTCGCTTTGCAATGCTTGATTGACATTGGCAATAAGATCATTGTCGAGAACATTTCATCTAAATCAATGACTGGAGGTTCGCAAGTGGTTAGATTCTTGAATCGGTGACTCTTCCAAAATGCCGTAAATGTAGTCATGTGGACCCACTGAGGAACACTTTGCTGGTGATTCTTCAAGATTACCATCAGAACATAATCAGACTGACTTTATTAGGGCAACATTTTGGCGGGACTTCTCAAGAATGCTGTCAGAGGACTCATCTTCCTTATCAGCAGAGATGTTGTTATGTGCATTATCAATACTACACCGCACTCTTTAACAGAGTGATCTTCATTATTCTTGATAGGAGAAGTATCATGATCACCGATGTCCGGACATTCTCCGTGACATCTCGGATCAACCGCTAAGCTAGGGCTAGCGACTTTCATTTAGAGACATCGAGACCTGGAACATATTGATTCTCATTTAGGATATTCATCACTATCCTAGCTATTGCTACGCGAGACCTAGACTCCGGGTTCACTCTTTCCGGGGAAATGTAAGATGATGGAACAGAGGTCTTACCAGAGGGGAAGCTTGAGGTCTTCTTGCATTCCTTGTGCGCTTCTTAACCTTTTTTCGATCAGAGCTTGGCGCAATGGAGTGACCTTCGAGCTTCAGTTGCATGGATTCAACACTTTCCCCGACTTCACCATGGAGGGAGATGGAGAGCCCGTTTTTGGGATGATGATGAGGACGAAGATTTTTCGCTGATGGTTTTGAGAGAATGAGAGCGAAAAATGCAAGGAGATTTAGAGTTTCTGGAAGTAAGAGTGATGTAACCTTCAAATGGAGAAACTTTATATAAGAATGTCCCTTCCTATTCTTGGACTTTTAAAATGGGGATGAAAGTACCTAAATGCCCCACTTATGATTAATTGAAATACCAAGTCCTGTTCCTTGTTGTAGGCTATTGCTATAACTCCCATATTGACAAATACCCAATTTGTCCCTTATATTCGGACCGACCTTAAGAGCTTTAGTAATAATAACACAAAGGCAATGTCATGACATCCTGATGACATTGTACCAATCGGTTTATGGTATCACCCGAACAATTGCTATCACTGTAGTTTCACTTCAACATTGTATAGTACCACACAATTTTTCTTCTCACGATCCAAGGAATGAGGTTACTTCTCAAGGAGACACTTCCAACAGTAAATCCTTTTCCACAAGCTTAGATCAACACCCTTTCCACTTGTTCTGTTGGATACCTTCAAATGTGGAATGGTAATAGTCCTAGTGTGGCGCCATTCTTCATTCCAAGCTTCTTGACACAATTCCTTGAACACTTGGTGAAGGAAGTGTTGAGCCATCCATCATTGTTGAGACTTCTTCAGATACCAAGTGATTACCATGGATCGGTTACCATGATTTTTTCTTCGCCTAAGAGGACATCATCCAAGATTTTTCTCCCTAACATTTGACAAGTGAGACACTTGGTCAACCTTTCATGCCGTAACCTAGTACTTTGCTTCAAGATTGGAGTGATCAAATGTCTGACATTGAGTGTGACATTCGATTTCGAGCGGACAATTACCACAGATTTTCCCTTTTCCATGTGAATTCTTGGTAATCTTCCTTCTTCTTTGAACTGATCTTTTCATTCCTCCGAGGTGTGGTGGTCGATTCTTGTTGCCTCAACTTCACTTTCTTCATCTTTGGCGTAGCATGGCGAGGCTGAATGGGTTTTCGGATGGCGGGGTAGTGTTTTGATCCGACTCCTCATAATCACTACTTGTTCATTATTGATTACAAGACAGTGCCTTTGACGTGGTATCCCATATCATAGTCGACTTATGCTAATGATTTAAGCGATTTACCAAAGAAGACCTTCTGTGTTTGGAACTGCATGCATTGAGTTTCCAACACCTTTGATTTCTCCTTTAGCTCCATCTCCAAAGGTAACAAAGCCGGTAGAATGAGGCTTAACATTTCGAAGATTGCCCACCATGTGCTTGGAACATCCATCGCAAAGTACCACTCTTCCTTGATGTATAAGAGGAAGTCTGTGCTGCTCGAAATGTAGTCTTCTTCTTCTTCCACCGGTGAGTGTATGATGCCTTGTTGACTTAGGCTTCATATATGAAACCGATTAGATACCCATGTAGCCTATAGCAGTGGACTTTATGTGACCAAATCTTCCAAGAATAACATCTCCATCTTTCGCCTGATTTCTATGATTTTGATGTTGAACCCAATGTTGTGACATCCTTTAGACATTGGTTCATGTTTGCGCTTTTCTCGTGGTCAACAACTTTCTTAGTTTCCACATATCTCGTGGCAAACCTATTTCCTACTTTGTGGAATGGCATTTTTGCCTTTGGCTTCCTGTGTTTGTTCCTCCCTCGTTATTAGTAATCTTTGCAATACATACCCCGAGCGACATGATCAGACGGATGACATCTGCTTTGACATTGTTTCTTATGTCTTCTTCTTAGTGTCACCAATGTGTTTCTTTTCAGCAACATATCCTAAACCATGCTTATTCCCCGCACTTTGTCCCACCAAGAATTTCATTTTTTGACTGATGTCAGATTTTGATGACTTATACATCTGATCAAGCTTGAATTCAACATGACAATATCACCGTTGAGGAGAGCTATATTGTGGCTTTCCTTTTCTCACCTCTAGCTTCACATTCTCGCCTAACTTCTCAATTTTTCTGCTTTGACACACTTCATCATTTTTCACACATAGCCTCGTAGTTCTCAAGAAGCTTTTCAAATGTCACTTCCTCATCACTAGAGTCCATGTCGAATTGTACACTCAAAGGAGAGCAGTGACAAGTTTGGCACCTTCTTCCTCGATTCCTGAATCACCATCGCACCTAAGTGACAACCATTCCTTTCTTTTGTTTCTTAAGAAAGGTGGGACATTCACTCTAATATGTCCATATCCTTCACATTCATGACATTGGACCTCTCTCGCTTGGCCTTTTCTTTTCCGACTGGATTTCATTGAGTCATAAGATCCGCTAGTGTCGATGCAATGTCCTTGACATTTGACCTTGACTTTGGATCCATCCTCTTGATAAGCTTGTTGAACTGTCAAGCATAGCTATAGATTCGTATATCTTCTCCTCATCTTCTACCTTTTCCTTCTTCGAATTGGATACAAGAGCTATGCTTTTATTCTTTCATGCCTTCATTGATTCCCATCTCAAAGGTCAAAGGGATCCAATAAGTTCTTCAACTTTCGTGATGCCGATGTCCCGAGCCTCTTCAATTGCTGTGACTTTCATTGCAAACCTTTTGGGCAAGGACCTGAGAATCTTTCTCACCAAAGTTTCTTCGACATCTTTTCACCAAGTGCTCCCGAGGCATTGGCAATTCCAACACATTCATGTGAAACTCATGAATAGTTTCATTTTTCTTAATTTTCAAATTTCAGTAGTGAGCATTCAAGTCTTGACATCTTCACTTTGGATGTTCCTCATGAGTAGTTTTGAGAGTGTCCCACACATCCTTGGCCAGCTCACATTGATGAAACCTCAAGATATTTTTGCTGAAGTAGTATTTCAATCTTTAGTTTTCAGAGCCAACTCTTCTTCCTCTTGCTCCATTCTTCCTCGTGTTTCAAGACAAGAGTCCCATCTTTCTCAACCTTGGTTGGATGTTTCCATCCTTTATTCGAGCTCTCCTTCGATATCTACTGATCTTAAGAAGGCAATTATACGAAGATTCCATTATTAATTTGCATGTGGTCTGGTCTTCCAAATTTTTTCTTGTTAAGTATAACTATAATTTCTTGGGATTTAACTTGGGGCGGTGGTGCCAATTGAAATTCCTGGCAGAGTATACTTAATGTCACAGTAGAATGTTATGACAGATGACATTTGTTAATTTACATGTAGAATATAGAAAGTAATAATAAGTTGTTCACGGGGCCGGTTTAACAAACCCACGCCCTGGAGGCTATGCCGTGGATAAAGTTCACTATTAGTAGTATTAAAGATTTTAAGCCAACTCACATGATGTTTCTCACTTAATCACTACCCAATGACACTTTTTACCTAAGTACTACTTAGATATGAGTTTTACTACTTTCAATCACTGCAGTATTCTCAACCTATTGTTTAATTGAATTGTGAAGACACATTACACACTATTTGATTTCGCTCAAAGCTTGTAATCAAGAGACAACATTGTGGTTTAAAGTTAGTGATAAACTACTTTACACCAAATCCTAGTCCAATGCACTTATCAATCGATAGTTGTCGCTTCACAAGAAACTAGAATTATGACAATAACAATCGGTTATTAATTTTAACAAGACATACAAAATACAAATTTTAATATTCACAATGAGGCGTGGTCAGACAGGGTGGTTGATTTTTATAGTGTTTCAACCTTTTTTGGGTTTATAAAGATAGTTGTGGTTTACTTAATTTTCCTAAAAACATGGTTTGTTCAACAACCAATTTAGTTTAATTAAGATTAACTTAGCATCTACGTGAGCATGCTTTCTAATAATGTAAAAACATAAATAAATGCTCAACAAACATCCTTAAAAATTCGTGAAAAATCGATTTTGTAATGTAATGTCACACTAATGTTTCATTCGCTATGACATTGCTTTTCTCGTAATTTCCAAAGATGCCTTAGCTTCCCGCCTGAGCTGATTTTTTAATTCATCCTTGTCCGCAGGATTTATCTTCATCTCCAATGTCATGACATCCATCATGACATTGTTAAAGCTTCAGTTTTACCAAAATTGATGCCAACTTAAAACAAGAAAACAAACAATGAATGCAAAAGTCCAACAAATTTATTGAATGAAAACGCGCAACGATGTATAATAACCCTCGTGAACGAGCCATGATGCCTCGGCAAGGCACTAGGCTTTCAAAGTTTATTGTTCAAACATAAAGAAATACTGAAAAGCAAAAAAAAAAAGCAATTACTCTCGACTAAAGGAGATTGGTATGACGCCTTCGGCCTTCCAATTGCCGAGCCCATGTCTCGAGTTGGAAGATCCACTTGTCGATGTCAAGCCGTTGTCGCTGCCTTCTATAGCATGGATTCCACTGGCCGATGCGAGAAGTTGGCCGCACGCTCGCTGCATCATCTTCTCTGACTCTTTGATGGTGAAGCTAAACCGGCCTTTGTCGGATTTGAAAGGAAGATCGTGGAGCTGACCCCAAATAGAACTACCTTCTTCAATGCAGCCTGAGCATCTTTCAATGGAGGCATCCTAGGCGAAGTTTGTGTAACTTCAGAGGACAGAGAGTCACTGCATGACTGGTATTGTTTCAAAAGCTTGACAGGAGTCTCAAAGAATTTCCTTCCATCTCGAGGTATCGGAATGATCAGATGATCGACTATATACTTTTCTTCCACATATCAATAATCTTTTCACGGGTACTTTCACCTCGATGTAGGGTGTATAATACCGCCCCATGTATCCAAGGGCGCCCAAGTAGTAAGAGTAAGCTGGATTTAATGTCCATGACAAAGAAAGTGGAATCAAAAGTCTGGAACCGACTTTAACAGTAGAGTGAGTTTCCAAGTACTGCTCGCTTAGAACCATCAAAAGCTCTCACAATTATGTCACTGGGTCTCGTAACCAACCTTCGATATCAAGTCGATCAAAAGTGCTTCGTAGGATATTCGTAGTGTAACTGTATCAACCAAAACATGAGATAATGTAACGCCTTGCATTCAATGTAGATGTGCAAGGCTTGTTGTGTTTCTTTCCAAAGGAGTCAAATCAAGATTTAGAAGCTTCAGTTGTCATAGCCAAAGTTAGCAATACAAACTTCAAACCGTCAAGGTAGTGTCTTTGAGGTACGTGAGCATTCTTCGAAACTTCACCAAGGCATTAGTATGAGCCTCGGAGCACAAGAGCAGCAAGTATGGAGATTTTGGATTGAGTCTGTCCTAATCGCTCCACAACATTGTAGTCACTCTTCTTGATAATCTTCGTAATTCTCCATTTCTTGTTTGAGGTGTTTCAAGAATTTTGGTACTTCTCGCCGAGCAGATGAGTCACGGGTTCTTTCCTCTAGCTTGGGAATGGATTGAATAGCCGGAATGCGAAATGAGTCATGTGTTCTTTGGAGGAGAGATATTCGGAGAGAATACTCTTCCTGCTCGTCACCTTACTGATCCGTGATGTTGTCAATGTCAGAATGGTAGCTTCAATTGTAAGATCTTCAATGGTCGGGTCTTGCTTGACGCCATGATAGTAAACATCACCCATAATTCCAAGGGATAGCTTTTGTGAGGAATATGGAACGGTCTTGAGAAGTGATAATGAGAGGTGCCACTCTAGGCATGGATCGCAGAGGAAATCTTATGGTGTTAACATCAAGATAGTCTTCGAAATCGCACCCCATCCGGTTGCCTTAACATCTTCAATAGGAATCTTGTAGCTCTCGTGAACAATGTACTTCACCATGTAATCATACTTTCCACTCGCCCTAAGGTATCCTACACAGATGGTATGCTTATTCAGATTGTCAATCTTCAACTTAGACATTTCTTCACATATTCTCGCAGTGTGGTTTCGTAAATAGTATCTCACTTATCCATCATGCACCGAACACGCCTTCTCAACCAACAACCATCAAAGTGTATGGGCACCAACGATACCCTCTGGGCATCCTGGTCGACACCTGCTTGAGCAAATTCTTCTTAATACCATCGAGGAATGGTCAAGTCATCTATGTTGAAAACATAAGTATCATCCCCCAAGATTGGAACTCTTTGTCATGATTAGGCATAGGCGCGTTGATCACATTCGAGTCTCAACAGAGGATCAAACTCAACTGCTTAGCTTCAATCATATCTTGAATCTTGTTCTTCGTGAGCCCAACAATCATCAAGATTATGTCTCGGCTATTGGAATGGTAAGCACACTTAGCATTAGGATTGTATCCTGAGAGGAAGGTTGACATTCTGAGGAGGATCCTCAAGGTAATCACTCGCTTTCAACATGTGTTGCAAGGCTTGCATAATGGCATGTTGATCTTCGTGAACCTGCCTTCGTGGCGCTGCTCGCTACGCTGTTGTCTCACCGAGGTCAGGCCGATGTAGGATCGAGATCACAACCGCTTCTCACGATTGAGCACGGTCGGTCTTGGCTCGCTTTTCTCGACCATACAAGATTGGCTTTTCTTACCACCAAAAGATCTTCGAAAGATTTGAAGATGTCTCTACTGAATCTTTCCACTTTGATACCACTTCAATACGCTCGTCGTCAATATCACCGTGAATTGGTCAAGAGTTTCCAATCGATGATTGAAGAACGGCCTCGCTGTTGTTCCCATAAACATATCAACCAACTCCCTATTACAAGGGTGGTTGAAATCACCGCTAGATCTCCATTTCTGAGCATACCTTGAACTTCTCACGACCCATAGACATGCTTTGTAGTTGATGCGAGTGGGTCAATTCAGATTGTACCATATTGTCTTCAGAGAAAGCATCCGCTAAGTCACCCAAGTAACGGATACGGCTATTCTCTAGCCGATAATACCATTCCAACTGGTTCGACAAACTCTCTTGAAGGCATCCACAACTTTCTCATCAAAGGGATTGATCTTTCCGACATAGGACTTCAAATGCAATTTAGGGCAAGACATGCCATCATACTTAGCAAAAGGAACTTTGAACTTGAGGAATCACAACAACTGTGACAAGACTCAATCATCAAAATTCAGCCCTTACATCTTCATTTTCCACAAGATTCAGACGGTTCAAGTCTTGTACTTGTCATCTTCATCGTAGTATCCATCATCATAGTTCTTCTCAAGCTCATGTCGATTACTTCACCATCACCTTGTTACTTTGCTTCCTCCTCGACACTTCCTTCGAGAGCCTAATTCGACTAACCACTCTTAGGACCACCTTTGTAGCGCCTACCCATGCGAGAGACCAACAACCTTCTTCTTTCTCTGATGAGCTTTTATCTTCTTGGCCTTGGACCAAGCTGTAAACATCAATAAATCGAGCATTCTCGAGCTTGAAGATCTTTGATGATGTTCAAGAGCTATTTAAAATAAATAGCAGCAAATGAGAAAACCAATCTTCAATGTACCGTGATGCAATGTTATGCTATGATATGCAATGTTTATGAATGCAATGCAATGTTTTCAAGGACCTTAGAGATTTAAATTTGTTAAACAAGCAATGAACAAACATTTATTAGTACTCTTTATTCTTTTTTTCTTTTAAGTACAAAAGATAGTTCAAAAAAATAAAAGAAAACATATAAACCTAAAGCTCTAAGTCTCCCATGGGCGCTTTCTGGTGCCGAGGTAGGCTGATGTTTCGCTTCCTCGTGAAGTAGCTTGGTCAACTCTAGCACTTTCTTCTCACTTGCATAACATCGAGCTTCAAAGGTATCCTCTTCTTTAAGTCGAATCCGTGATCTCTTCAAGTCTTCAAAATCGTGAGGCATGTCGGATGGAGAATAAGATAGGTACGCCACCTATAGCAACAGTTCCATAATTACCGTAAACAAAGTGAATGGCATCATGAGGTTTTGAGCCTCGAGCTCGCACCCATTTGAGGTAAGGTTCCAAGGAATGGAGTTTTGTGCCCCAAAGTCTGGTATCGCCTTCTTTACCATGCCCCAAGCGGTATGAACCTTCGCTTTAATTGAGATCGGATTGTAGTCGAACACAATATCTTGGAGAAGCATATCATGTGGACCATCTCTTCGAGCAAAACCAAACCGACGAGAGCTAGAGAAGGGTTGAGGTAATACCTCCCTTATACCAAGTAGTGGTACATTAGGGAATTCTCCACAACGCTAATGAATGTGAAGTCCTTTCGAGAAAAGACTCCAAACGGATATCCGAATGAGAGAGTGACATTAGTCTTGAGACCATCTCAACCTTTGTTCATTCTTCAAATCGATGGAGGAAGGTGCTAAATAAACCACCGAAAGTAACGTATACAACACATGAGAGTTCCTTGTCTTTGATAGTACGAGTGGGAGAGAATGTAGGATGTCTCCAAGTAAAGTAGGCATCGGATTACGGTAAGAACAACTTGATGGCATTGACATCTATGAATTGATCCGAGTTAGGAATAGAACCAAACCATAGATTAGCAAGGCCACAATGTCTTCAAATGCATGGAAACTCATAACTTTGAGGAATTCTCGCTTTTTAATTAAGAACTTGAAAGTAAACCCTTAACTCCACTTCTAGTTTCCCAATTGGCTTCAATGTCCGAGCGCTTAAGATGTAAGTGATGCAATGTCTTCGACTTAGGAACCTTTTCTAGACCTGAATGGCATTTGGTCAAGAATAGGTACCCAAGTAGCTTAGAGAACTCTTCCAAGGTAGGAACCAACTGATAACGGAATGTAAAGCAATGGTGTTTCGATCAAAGAATCGAATAGACATGCATCATATCTTCTTCAAAACCGAGATAACCAAATCAAGTAGATAACCATGTCTTTGATGAATCGAGCATGGTCGGAATTTCAAACCAATTTTGAGTCGAGAAGGTATACCCATGAAGTTGATTCGATAGTCTTTCTAGAAGCCAATCCCTACAAAATGAGCAAAGATAAATCCCTAGGTCCTGAAATAGTTAGAAATGATATGCAATGCAAATGATGTCATGATGTCATGTTTAGCACACACAAACAATTCACACAATGAGCCTAGGTTTAAGGCTTGTATGAGGTATAGGTGATTACCCCACCAAAAGTTTGAGTTGGTTCATCCCGTCCTATAATAGTAACCGGTTCTAGGAATCTCACATCATTGATCTTTCAGAGGCGCTTATTTCAATACGACTACCAAGTGGTCGATCGAAAATATCCCAAAAGTCCGATCTCAATGAGCGAGCATCGAGTATCAACCAACCTTAGTCCGCACCAAAGCCGCCATCTCACTACCTTCTAATGGCCAAGATGGGTCAATTAAGGTTCTAAAAGTTTAGTTAGCGATGACACCACGCAGAAGCCAAATACTATCCTCAACTTGGGAATGAAGAGTATCGACATCCAAAGTGTCACGCTAACGTAGCCATCATGTTGACCGCTTTGATATACGCCTAACGGTCGCGACGATTTATTGCTACTTACCTAAAAGGAAACCCGGATCCGTGTAGGATCCCCACAAATATAATACCCAAGCAACCCTTAAAGATAAAGCAAGCAAGTCAAACAAAGCAAAAGGTGATCTAGAAACTCTAAGGTATTCTCTTTAGGGTGTCTCCTCAAGAGTCGCCATTTGTGAATACGGTGAACGACTTTAGTGTTTTGTATCGCAAATGCGATAGCAAGAGTCGCCACCGACTTTTATTTTATCCAATTAAGGTAAAAACGTAAAAGACCTTCGTTAGATTCGAGTAAGGAGAAGGTTATGAAAAGGGAAGGTATTAGCACCTTTCCATCCGTAGTTATCTACGGGCTCTTAGTTGCTCTTAGATCACTTTAAAATTGCTTTCGTGTGTTTGACAAAAATGTTTTGAAAAGGCATTTCGCTTTGACTTTGTAATGATTCATAGGAATGTATACAAAGTGTTCTGAAATGTTTCGCTTTGAAAAGAGTTTGAACTTTGACAAAAGTGTGAGGTGTGAAAAGTATTTTGATAGAGCAAGCAACTAAAAGTCTTATTACCTACCGAATTGGTCGTTGTGTTATTTTACGCTCCTTTAGAAGGCTATCCATACCATTAGTTGGTAGGTAACTCCATTTGTTGGATGTAACGGACATTCAAGGACATCGATGGTCATAGAAAGCAACTTGTAGGAAGTATCCTAGCACATTCAAGGGACTATCATCATTTTCGTGAGGCTTACAATCGAGGGTCAAGATCATGTATTCGAGGCGACATCGTGGGTCTTATGATTTGTATCGGGACTATGATGATTTGTTTGAAGGCAACGTGCTAGAATACCTCTACGCTCGAGGGACATGACCATTTGAATTGTAGGCAACGAGAGAGATTACCCTAAGGCATGTGTGAAAAGAGTGTGTTGATTCGATATTTTATCTTGAAAATTAGTGAGCTATGTTGATTATTATCTTGCCACACGCCTAGTTACTAGCAATTTATAGGGTGCGGAAATTAAAATGCGAATGTAAAGATGGAAAGGTAAATGTCCTACGCTATTACATGGCTTTGGGGCGTATACATAATTTAAACTCATGAAAATAAAAACCTAATTTAAACTATTACATCCCATAAAGCAGCTACATTATTGGAAAAATGAAACGTAAAGAAATCGTCCCAAACTGAATAACCTGTAAAAGAATGAGAAATCGAAAATACGAGATGAATCGAATAAGAGAAAAATGTTAGAAAAATGCAATTTTTGAATGAAAAATATGACATGCTGGAAATAATATAAATATGCTAAAATAATTTTTGGGATTTTTGATGCAATTTAATAATTAAAAACTAATTAAAATGATTTAAATGCAAAATTATGAATAAAAATAAATATGCATGCAAATTATATTTTTAATTTTATAAATTAAATAAGATTTTCTGAAAATAATGCAAAAGAAAAATATTTTGATGATTTTTAATGCATAAATAAATTATGAAAAGAATTAAAATGCATGAAAATATTAAATAAATAAGAAAATATGAAAATATGAAAATAGTGAAGTTTGTAAAGGAATGCAAACCGTCCTGGAGGATCGAACTCAGACATGGAGAGTATCCCAAAAGGAAGCCTTTTACCACTACGCCAAATTGCACTTGTCGGAAACGGAACAACGCGATATGAGTGACACGCTAACGTCGATGAAGTCAAAACATACCACCGTGACCCCCGTTAATCTAAACGAATGAATCGAACGCTTGATCGCCACGCATGCACACGCTCTCGGGTCAAGCCAATGTCAACGACGCCGAGTCTTAGCTTCGATCGTCTTCCGGCAGTTCGACGCTCAAACCTGCAAATAACGCGAATAAAGAGAAAAGAAGACCTTGTCCCCTAAATCGGACCTTCCAATCCTATTGGAATCGGGCCATTAAATCATTCCAGATTCATCGTTCGAATCAAATGCTTCATCAAACCCTAACCATGGCATCACGTATTTACGCGTGTACTTGAAATGAGATGCATCATTCCCGATCTATTGAGTGTCCCGAATTCATTCAAACACAAAAGCATTAATAACACATGAAATAAGAAATTGATTTTCAAGTTTTACAAATCGTGAGCAAGTATAGATCGATTCGGATCATTTTGCTTCAAGTAAAAGATAATTATGACTCGAACCTTAGGAACAAGAATGGATGGCTATCGGCTGAAAACTCGCTGTAATTGAATTGATTTTCAACTTTTCTTGAAAAATTTTGACAAAATAAGGGTTCTTTCTGGCTAGGGTTTCTGCCTTTGTGTGTGTGTAATGTCATATTTATAGAGGAATTGAGAGAGGAAAAGAGTGAAAAGATTCGATTTGGAGCATTCAATATTTTTTCAAATAAAATCAATTTTTGAAAAAATTTGATTTCTCTTCAATGCGATCATGCACGAATTTGCAAGTGTTTGGGCTTCTTGGACCTCAAGTTTGATATAAAATCAAATTTTGAAAATATATTATTTTCATATTTTATATAATTTAATTTTGAATTAAATGTTTAAAATTCAAAAATAAATTAATAAAATAGAAAATTGCCATGGCCAAGCATTTATGGGTCAAGAATAATCATGAACAAGTTTGATCAAAAGATTTTAGGCCCATTTGGAAAATTTTGCATTTTGACCAAAATGTCCTTTTTGCAATCATTCAAAATCGCCCAACTTCTAATAGTGTATCTTGCTCAATTTTCCACATTTTTGAGTGTTCTGGACTTTTGAAAGCTCTAAGAGTCCTCTAACCAACCTTTTGGTCTCATCTCAATTGAGTTTCCATGCTCAATATATCTTCAAAACAAATGTTGACTTTTGTTGACTTTGAAAATGACCGTAATGTTTTGAGCCATACCTCTCAAATGAAGCATTTTTGACATTCTTGTGAGACATGAAGTTGTAGAGAATTGAATTTCTTCAAAACAAGAGGTGGTGGAAAAATTTCCGAGAAAGTATGAAGAAGTTATGATCACCAAAGTTCACTTGACTTTTCATCTAGAAACCCTAATTTAGAAAGTTCGACTTTCGAGCAAATCTTGAGTTTTCTTGATGAATCATGATCAACCCTTGATCAAATGATGAATGTAACTTCAAAATGAGGATGTTGACCAAAAATTATGAAGTTTGATCAGATGTTGACCACGCTTGACTTTTTGTCCAATACAACCGATTTTCAACCATCCGAGCAATTGTCCGAGGAAACTTGACTGTAGGCGAAACTTGACATGGAGAATTGAAGCATATGAGGAGGCATGAAGACCATTGGAGATGTTGGAAGTCCATCTTGACTCGAGAATTGCCAAACCCTAGTTTGGGTTGATTGTCTAGGAGAGAGTTTGTCCGATCAACTCTGAGGAACTTTGAGTATGGATGTATGAAATATCTTGAGAAGATGGAGGGCAAATTTTGGGGTATG